>OZ012673.1:28590103-29043697 GCA_963942505.1 Lordithon lunulatus
TCAGAGCTACCCCCATGCTGTATATATGGGGCCCAGCTGTGCTCAGATCGACATATATCGACTCAAGAACATCTCCTGTAGGTCCTATATAGTCGTGGGTTGCAGCCTGGCTGGTATCACAGCTACCCCCATGCTGTATACACGGCGCCCAGCTGTGCTCAGATCGACATATATCCACTGTAGGTCCTATATGGCCGTGGGTTGCATCTGGCTGGTATCAGAGCTACCCCCATGCTGTATATACGGGGCCCAGATGTGCTCAGATCGACATATATCGACTCAAGAACATCGCCTGTAGGTCCTATATAGCCGTGGGTTGCAGCTGGCTGGTATCACAGCTACCCCCATGCTGTATATACGTGGCCCAGCTGTGCTCAGATCGACATATATCGACTCAAGAGCATCGCCTGTGGGTCCTATATGGCCGTGAGTTGCATCTGGCTGGTATAAGAGCCATCCCCATGCTGTATATACGGCGACCGGCTGTGCTCAGATCGACATATATCCACTGTAGGTTATATATGGCCGTGGGTTGCATCTGGCTGGTATCAGAGCTACCCCCATGCTGCATATACGGGGCCCAGCTGTGCTCAGATCGACATATATCGACTCAAGAACATCGCCTGTAGGTCCTATATAGCCGTGGGTTGCAGCTGGCTGGTATCACAGCTACCCCCATGCTGTATATACGTGGCCCAGCTGTGCTCAGATCGACATATATCGACTCAAGAGCATCGCCTGTAGGTCCTATATGGCCATGGGTTGCATCTGGCTGGTATCAGAGCTACCCCCATAATGTATATACGGCGCCCAGCTGTGCTTAGATCGACATATATCCACTCAAGAACATCGCCTGTAGGTCCTATATGGCCGTGGGTTGCATCTAGCTGGTATCAGAGCTACCGCCATGCTGTATATACATGGCCCAGCTGAGCTCAGATCGACATATATCGACTCAAGAACATCGCCTGTAGGTCCTATATAGCCGTGGGTTGCAGCTGGCTGGTATCACAGCTACCCCCATGCTGTATATACGTGGCCCAGCTGTGCTCAGATCGACATATATCGACTCAAGAACATCGCCTGTAGGTCCTATATGGCCGTGGGTTGCATCTGACGGGTATCAGAGCTACCCCTATGCTGTATATACGGCGCTCAGCTGTGCTCAGATCGACATATATCCACTTAAGAACATCGCCTGTAGGTCCTATATGGCCGTGGATTGCATCTGGCTGGTATCAGAGCTACCCCCATGCTGTATATACGGGGCCCAGCTGTGCTCAGATCAACATATATCGACTCAAGAACATCGCCTGTAGGTCCTATATGGCCGTGGGTTGCATCTGGCTGGTATCAGAGCTACCCCCATGCTGTATATACGGCGCCCAGCTGTGCTCAGATCGACATATATCCACTCAAGAACATCATCTGTAGGTCCTATATGGCCGTGGGTTGCATCTGGCTGGTATCAGAGCTACCCCCATGCTGTATATACGGAGCCCAGCTGTGCTCAGATCGACATATATCGACGCAAGAACATCGCCTGTAGGTCCTATATGGCCGTGGGTTGCATCTGGCTGGTATCAGAGCTACCCCCATGCTGTATATACGGCGCCCAGCTGTGCTCAGATCGACATATATACACTCAAGAACATCGCCGGTAGGTCCTATATGGCCGTGGGTTGCATCTGGCTGGTATCAGAGCTACCCTCATGCTGTATATACGGGGCCAGCTGTGCTCAGATCGACATATATCCACTCAAGAACATCGCCTGTAGGTCCTATATGGCCGTGGGTTGCATCTGGCTGGTATCAGAGCTACTCCCATGCTGCATATACGGGGCCCAGCTGTGCTCAGATCGACATATATCGACTCAAGAACATCGCCTGTAGGTCCTATATAGCCGTGGGTTGCAGCTGGCTGGTATCACAGCTACCCCCATGCTGTATATACGTGGCCCAGCTGTGCTCAGATCGACATATATCGACTCAAGAGCATCGCCTGTAGGTCCTATATGGCCATGGGTTGCATCTGGCTGGTATCAGAGCTACCCCCATGATGTATATACGGCGCCCAGCTGTGCTTAGATCGACATATATCCACTCAAGAACATCGCCTGTAGGTCCTATATGGCCGTGGGTTGCATCTAGCTGGTATCAGAGCTACCGCCATGCTGTATATACGGGGCCCAGCTGTGCTCAGATCGACATATATCAACTCAAGAACAACGCCTGTAGGTCCTATATAGCCGTGGGTTGCAGCTGGCTGGTATCACAGCTACCCCCATGCTGTATACACGTGGCCCAGCTGTGCTCAGATCGACATATATCGACTCAAGAACATCGCCTGTAGGTCCTATATGGCCGTGGGTTGCATCTGGCTGGTATCAGAGCTACCCCTATGCTGTATATACGGCCCTCAGCTGTGCTCAGATCGACATATATCCACTCAAGAACATCGCCTGTAGGTCCTATATGGCCGTGGGTTGCATCTGGCTGGTATCAGAGCTACCCCCATGCTGTATATACGGAGCCCAGCTGTGCTCAGATCGACATATATCGACTCAAGAACATCGCCTCTAGGTCCTATATGGCCGTGGGTTGCATCTGGCTGGTATCAGAGCTACCCCCATGCTGTATATACGGCGCCCAGCTGTGCTCAGATCGACATATATCGACACAAGAACATCGCCTGTAGGTCCTATATGGCCGTGGGACGCATCTGGCAGGTATTAGAGCTACCCCCATGCTGTATATACGGCGCCCAGCTGTGCTCAGATCGACATATATCCACTCAAGAACATCGCCTGTAGGTCCTATATGGCCGTGGGTTGCATCTGGCTGGTATCAGAGCTACCCCCATGCTGTATATACGGGGCCCAGCTGTGCTCAGATCGACATATATCGACTCAAGAACATCGCCTATAGGTCCTATATGGCCGTGGGTTGCATCTGGCTGGTATCAGAGCTACCCCCATGATGTATATACGGCGCCCAGCTATGCTCAGATCGACATATATCCACTCTAGAACATCGCCTGTAGGTCCTATATGGCCGTGGGTTGCATCTGGCTGGTATCAGAGCTACCCCCATGCTGTATATACGGCGCCCAGCTGTGCTCAGATCGACATATATCGACCCAAGAACATCGCCTGTAGGTCCTATATGGCCGTGGGTTGCATCTGGCAGGTATTAGAGCTACCCCCATGCTGTATATACGGCGCCCAGCTGTGCTCAGATCGACATATATCCACACAAGAACATCGCCTGTAGGTCCTATATGGCCGTGGGTTGCATCTGGCTGGTATCAGAGCTACCCCCATGCTGTATATACGGGGCCCAGCTGTGCTCAGATCGACATATATCGACTCAAGAACATCGCCTGTAGGTCCTATATGGCCGTGGGTTGCATCTGGCTGGTATCAGAGCTACCCCCATGCTGTATATACGGCGCCCAGCTGTGCTTAGATCGACATATATCCACTCAAGAACATCGCCTGTAGGTCCTATATGGCCGTGGGTTGCATCTAGCTGGTATCAGAGCTACCGCCATGCTGTATATACGGGGCCCAGCTGTGCTCAGATCGACATATATCAAGTCAAGAACATCGCCTGTAGGTCCTATATAGCCGTGGGTTGCAGCTGGCTGGTATCACAGCTACCCCCATGCTGTATACACGTGGCCCAGCTGTGCTCAGATCGACATATATCGTCTCAAGAACATCGCCTGTAGGTCCTATATGGCCGTGGGTTGCATCTGGCTGGTATCAGAGCTACCCCTATGCTGTATATACGGCCCTCAGCTGTGCTCAGATCGACATATATCCACTCAAGAACATCGCCTGTAGGTCCTATATGGCCGTGGGTTGCATCTGGCTGGTATCAGAGCTACCCCCATGCTGTATATACGGAGCCCAGCTGTGCTCAGATCGACATATATCGACTCAAGAACATCGCCTATAGGTCCTATATGGCCGTGGGTTGCATCTGGCTGGTATCAGAGCTACCCCCATGCTGTATATACGGCGCCCAGCTGTGCTCAGATCGACATATATCGACCCAAGTACATCGCCTGTAGGTCCTATATGGCCGTGGGTTGCATCTGGCAGGTATTAGAGCTACCCCCATGCTGTATATACGGCGCCCAGCTGTGCTCAGATCGACATATATCCACTCAAGAACATCGCCTGTAGGTCCTATATGGCCGTGGGTTGCATCTGGCTGGTATCAGAGCTACCCCCATGCTGTATATACGGGGCCCAGCTGTGCTCAGATCGACATATATCGACTCAAGAACATCGCCTGTAGGTCCTATATGGCCGTGGGTTGCATCTGGCTGGTATCAGAGCTACCCCCATGATGTATATACGGCGCCCAGCTATGCTCAGATCGACATATATCCACTCTAGAACATCGCCTGTAGGTCCTATATGGCCGTGGGTTGCATCTGGCTGGTATCAGAGCTACCCTCATGCTGTATATACGGGGCCCAGCTGTGCTCAGATCGACATATATCCACTCAAGAACATCGCCTGTAGGTCCTATATGGCCGTGGGTTGCATCTGGCTGGTATCAGAGCTACCGCCATGCTGTATATACGGGGCCCAGATGTGCTCAGATCGACATATATCGACTCAAGAACATCGCCTGTAGGTCCTATATAGCCGTGGGTTGTAGCTGGCTGGTATCACAGCTACCCCCATGCTGTATATACGTGGCCCAGCTGTGCTCAGATCGACATATATCGACTAAAGAGCATCGCCTGTGGGTCCTATATGGCCGTGAGGTGCATCTGGCTGGTATTAGAGCCACCCCCATGCTGTATATACGGCGACCGGCTGTGCTCAGATCGACATATATCCACTGTAGGTTATATATGGCCGTGGGTTGCATCTGGCTGGTATCAGAGCTACCCCCATGCTGCATATACGGGGCCCAGCTGTGCTCAGATCGACATATATCGACTCAAGAACATCGCCTGTAGGTCCTATATGGCCGTGGGTTGCATCTGACGGGTATCAGAGCTACCCCTATGCTGTATATACGGCGCTCAGCTGTGCTCAGATCGACATATATCCACTTAAGAACATCGCCTGTAGGTCCTATATGGCCGTGGGTTGCATCTGGCTGGTATCAGAGCTACCCCCATGCTGTATATACGTGGCCCAGCTGTGCTCAGATCGACATATATCGACTCAAGAACATCGCCTGTAGGTCCTATATGGCCGTGGGTTGCATCTGACGGGTATCAGAGCTACCCCTATGCTGTATATACGGCGCTCAGCTGTGCTCAGATCGACATATATCCACTTAAGAACATCGCCTGTAGGTCCTATATGGCCTTGGGTTGCATCTGGCTGGTATCAGAGCTACCCCCATGCTGTATATACGTGGCCCAGCTGTGCTCAGATCGACATATATCGACTCAAGAGCATCGCCTGTAGGTCCTATATGGCCATGGGTTGCATCTGGCTGGTATCAGAGCTACCCCCATGATGTATATACGGCGCCCAGCTGTGCTTAGATCGACATATATCCACTCAAGAACATCGCCTGTAGGTCCTATATGGCCGTGGGTTGCATCTAGCTGGTATCAGAGCTACCACCATGCTGTATATACATGGCCCAGCTGAGCTCAGATCGACATATATCGACTCAAGAACATCGCCTGTAGGTCCTATATAGCCGTGGGTTGCAGCTGGCTGGTATCACAGCTACCCCCACGCTGTATATACGTGGCCCAGCTGTGCTCAGATCGACATATATCGACTCAAGAACATCGCCTGTAGGTCCTATATGGCCGTGGGTTGCATCTGACGGGTATCAGAGCTACCCCTATGCTGTATATACGGCGCTCAGCTGTGCTCAGGTCGACATATATCCACTTAAGAACATCGCCTGTAGGTCCTATATGGCCGTGGGTTGCATCTGGCTGGTATCAGAGCTACCCCCATGCTGTATATACGGGGCCCAGCTGTGCTCAGATCAACATATATCGACTCAAGAACATCGCCTGTAGGTCCTATATGGCCGTGGGTTGCATCTGGCTGGTATCAGAGCTACCCCCATGCTGTATATACGGGGCCCAGCTGTGCTCAGATCGACATATATCGACTCAAGAACATCGCCTGTAGGTCCTATATAGCCGTGGGTTGCAGCTGGCTGGTATCACAGCTACCCCCCATGCTGTATATACGTGGCCCAGCTGTGCTCAGATCGACATATATCGACTCAAGAGCATCGCCTGTAGGTCCTATATGGCCGTGGGTTGCATCTGGCTGGTATCAGAGCTACCCCCATGCTGTATATACGGGGCCCAGCTGTGCTCATATCGACATATATCGACTCAAGAACATCGCCTGTAGGTCCTATATAGCCGTGGGTTGCAGCTGGCTGGTATCACAGCTACCCCCATGCTGTATATACGTGGCCCAGCTGTGCTCAGATCGACATATATCGACTCAAGAGCATCGCCTGTAGGTCTTATATGGCCGTGGGTTGCATCTGGCTGGTATTAGAGCTACCCCCATGCTGTATATACGGCGCCCAGCTGTGCTCAGATCGACATATATCCACTGTAGGTCCTATATTGTCGTGGGTTGCATCTGGCTGGTATCAGAGCTACCCCCATGCTGCATATACGGGGCCCAGCTGTGCTCAGATCGACATATATCGACTCAAGAACATCGCCTGTAGGTCCTATATAGCCGTGGGTTGCAGCTGGCTGGTATCACAGCTACCCCCATGCTGTATACACGGCGCCCAGCTGTGCTCAGATCGACATATATCCACTGTAGGTCCTATATGGCCGTGGGTTGCATCTGGCTGGTATCAGAGCTACCCCCATGCTGTATATACGGGGCCCAGCTGTGCTCAGATCGACATATATCGACTCAAGAACATCGCCTGTAGGTCCTATATAGCCGTGGGTTGCAGCTGGATGGTATTACAGCTACCCCCATGCTGTATATACGTGGCCCAGCTGTGCTCAGATCGACATATATCGACTCAAGAACATCGCCTGTAGGTCCTATATGGCCGTGGGTTGCATCTGGCTGGTATTAGAGCTACCCCCATGCTGTATATACGGCGCCCAGCTGTGCTCAGATCGACATATATCCACTGTAGGTCCTATATTGTCGTGGGTTGCATCTGGCTGGTATCAGAGCTACCCCCATGCTGCATATACGGGGCCCAGCTGTGCTCAGATCAACATATATCGACTCAAGAACATCGCCTGTAGGTCCTATGGTCCTATATAGCCGTGGGTTGCAGCTGGCTGGTATCACAGCTACCCCCATGCTGTATATACGTGGCCCAGCTGTGCTCAGATCGACATATATCGACTCAAGAGCATCGCTTGTAGGTCCTATATGGCCGTGGGTTGCATCTGGCTGGTATCAGAGCTACCCCCATGCTGTATATACGGCGCCCAGCTGTGCTTAGATCGACATATATCCACTCAAGAACATCGCCTGTAGGTCCTATATGGCCGTGGGTTGCATCTAGCTGGTATCAGAGCTACCGCCATGCTGTATATACGGGGCCCAGCTGTGCTCAGATCGACATATATCAACTCAAGAACATCGCCTGTAGGTCCTATATAGCCGTGGGTTGCAGCTGGCTGGTATCACAGCTACCCCCATGGTGTATACACGTGGCCCAGCTGTGCTCAGATCGACATATATCGACTCAAGAACATCGCCTGTAGGTCCTATATGGCCGTGGGTTGCATCTGGCTGGTATCAGAGCTACCCCCATGCTGTATATACGGAGCCCAGCTGTGCTCAGATCGACATATATCGACTCAAGAACATCGCCTGTAGGTCCTATATGGCCGTGGGTTGCATCTGGCTGGTATCAGAGCTACCCCCATGCTGTATATACGGCGCCCAGCTGTGCTCAGATCGACATATATCGACCCAAGAACATCGCCTGTAGGTCCTATATAGCCGTGGGTTGCAGCTGGCTGGTATCACAGCTACCCCCATGGTGTATACACGTGGCCCAGCTGTGCTCAGATCGACATATATCGACTCAAGAACATCGCCTGTAGGTCCTATATGGCCGTGGGTTGCATCTGGCAGGTATTAGAGCTACCCCCATGCTATATATACGGCGCCCAGCTGTGCTCAGATCGACATATATCCACTCAAGAACATCGCCTGTAGGTCCTATATGGCCGTGGGTTGCATCTGGCTGGTAATAGAGCTACCCCCATGCTGTATATACGGCGCCCAGCTGTGCTCAGATCGACATATATCCACTGTAGGTCCTATATTGTCGTGGGTTGCATCTGGCTGGTATCAGAGCTACCCCCATGCTGCATATACGGGGCCCAGCTGTGCTCAGATCAACATATATCGACTCAAGAACATCGCCTGTAGGTCCTATATAGCCGTGGGTTGCAGCTGGCTGGTATCACAGCTACCCCCATGCTGTATATACGTGGCTCAGCTGTGCTCAGATCGACATATATCGACTCAAGAGCATCGCTTGTAGGTCCTATATGGCCGTGGGTTGCATCTGGCTGGTATCAGAGCTACCCCCATGCTGTATATAGGGCGCCCAGCTGTGCTTAGATCGACATATATCCACTCAAGAAAATCGCCTGTAGGTCCTATATGGCCGTGGGTTGCATCTAGCTGGTATCAGAGCTACCGCCATGCTGTATATACGGGGCCCAGCTGTGCTCAGATCGACATATATCAACTCAAGAACATCGCCTGTAGGTCCTATATAGCCGTGGGTTGCAGCTGGCTGGTATCACAGCTACCCCCATGCTGTATACACGTGGCCCAGCTGTGCTCAGATCGACATATATCGACTCAAGAACATCGCCTGTAGGTCCTATATGGCCGTGGGTTGCATCTGGCTGGTATCAGAGCTACCCCTATGCTGTATATACGGCCCTCAGCTGTGCTCAGATCGACATATATCCACTCAAGAACATCGCCTGTAGGTCCTATATGGCCGTGGGTTGCATCTGGCTGGTATCAGAGCTACCCCCATGCTGTATATACGGAGCCCAGCTGTGCTCAGATCGACATATATCGACTCAAGAACATCGCCTGTAGGTCCTATATGGCCGTGGGTTGCATCTGGCTGGTATCAGAGCTACCCCCATGCTGTATATACGGCGCCCAGCTGTGCTCAGATCGACATATATCGACCCAAGAACATCGCCTGTAGGTCCTATATGGCCGTGGGTTGCATCTGGCAGGTATTAGAGCTACCCCCATGCTGTATATACGGCGCCCAGCTGTGCTCAGATCGACATATATCCACTCAAGAACATCGCCTGTAGGTCCTATATGGCCGTGGGTTGCATCTGGCTGGTATCAGAGCTACCCCCATGCTGTATATACGGGGCCCAGCTGTGCTCAGATCGACATATATCGACTCAAGAACATCGCCTGTAGGTCCTATATGGCCGTGGGTTGCATCTGGCTGGTATCAGAGCTACCCCCATGCTGTATATACGGCGCCCAGCTGTGCTTAGATCGACATATATCCACTCAAGAACATCGCCTGTAGGTCCTATATGGCCGTGGGTTGCATCTAGCTGGTATCAGAGCTACCGCCATTCTGTATATACGGGGCCCAGCTGTGCTCAGATCGACATATATCAACTCAAGAACATCGCCTGTAGGTCCTATATAGCCGTGGGTTGCAGCTGGCTGATATCACAGCTACCCCCATGCTGTATACACGTAGCCCAGCCGTGCTCAGATCGACATATATCGACTCAAGAACATCGCCTGTAGGTCCTATATGGCCGTGGGTTGCATCTGGCTGGTATCAGAGCTACCCCTATGCTGTATATACGGCCGTCAGCTGTGCTCAGATCGACATATATCCACTCAAGAACATCGCCTGTAGGTCCTATATGGCCGTGGGTTGCATCTGGCTGGTATCAGAGCTACCCCCATGCTGTATATACGGGGCCCAGCTGTGCTCAGATCGACGTATATCGACTCAAGAACATCGCCTGTAGGTCCTATATAGTCGTGGGTTGCAGCCTGGCTGGTATCACAGCTACCCCCATGCTGTATACACGGCGCCCAGCTGTGCTCAGATCGACATATATCCACTGTAGGTCCTATATGGCCGTGGGTTGCATCTTTCTGGTATCAGAGCTACCCCCATGCTGTATATACGGGGCCCAACTGTGCTCAGATCGACATATATCGACTCAAGAACATCGCCTGTAGGTCCTATATAGCCGTGGGTTGCAGCTGGCTGGTATCACAGCTACCACCATGCTGAATATACGGGGCCCAGCTGTGCTCAGATCGACATATATCAACTCAAGAACATCGCCTGTAGGTCCTATATAGCCGTGGGTTGCAGCTGGCTGGTATCACAGCTACCCCCATGCTGTATACACGTGGCCCAGCTGTGCTCAGATCGACATATATCGACTCAAGAACATCGCCTGTAGGTCCTATATGGCCGTGGGTTGCATCTGGCTGGTATCAGAGCTACCCCTATGCTGTATATACGGTCCTCAGCTGTGCTCAGATCGACATATATCCACTCAAGAACATCGCCTGTAGGTCCTATATGGCCGTGGGTTGCATCTGGCTGGTATCAGAGCTACCCCCATGCTGTATATACGGAGCCCAGCTGTGCTCAGATCGACATATATCGACTCAAGAACATCGCCTCTAGGTCCTATATGGCCGTGGGTTGCATCTGGCTGGTATCAGAGCTACCCCCATGCTGTATATACGGCGCCCAGCTGTGCTCAGATCGACATATATCGACCCAAGAACATCGCCTGTAGGTCCTATATGGCCGTGGGTTGCATCTGGCAGGTATTAGAGCTACCCCCATGCTGTATATACGGCGCCCAGCTGTGCTCAGATCGACATATATCCACTCAAGAACATCGCCTGTAGGTCCTATATGGCCGTGGGTTGCATCTGGCTGGTATCAGAGCTACCCCCATGCTGTATATACGGGGCCCAGCTGTGCTCAGATCGACATATATCGACTCAAGAACATCGCCTGTAGGTCCTATATGGCCGTGGGTTGCATCTGGCTGGTATCAGAGCTACCCCCATGCTGTATATACGGCGCCCAGCTGTGCTTAGATCGACATATATCCACTCAAGAACATCGCCTGTAGGTCCTATATGGCCGTGGGTTGCATCTAGCTGGTATCAGAGCTACCGCCATTCTGTATATACGGGGCCCAGCTGTGCTCAGATCGACATATATCAACTCAAGAACATCGCCTGTAGGTCCTATATAGCCGTGGGTTGCAGCTGGCTGATATCACAGCTACCCCCATGCTGTACGTAGCCCAGCCGTGCTCAGATCGACATATATCGACTCAAGAACATCGCCTGTAGGTCCTATATGGCCGTGGGTTGCATCTGGCTGGTATCAGAGCTACCCCCATGCTGTATATACGGAGCCCAGCTGTGCTCAGATCGACATATATCGACTCAAGAACATCGCCTGTAGGTCCTATATGGCCATGGGTTGCATCTGGCTGGTATCAGAGCTACCCCCATGCTGTATATACGGCGCCCAGCTGTGCTCAGATCGACATATATCGACCCAAGAACATCGCCTGTAGGTCCTATATGGCCGTGGGTTGCATCTGGCAGGTATTAGAGCTACCCCCATGCTGTATATACGGCGCCCAGCTGTGCTCAGATCGACATATATCCACTGAAGAACATCGCCTGTAGGTCCTATATGGCCGTGGGTTGCATCTGGCTGGTATCAGAGCTACCCCCATGCTGTATATACGGGGCCCAGCTGTGCTCAGATCGACATATATCGACTCAAGAACATCGCCTGTAGGTCCTATATGGCCGTGGGTTGCATCTGGCTGGTATCAGAGCTACCCCCATGATGTATATACGGCGCCCAGCTATGCTCAGATCGACATATATCCACTCTAGAACATCGCCTGTAGGTCCTATATGGCCGTGGGTTGCATCTGGCTGGTATCAGAGCTACCCTCATGCTGTATATACGGGGCCCAGCTGTGCTCAGATCGACATATATCCACTCAAGAACATCGCCTGTAGGTCCTATATGGCCGTGGGTTGCATCTGGCTGGTATCAGAGCTACCGCCATGCTGTATATACGGGGCCCAGATGTGCTCAGATCGACATATATCGACTCAAGAACATCGCCTGTAGGTCCTATATAGCCGTGGGTTGTAGCTGGCTGGTATCACAGCTACCCCCATGCTGTATATACGTGGCCCAGCTGTGCTCAGATCGACATATATCGACTAAAGAGCATCGCCTGTGGGTCCTATATGGCCGTGAGGTGCATCTGGCTGGTATTAGAGCCACCCCCATGCTGTATATACGGCGACCGGCTGTGCTCAGATCGACATATATCCACTGTAGGTTATATATGGCCGTGGGTTGCATCTGGCTGGTATCAGAGCTACCCCCATGCTGCATATACGGGGCCCAGCTGTGCTCAGATCGACATATATCGACTCAAGAACATCGCCTGTAGGTCCTATATGGCCGTGGGTTGCATCTGACGGGTATCAGAGCTACCCCTATGCTGTATATACGGCGCTCAGCTGTGCTCAGATCGACATATATCCACTTAAGAACATCGCCTGTAGGTCCTATATGGCCGTGGGTTGCATCTGGCTGGTATCAGAGCTACCCCCATGCTGTATATACGTGGCCCAGCTGTGCTCAGATCGACATATATCGACTCAAGAACATCGCCTGTAGGTCCTATATGGCCGTGGGTTGCATCTGACGGGTATCAGAGCTACCCCTATGCTGTATATACGGCGCTCAGCTGTGCTCAGATCGACATATATCCACTTAAGAACATCGCCTGTAGGTCCTATATGGCCTTGGGTTGCATCTGGCTGGTATCAGAGCTACCCCCATGCTGTATATACGTGGCCCAGCTGTGCTCAGATCGACATATATCGACTCAAGAGCATCGCTTGTAGGTCCTATATGGCCGTGGGTTGCATCTGGCTGGTATCAGAGCTACCCCCATGCTGTATATACGGCGCCCAGCTGTGCTTAGATCGACATATATCCACTCAAGAACATCGCCTGTAGGTCCTATATGGCCGTGGGTTGCATCTAGCTGGTATCAGAGCTACCGCCATGCTGTATATACGGGGCCCAGCTGTGCTCAGATCGACATATATCAACTCAAGAACATCGCCTGTAGGTCCTATATAGCCGTGGGTTGCAGCTGGCTGGTATCACAGCTACCCCCATGGTGTATACACGTGGCCCAGCTGTGCTCAGATCGACATATATCGACTCAAGAACATCGCCTGTAGGTCCTATATGGCCGTGGGTTGCATCTGGCTGGTATCAGAGCTACCCCCATGCTGTATATACGGAGCCCAGCTGTGCTCAGATCGACATATATCGACTCAAGAACATCGCCTGTAGGTCCTATATGGCCGTGGGTTGCATCTGGCTGGTATCAGAGCTACCCCCATGCTGTATATACGGCGCCCAGCTGTGCTCAGATCGACATATATCGACCCAAGAACATCGCCTGTAGGTCCTATATGGCCGTGGGTTGCATCTGGCAGGTATTAGAGCTACCCCCATGCTGTATATACGGCGCCCAGCTGTGCTCAGATCGACATATATCCACTCAAGAACATCGCCTGTAGGTCCTATATGGCCGTGGGTTGCATCTGGCTGGTAATAGAGCTACCCCCATGCTGTATATACGGCGCCCAGCTGTGCTCAGATCGACATATATCCACTGTAGGTCCTATATTGTCGTGGGTTGCATCTGGCTGGTATCAGAGCTACCCCCATGCTGCATATACGGGGCCCAGCTGTGCTCAGATCAACATATATCGACTCAAGAACATCGCCTGTAGGTCCTATATAGCCGTGGGTTGCAGCTGGCTGGTATCACAGCTACCCCCATGCTGTATATACGTGGCCCAGCTGTGCTCAGATCGACATATATCGACTCAAGAGCATCGCTTGTAGGTCCTATATGGCCGTGGGTTGCATCTGGCTGGTATCAGAGCTACCCCCATGCTGTATATAGGGCGCCCAGCTGTGCTTAGATCGACATATATCCACTCAAGAAAATCGCCTGTAGGTCCTATATGGCCGTGGGTTGCATCTAGCTGGTATCAGAGCTACCGCCATGCTGTATATACGGGGCCCAGCTGTGCTCAGATCGACATATATCAACTCAAGAACATCGCCTGTAGGTCCTATATAGCCGTGGGTTGCAGCTGGCTGGTATCACAGCTACCCCCATGCTGTATACACGTGGCCCAGCTGTGCTCAGATCGACATATATCGACTCAAGAACATCGCCTGTAGGTCCTATATGGCCGTGGGTTGCATCTGGCTGGTATCAGAGCTACCCCTATGCTGTATATACGGCCCTCAGCTGTGCTCAGATCGACATATATCCACTCAAGAACATCGCCTGTAGGTCCTATATGGCCGTGGGTTGCATCTGGCTGGTATCAGAGCTACCCCCATGCTGTATATACGGAGCCCAGCTGTGCTCAGATCGACATATATCGACTCAAGAACATCGCCTGTAGGTCCTATATGGCCGTGGGTTGCATCTGGCTGGTATCAGAGCTACCCCCATGCTGTATATACGGCGCCCAGCTGTGCTCAGATCGACATATATCGACCCAAGAACATCGCCTGTAGGTCCTATATGGCCGTGGGTTGCATCTGGCAGGTATTAGAGCTACCCCCATGCTGTATATACGGCGCCCAGCTGTGCTCAGATCGACATATATCCACTCAAGAACATCGCCTGTAGGTCCTATATGGCCGTGGGTTGCATCTGGCTGGTATCAGAGCTACCCCCATGCTGTATATACGGGGCCCAGCTGTGCTCAGATCGACATATATCGACTCAAGAACATCGCCTGTAGGTCCTATATGGCCGTGGGTTGCATCTGGCTGGTATCAGAGCTACCCCCATGCTGTATATACGGCGCCCAGCTGTGCTTAGATCGACATATATCCACTCAAGAACATCGCCTGTAGGTCCTATATGGCCGTGGGTTGCATCTAGCTGGTATCAGAGCTACCGCCATTCTGTATATACGGGGCCCAGCTGTGCTCAGATCGACATATATCAACTCAAGAACATCGCCTGTAGGTCCTATATAGCCGTGGGTTGCAGCTGGCTGATATCACAGCTACCCCCATGCTGTATACACGTAGCCCAGCCGTGCTCAGATCGACATATATCGACTCAAGAACATCGCCTGTAGGTCCTATATGGCCGTGGGTTGCATCTGGCTGGTATCAGAGCTACCCCTATGCTGTATATACGGCCCTCAGCTGTGCTCAGATCGACATATATCCACTCAAGAACATCGCCTGTAGGTCCTATATGGCCGTGGGTTTCATCTGGCTGGTATCAGAGCTACCCCCATGCTGTATATACGGGGCCCAGCTGTGCTCAGATCGACGTATATCGACTCAAGAACATCGCCTGTAGGTCCTATATAGTCGTGGGTTGCAGCCTGGCTGGTATCACAGCTACCCCCATGCTGTATACACGGCGCCCAGCTGTGCTCAGATCGACATATATCCACTGTAGGTCCTATATGGCCGTGGGTTGCATCTTTCTGGTATCAGAGCTACCCCCATGCTGTATATACGGGGCCCAACTGTGCTCAGATCGACATATATCGACTCAAGAACATCGCCTGTAGGTCCTATATAGCCGTGGGTTGCAGCTGGCTGGTATCACAGCTACCACCATGCTGAATATACGGGGCCCAGCTGTGCTCAGATCGACATATATCAACTCAAGAACATCGCCTGTAGGTCCTATATAGCCGTGGGTTGCAGCTGGCTGGTATCACAGCTACCCCCATGCTGTATACACGTGGCCCAGCTGTGCTCAGATCGACATATATCGACTCAAGAACATCGCCTGTAGGTCCTATATGGCCGTGGGTTGCATCTGGCTGGTATCAGAGCTACCCCTATGCTGTATATACGGTCCTCAGCTGTGCTCAGATCGACATATATCCACTCAAGAACATCGCCTGTAGGTCCTATATGGCCGTGGGTTGCATCTGGCTGGTATCAGAGCTACCCCCATGCTGTATATACGGAGCCCAGCTGTGCTCAGATCGACATATATCGACTCAAGAACATCGCCTCTAGGTCCTATATGGCCGTGGGTTGCATCTGGCTGGTATCAGAGCTACCCCCATGCTGTATATACGGCGCCCAGCTGTGCTCAGATCGACATATATCGACCCAAGAACATCGCCTGTAGGTCCTATATGGCCGTGGGTTGCATCTGGCAGGTATTAGAGCTACCCCCATGCTGTATATACGGCGCCCAGCTGTGCTCAGATCGACATATATCCACTCAAGAACATCGCCTGTAGGTCCTATATGGCCGTGGGTTGCATCTGGCTGGTATCAGAGCTACCCCCATGCTGTATATACGGGGCCCAGCTGTGCTCAGATCGACATATATCGACTCAAGAACATCGCCTGTAGGTCCTATATGGCCGTGGGTTGCATCTGGCTGGTATCAGAGCTACCCCCATGCTGTATATACGGCGCCCAGCTGTGCTTAGATCGACATATATCCACTCAAGAACATCGCCTGTAGGTCCTATATGGCCGTGGGTTGCATCTAGCTGGTATCAGAGCTACCGCCATTCTGTATATACGGGGCCCAGCTGTGCTCAGATCGACATATATCAACTCAAGAACATCGCCTGTAGGTCCTATATAGCCGTGGGTTGCAGCTGGCTGATATCACAGCTACCCCCATGCTGTATACACGTAGCCCAGCCGTGCTCAGATCGACATATATCGACTCAAGAACATCGCCTGTAGGTCCTATATGGCCGTGGGTTGCATCTGGCTGGTATCAGAGCTACCCCCATGCTGTATATACGGAGCCCAGCTGTGCTCAGATCGACATATATCGACTCAAGAACATCGCCTGTAGGTCCTATATGGCCATGGGTTGCATCTGGCTGGTATCAGAGCTACCCCCATGCTGTATATACGGCGCCCAGCTGTGCTCAGATCGACATATATCGACCCAAGAACATCGCCTGTAGGTCCTATATGGCCGTGGGTTGCATCTGGCAGGTATTAGAGCTACCCCCATGCTGTATATACGGCGCCCAGCTGTGCTCAGATCGACATATATCCACTGAAGAACATCGCCTGTAGGTCCTATATGGCCGTGGGTTGCATCTGGCTGGTATCAGAGCTACCCCCATGCTGTATATACGGGGCCCAGCTGTGCTCAGATCGACATATATCGACTCAAGAACATCGCCTGTAGGTCCTATATGGCCGTGGGTTGCATCTGGCTGGTATCAGTGCTACCCCCATGATGTATATACGGCGCCCAGCTATGCTCAGATCGACATATATCCACTCTAGAACATCGCCTGTAGGTCCTATATGGCCGTGGGTTGCATCTGGCTGGTATCAGAGCTACACCCATGCTGTATATACGGGGCCCAGCTGTGCTCAGATCGACATATATCGACTCAAGAACATCTCCTGTAGGTCCTATATAGTCGTGGGTTGCAGCCTGGCTGGTATCACAGCTACCCCCATGCTGTATACACGGCGCCCAGCTGTGCTCAGATCGACATATATCCACTGTAGGTCCTATATGGCCGTGGGTTGCATCTGGCTGGTATCAGAGCTACCCCCATGCTGTATATACGGGGCCCAGATGTGCTCAGATCGACATATATCGACTCAAGAACATCGCCTGTAGGTCCTATATAGCCGTGGGTTGCAGCTGGCTGGTATCACAGCTACCCCCATGCTGTATATACGTGGCCCAGCTGTGCTCAGATCGACATATATCGACTCAAGAGCATCGCCTGTGGGTCCTATATGGCCGTGAGTTGCATCTGGCTGGTATAAGAGCCACCCCCATGCTGTATATACGGCGACCGGCTGTGCTCAGATCGACATATATCCACTGTAGGTTATATATGGCCGTGGGTTGCATCTGGCTGGTATCAGAGCTACCCCCATGCTGCATATACGGGGCCCAGCTGTGCTCAGATCGACATATATCGACTCAAGAACATCGCCTGTAGGTCCTATATAGCCGTGGGTTGCAGCTGGCTGGTATCACAGCTACCCCCATGCTGTATATACGTGGCCCAGCTGTGCTCAGATCGACATATATCGACTCAAGAGCATCGCCTGTAGGTCCTATATGGCCATGGGTTGCATCTGGCTGGTATCAGAGCTACCCCCATGATGTATATACGGCGCCCAGCTGTGCTTAGATCGACATATATCCACTCAAGAACATCGCCTGTAGGTCCTATATGGCCGTGGGTTGCATCTAGCTGGTATCAGAGCTACCGCCATGCTGTATATACATGGCCCAGCTGAGCTCAGATCGACATATATCGACTCAAGAACATCGCCTGTAGGTCCTATATAGCCGTGGGTTGCAGCTGGCTGGTATCACAGCTACCCCCATGCTGTATATACGTGGCCCAGCTGTGCTCAGATCGACATATATCGACTCAAGAACATCGCCTGTAGGTCCTATATGGCCGTGGGTTGCATCTGACGGGTATCAGAGCTACCCCTATGCTGTATATACGGCGCTCAGCTGTGCTCAGATCGACATATATCCACTTAAGAACATCGCCTGTAGGTCCTATATGGGCGTGGATTGCATCTGGCTGGTATCAGAGCTACCCCCATGCTGTATATACGGGGCCCAGCTGTGCTCAGATCAACATATATCGACTCAAGAACATCGCCTGTAGGTCCTATATGGCCGTGGGTTGCATCTGGCTGGTATCAGAGCTACCCCCATGCTGTATATACGGGGCCCAGCTGTGCTCAGATCGACATATATCGACTCAAGAACAACGCCTGTAGGTCCTATATAGCCGTGGGTTGCAGCTGGCTGGTATCACAGCTACCCCCATGCTGTATACACGTGGCCCAGCTGTCCGCAGATCGACATATATCGACTCAAGAACATCGCCTGTAGGTCCTATATGGCCGTGGGTTGCATCTGGCTGTTATCAGAGCTACCCCCATGCTGTATATACGGCGCCCAGCTGTGCTCAGATCGACATATATCGACCCAAGAACATCGCCTGTAGGTCCTATATGGCCGTGGGTTGCATCTGGCAGGTATTAGAGCTACCCCCATGCTGTATATACGGCGCCCAGCTGTGCTCAGATCGACATATATCCACTCAAGAACATCGCCTGTAGGTCCTATATGGCCGTGGGTTGCATCTGGCTGGTATCAGAGCTACCCCCATGCTGTATATACGGGGCCCAGCTGTGCTCAGATCGACATATATCGACTCAAGAACATCGCCTGTAGGTCCTATATGGCCGTGGGTTGCATCTGGCTGGTATCAGAGCTACCCCCATGCTGTATATACGGCGCCCAGCTGTGCTTAGATCGACATATATCCACTCAAGAACATCGCCTGTAGGTCCTATATGGCCGTGGGTTGCATCTAGCTGGTATCAGAGCTACCGCAATGCTGTATATACGGGGCCCAGCTGTGCTCAGATCGACATATATCAACTCAAGAACATCGCCTGTAGGTCCTATATAGCCGTGGGTTGCAGCTGGCTGGTATCACAGCTACCCCCATGCTGTATACACGTGGCCCAGCTGTGCTCAGATTGACATATATCGACTCAAGAACAACGCCTGTAGGTCCTATATGGCCGTGGGTTGCATCTGGCTGGTATCAGAGCTACCCCTATGCTGTATATACGGCCCTCAGCTGTGCTCAGATCGACATATATCCACTCAAGAACATCATCTGTAGGTCCTATATGGCCGTGGGTTGCATCTGGCTGGTATCAGAGCTACCCCCATGCTGTATATACGGAGCCCAGCTGTGCTCAGATCGACATATATCGACTCAAGAACATCGCCTGTAGGTCCTATATGGCCGTGGGTTGCATCTGGCTGGTATCAGAGCTACTCCCATGCTGTATATACGGCGCCCAGCTGTGCTCAGATCGACATATATACACTCAAGAACATCGCCGGTAGGTCCTATATGGCCGTGGGTTGCATCTGGCTGGTATCAGAGCTACCCTCATGCTGTATATACGGGGCCAGCTGTGCTCAGATCGACATATATCCACTCAAGAACATCGCCTGTAGGTCCTATATGGCCGTGGGTTGCATCTGGCTGGTATCAGAGCTACTCCCATGCTGCATATACGGGGCCCAGCTGTGCTCAGATCGACATATATCGACTCAAGAACATCGCCTGTAGGTCCTATATAGCCGTGGGTTGCAGCTGGCTGGTATCACAGCTACCCCCATGCTGTATATACGTGGCCCAGCTGTGCTCAGATCGACATATATTGACTCAAGAGCATCGCCTGTAGGTCCTATATGGCCATGGGTTGCATCTGGCTGGTATCAGAGCTACCCCCATGATGTATATACGGCGCTCAGCTGTGCTTAGATCGACATATATCCACTCAAGAACATCGCCTGTAGGTCCTATATGGCCGTGGGTTGCATCTAGCTGGTATCAGAGCTACCGCCATGCTGTATATACGGGGCCCAGCTGTGCTCAGATCGACATATATCAACTCAAGAACAACGCCTGTAGGTCCTATATAGCCGTGGGTTGCAGCTGGCTCGTATCACAGCTACCCCCATGCTGTATACACGTGGCCCAGCTGTGCTCAGATCGACATATATCGACTCAAGAACATCGCCTGTAGGTCCTATATGGCCGTGGGTTGCATCTGGCTGGTATCAGAGGTACCCCTATGCTGTATATACGGCCCTCAGCTGTGCTCAGATCGACATATATCCACTCAAGAACATCGCCTGTAGGTCCTATATGGCCGTGGGTTGCATCTGGCTGGTATCAGAGCTACCCCCATGCTGTATATACGGAGCCCAGCTGTGCTCAGATCGACATATATCGACTCAAGAACATCGCCTGTAGGTCCTATATGGCCGTGGGTTGCATCTGGCTGGTATCAGAGCTACCCCCATGCTGTATATACGGCGCCCAGCTGTGCTCAGATCGACATATATCGACACAAGAACATCGCCTGTAGGTCCTATATGGCCGTGGGACGCATCTGGCAGGTATTAGAACTACCCCCATGCTGTATATACGGCGCCCAGCTGTGCTCAGATCGACATATATCCACTCAAGAACATCGCCTGTAGGTCCTATATGGCCGTGGGTTGCATCTGGCTGGTATCAGAGCTACCCCCATGCTGTATATACGGGGCCTAGCTGTGCTCAGATCGACATATATCGACTCAAGAACATCGCCTATAGGTCCTATATGGCCGTGGGTTGCATCTGGCTGGTATCAGAGCTACCCCCATGATGTATATACGGCGCCCAGCTATGCTCAGATCGACATATATCCACTCTAGAACATCGCCTGTAGGTCCTATATGGCCGTGGGTTGCATCTGGCTGGTATCAGAGCTACCCCCATGCTGTATATACGGCGCCCAGCTGTGCTCAGATCGACATATATCGACCCAAGAACATCGCCTGTAGGTCCTATATGGCCGTGGGTTGCATCTGGCAGGTATTAGAGCTACCCCCATGCTGTATATACGGCGCCCAGCTGTGCTCAGATCGACATATATCCACACAAGAACATCGCCTGTAGGTCCTATATGGCCGTGGGTTGCATCTGGCTGGTATCAGAGCTACCCCCATGCTGTATATACGGGGCCCAGCTGCGCTCAGATCGACATATATCGACTCAAGAACATCGCCTGTAGGTCCTATATGGCCGTGGGTTGCATCTGGCTGGTATCAGAGCTACCCCCATGCTGTATATACGGCGCCCAGCTGTGCTTAGATCGACATATATCCACTCAAGAACATCGCCTGTAGGTCCTATATGGCCGTGGGTTGCATCTAGCTGGTATCAGAGCTACCGCCATGCTGTATATACGGGGCCCAGCTGTGCTCAGATCGACATATATCAACTCAAGAACATCGCCTGTAGGTCCTATATAGCCGTGGGTTGCAGCTGGCTGGTATCACAGCTACCCCCATGCTGTATACACGTGGCCCAGCTGTGCTCAGATCGACATATATCGTCTCAAGAACATCGCCTGTAGATCCTATATGGCCGTGGGTTGCATCTGGCTGGTATCAGAGCTACCCCTATGGTGTATATACGGCCCTCAGCTGTGCTCAGATCGACATATATCCACTCAAGAACATCGCCTGTAGGTCCTATATGGCCGTGGGTTGCATCTGGCTGGTATCAGAGCTACCCCCATGCTGTACATACGGAGCCCAGCTGTGCTCAGATCGACATATATCGACTCAAGAACATCGCCTATAGGTCCTATATGGCCGTGGGTTGCATCTGGCTGGTATCAGAGCTACCCCCATGCTGTATATACGGCGCCCAGCTGTGCTCAGATCGACATATATCGACCCAAGTACATCGCCTGTAGGTCCTATATGGCCGTGGGTTGCATCTGGCAGGTATTAGAGCTACCCCCATGCTGTATATACGGCGCCCAGCTGTGCTCAGATCGACATATATCCACTCAAGAACATCGCCTGTAGGTCCTATATGGCCGTGGGTTGCATCTGGCTGGTATCAGAGCTACCCCCATGCTGTATATACGGGGCCCAGCTGTGCTCAGATCGACATATATCGACTCAAGAACATCGCCTGTAGGTCCTATATGGCCGTGGGTTGCATCTGGCTGGTATCAGAGCTACCCCCATGATGTATATACGGCGCCCAGCTATGCTCAGATCGACATATATCCACTCTAGAACATCGCCTGTAGGTCCTATATGGCCGTGGGTTGCATCTGGCTGGTATCAGAGCTACCCTCATGCTGTATATACGGGGCCCAGCTGTGCTCAGATCGACATATATCCACTCAAGAACATCGCCTGTAGGTCCTATATGGCCGTGGGTTGCATCTGGCTGGTATCAGAGCTACCGCCATGCTGTATATACGGGGCCCAGATGTGCTCAGATCGACATATATCGACTCAAGAACATCGCCTGTAGGTCCTATATAGCCGTGGGTTGCAGCTGGCTGGTATCACAGCTACCCCCATGCTGTATATACGTGGCCCAGCTGTGCTCAGATCGACATATATCGACTAAAGAGCATCGCCTGTGGGTCCTATATGGCCGTGAGTTGCATCTGGCTGGTATTAGAGCCACCCCCATGCTGTATATACGGCGACCGGCTGTGCTCAGATCGACATATATCCACTGTAGGTTATATATGGCCGTGGGTTGCATCTGGCTGGTATCAGAGCTACCCCCATGCTGCATATACGGGGCCCAGGTGTGCTCAGATCGACATATATCGACTCAAGAACATCGCCTGTAGGTCCTATATGGCCGTGGGTTGCATCTGACGGGTATCAGAGCTACCCCTATGCTGTATATACGGCGCTCAGCTGTGCTCAGATCGACATATATCCACTTAAGAACATCGCCTGTAGGTCCTATATGGCCGTGGGTTGCATCTGGCTGGTATCAGAGCTACCCCCATGCTGTATATACGTGGCCCAGCTGTGCTCAGATCGACATATATCGACTCAAGAACATCGCCTGTAGGTCCTATATGACCGTGGGTTGCATCTGACGGGTATCAGAGCTACCCCTATGCTGTATATACGGCGCTCAGCTGTGCTCAGATCGACATATATCCACTTAAGAACATCGCCTGTAGGTCCTATATGGCCGTGGGTTGCATCTGGCTGGTATCAGAGCTACCCCCATGCTGTATATACGTGGCCCAGCTGTGCTCAGATCGACATATATCGACTCAAGAGCATCGCCTGTAGGTCCTATATGGCCATGGGTTGCATCTGACTGGTATCAGAGCTACCCCCATGATGTATATACGGCGCCCAGCTGTGCTTAGATCGACATATATCCACTCAAGAACATCGCCTGTAGGTCCTATATGGCCGTGGGTTGCATCTAGCTGGTATCAGAGCTACCACCATGCTGTATATACATGGCCCAGCTGAGCTCAGATCGACATATATCGACTCAAGAACATCGCCTGTAGGTCCTATATAGCCGTGGGTTGCAGCTGGCTGGTATCACAGCTACCCCCATGCTGTATATACGTGGCCCAGCTGTGCTCAGATCGACATATATCGACTCAAGAACATCGCCTGTAGGTCCTATATGGCCGTGGGTTGCATCTGACGGGTATCAGAGCTACCCCTATGCTGTATATACGGCGCTCAGCTGTGCTCAGATCGACATATATCCACTTAAGAACATCGCCTGTAGGTCCTATATGGCCGTGGGTTGCATCTGGCTGGTATCAGAGCTACCCCCATGCTGTATATACGGGGCCCAGCTGTGCTCAGATCAACATATATCGACTCAAGAACATCGCCTGTAGGTCCTATATGGCCGTGGGTTGCATCTGGCTGGTATCAGAGCTACCCCCATGCTGTATATACGGGGCCCAGCTGTGCTCAGATCGACATATATCGACTCAAGAACATCGCCTGTAGGTCCTATATAGCCGTGGGTTGCAGCTGGCTGGTATCACAGCTACCCCCCATGCTGTATATACGTGGCCCAGCTGTGCTCAGATCGACATATATCGACTCAAGAGCATCGCCTGTAGGTCCTATATGGCCGTGGGTTGCATCTGGCTGGTATCAGAGCTACCCCCATGCTGTATATACGGGGCCCAGCTGTGCTCATATCGACATATATCGACTCAAGAACATCGCCTGTAGGTCCTATATAGCCGTGGGTTGCAGCTGGCTGGTATCACAGCTACCCCCATGCTGTATATACGTGGCCCAGCTGTGCTCAGATCGACATATATCGACTCAAGAGCATCGCCTGTAGGTCTTATATGGCCGTGGGTTGCATCTGGCTGGTATTAGAGCTACCCCCATGCTGTATATACGGCGCCCAGCTGTGCTCAGATCGACATATATCCACTGTAGGTCCTATATTGTCGTGGGTTGCATCTGGCTGGTATCAGAGCTACCCCCATGCTGCATATACGGGGCCCAGCTGTGCTCAGATCGACATATATCGACTCAAGAACATCGCCTGTAGGTCCTATATAGCCGTGGGTTGCAGCTGGCTGGTATCACAGCTACCCCCATGCTGTATACACGGCGCCCAGCTGTGCTCAGATCGACATATATCCACTGTAGGTCCTATATGGCCGTGGGTTGCATCTGGCTGGTATCAGAGCTACCCCCATGCTGTATATACGGGGCCCAGCTGTGCTCAGATCGACATATATCGACTCAAGAACATCGCCTGTAGGTCCTATATAGCCGTGGGTTGCAGCTGGATGGTATTACAGCTACCCCCATGCTGTATATACGTGGCCCAGCTGTGCTCAGATCGACATATATCGACTCAAGAACATCGCCTGTAGGTCCTATATGGCCGTGGGTTGCATCTGGCTGGTATTAGAGCTACCCCCATGCTGTATATACGGCGCCCAGCTGTGCTCAGATCGACATATATCCACTGTAGGTCCTATATTGTCGTGGGTTGCATCTTTCTGGTATCAGAGCTACCCCCATGCTGCATATACGGGGCCCAGCTGTGCTCAGATCAACATATATCGACTCAAGAACATCGCCTGTAGGTCCTATGGTCCTATATAGCCGTGGGTTGCAGCTGGCTGGTATCACAGCTACCCCCATGCTGTATATACGTGGCCCAGCTGTGCTCAGATCGACATATATCGACTCAAGAGCATCGCCTGTAGGTCCTATATGGCCGTGGGTTGCATCTGGCTGGTATTAGAGCTACCCCCATGATGTATATACGAAGCCCAGCTGTGCTTAGATCGACATATATCCACTCAAGAACATCGCCTGTAGGTTCTATATGGCCGTGGGTTGCATCTAGCTGGTATCAGAGCTACCGCCATGCTGTATATACGGGGCCCAGCTGAGCTCAGATCGACATATATCGACTCAAGAACATCGCCTGTAGGTCCTATATAGCCGTGGGTTGCAGCTGGCTGGTATCACAGCTACCCCCATGCTGTATATACGTGACCCAGCTGTGCTCGGATCGACATATATCGACTCAAGAACATCGCCTGTAGGTCCTATATGGCCGTGGGTTGCAACTGACGGGTATCAGAGCTACCCCTATGCTATATATACGGCGCTCAGCTGTGCTCAGATCGACATATATCCACTCAAGAACATCGCCTGTAGGTCCTATATGGCCGTGGGTTGCATCTGGCTGGTATCAGAGCTACCCCCATGCTGTATATACGGGGCCCAGCTATGCTCAGATCAACATATATCGACTCAAGAACATCGCCTGTAGGTCTTATTTGGCCGTGGGTTGCATCTGGCTGGTATCAGAGCTACCCCCATGCTGTATATACGGGGCCCAGCTGTGCTCAGATCGACATATATCGACTCAAGAACATCGCCTGTAGGTCCTACATAGCCGTATGTTGCAGCTGGCTGGTATCACAGCTATCCCCATGCTGTATATACGTGGCCCAGCTGTGCTCAGATCGACATATATCGACTCAAGAGCATCGCCTGTAGGTCCTATATGGCCGTGGGTTGCATCTGGCTGGTATCAGAGCTACCCCCATGCTGTATATACGGCGCCCAGCTGTGCTCAGATCGACATATATCCACTGTAGGTCCTATATAGCCGTGGGTTGCATCTGGCTGGTATCAGAGCTACCCCCCATGCTGCATATACGGGGCCCAGCTGTGCTCAGATCGACATATATCGACACAAGAGCATCGCCTGTAGGTCCTATATGGCCGTGGGTTGCATCTGGCTGGTATCAGAGCTACCCCCATGCTGTATATACGGCGCCCAGCTGTGCTCAGATCGACATATATCCACTGTAGGTCCTATATAGCCGTGGGTTGCATCTGGCTGGTATCAGAGCTACCCCCCATGCTGCATATACGGGGCCCAGCTGTGCTCAGATCGACATATATCGACTCAAGAACATCGCCTGTAGGTCCTATATAGCCGTGGGTTGCAGCTGGCTGGTATCACAGCTACCCCCATGCTGTATATACGTGGCCCAGCTGTGCTCAGATCGACATATATCGACTCAAGAGCATCGCCTGTGGGTCCTATATGGCCGTGGGTTGCATCTGGCTGGTATCAGAGCTACCCCCATGCTGTATATACGGCGCCCAGCTGTGCTTAGATCGACATATATCCACTGAAGAACATCGCCTGTAGGTCCTATATGGCCGTGGGTTGCATCTAGCTGGTATCAGAGCTACCGCCATCCTGTATATACGGGGCCCGACATATCGCCATGCTGTATATACGGCGCCCAGCTGTGCTTAGATCGACATATATCGACTCAAGAACATCGCCTATAGGTCCTATATAGCCGTGGGTTGCAGCTAGCTGGTATCACAGCTACCCCCATGCTGTATATACGAGGCCCAGCTGTGCTCAGATCGACATATATCGACTCAAGAACATCGCCTGTAGGTCCTATATGGCCGTGGGTTGCATCTGGCTGGTATCAGAGCTACCCCTATGCTGTATATACGGCGCTCAGCTGTGCTCAGATCGACATATATCCACTCAAGAACATCGCCTGTAGGTCCTATATGGCCGTGGGTTGCATCTGGCTGGTATCAGAGCTACCCCCATGCTGTATATACGGGGCCCAGCTGTGCTCAGATCGACATATATCGACTCAAGAACATCGCCTGTAGGTCCTATATAGCCGTGGGTTGCAGCTGGCTGGTATCACAGTTACCCCCATGCTGTATATACGTGGCCCAGCTGTGCTCAGATCGACATATATCGACTCAAGAGCATCGCCTGTAGGTCCTATATGGCCGTGGGTTGCATCTGGCTGGTATCAGAGCTACCCCCATGCTGTATATACGGCGCCCAGCTATGCTTAGATCGACATATATCCACTCAAGAACATCGCCTGTAGGTCCTATATAGCCGTGGGTTGCATCTGGCTGGTATTAGAGCTACCCCCATGCTGTATATACGGCGCCCAGCTGTGCTCAGATCGACATATATCGACTCAAGAACATCGCCTGTAGGTCCTATATAGCCGTGGGTTGCAGCTGGCTGGTATCACAGCTACCCCCATGCTGTATATACGTAGCCCAGCTGTGCTCAGATCGACATATATCGACTCAAGAGCATCGCCTGTAGGTCCTATATGGCCGTGGGTTGCATCTGGCTGGTATTAGAGCTACCCCCATGCTGTATATACGGCGCCCAGCTGTGCTTAGATCGACATATATCCACTCAAGAACATCGCCTGTAGGTCCTATATGGCCGTGGGTTGCATCTAGCTGGTATCAGAGCTACCGCCATGCTGTATATACGGGGCCCAGCTGTGCTCAGATCGACATATATCAACTCAAGAACATCGCCTGTAGGTCCTATATAGTCGTGGGTTGCAGCTGGCTGGTATCACAGCTACCCCCATTCTGTATACACGTGGCCCAGCTGTGCTCAGATCGACATATATCGACTCAAGAACATCGCCTGTAGGTCCTATATGGCCGTGGGTTGCATCTGGCTGGTATCAGAGCTACCCCTACGCTATATATACGGCCCTCAGCTGTGCTCAGATCGACATATATCCACTCAAGAACATCGCCTGTAGGTCCTATATGGCCGTGGGTTGCATCTGGCTGGTATCAGAGCTACCCCCATGCTGTATATACGGAGCCCAGCTGTGCTCAGATCGACATATATCCACTCAAGAACATCGCCTGTAGGTCCTATATGGCCGTGGGTTGCATCTGGCTGGTATCAGAGCTACCACCATGCTGTATATACGGCGCCCAGCTGTGCTCAGATCGACATATATCGACTCAAGAACATCGCCTGTAGGTCCTATATGGCCGTGGGTTGCATCTGGCAGGTATTAGAGCTACCCCCATGCTGTATATACGGCGCCCAGCTGTGTTTAGATCGACATATATCCACTGTAGGTCCTATATGGCCGTGGGTTGCATCTGGCTGGTATCAGAGCTACCCCTATGCTGTATATACGGCGCTCAGCTGTGCTCAGATCGACATATATCCACTCAAGAACATCGCCTGTAGGTCCTATATGGCCGTGGGTTGCATCTGGCTGGTATCAGAGCTACCCCCATGCTGTATATACGGGGCCCAGCTGTGCTCAGATCGACATATATCGACTCAAGAACATCGCCTGTAGGTCCTATATGGCCGTGGGTTGCATCTGGCTGGTATCAGAGCTACCCCCATGCTGTATATACGGCGCCCAGCTATGCTCAAATCGACATATAACCACTCAAGAACATCGCCTGTAGGTCCTATATGGCCGTGGGTTGCATCTGGCTGGTATCAGAGCTACCCCCATGCTGTATATACGGGGCCCAGCTGTGCTCAGATCGACATATATCGACTCAAGAACGTCGCCTGTAGGTCCTATATGGCCGTGGGTTGCATCTGGCTGGTATCAGAGCTAACCCCATGCTGTATATACGGCGCCCAGCTGTGCTTAGATCGACATATATCCACTCAAGAACATCGCCTGTAGGTCCTATATGGCCGTGGGTTGCATCTAGCTGGTATCAGAGCTACCGCCATCCTGTATATACGGGGCCCGACATATCGCCATGCTGTATATACGGCGCCCAGCTGTGCTTAGATCGACATATATCGACTCAAGAACATCGCCTGTAGGTCCTATATAGCCGTGGGTTGCAGCTGGCTGGTATCACAGCTACCTCCATGCTGTATATACGTGGCCCAGCTGTGCTCAGATCGACATATATCGACTCAAGAACATCGCCTGTAGGTCCTATATAGCCGTGGGTTGCAGCTGGCTGGTATCACAGCTACCCCCATGCTGTATATACGTGGCGCAGCTGTGCTCATATCGACATATATCGACTCAAGAACATCGCCTGTAGGTCCTATATGGCCGTGGGTTGCATCCGGCTGGTATCAGAGCTACCCCCATGCTGTATATACGGGGCCCAGCTGTGCTCAGATCGACATATATCGACTCAAGAACATCGCCTGTAGGTCCTATATAGCCGTGGGTTGCATCTGGCTGGTATCAGAGCTACCCCCATGCTGTATATACGGCGCTCAGCTGTGCTCAGATCGACATATATCCACTCAAGAACATCGCCTGTAGGTCCTATATGGCCGTGGGTTGCATCTGGCAGGTATTAGAGCTACCCCCATGCTGTATATACGGCGCCCAGCTGTGCTCAGATCGACATATATCCACTGTAGGTCCTATATGGCCGTGGGTTGCATCTGGCTGGTATCAGAGCTACCCCTATGCTGTATATACGGCGCTCAGCTGTGCTCAGATCGACATATATCCACTCAAGAACATCGCCTGTAGGTCCTATATGGCCGTGGGTTGCATCTGGCTGGTATCAGAGCTACCCCCATGCTGTATATACGGGGCCCAGCTGTGCTCAGATCGACATATATCGACTCAAGAACATCGCCTGTAGGTCCTATATAGCCGTGGGTTGCAGCTGGCTGGTATCACAGCTACCCCCATGCTGTATATACGTGGCCCAGCTGTGCTCAGATCGACATATATCGACTCAAGAGCATCGCCTGTGGGTCCTATATGGCCGTGGGTTGCATCTGGCTGGTATCAGAGCTACCCCCATGCTGTATATACGGCGCCCAGCTGTGCTTAGATCGACATATATCCACTCAAGAACATCGCCTGTAGGTCGTATATGGCCGTGGGTTGCATCTAGCTGGTATCAGAGCTACCGCCATCCTGTATATACGGGGCCCGACATATCGCCATGCTGTATATACGGCGCCCAGCTGTGCTTAGATCGACATATATCGACTCAAGAACATCGCCTATAGGTCCTATATAGCCGTGGGTTGCAGCTAGCTGGTATCACAGCTACCCCCATGCTGTATATACGAGGCCCAGCTGTGCTCAGATCGACATATATCGACTCAAGAACATCGCCTGTAGGTCCTATATGGCCGTGGGTTGCATCTGGCTGGTATCAGAGCTACCCCTATGCTGTATATACGGCGCTCAGCTGTGCTCAGATCGACATATATCCACTCAAGAACATCGCCTGTAGGTCCTATATGGCCGTGGGTTGCATCTGGCTGGTATCAGAGCTACCCCCATGCTGTATATACGGGGCCCAGCTGTGCTCAGATCGACATATATCGACTCAAGAACATCGCCTGTAGGTCCTATATAGCCGTGGGTTGCAGCTGGCTGGTATCACAGTTACCCCCATGCTGTATATACGTGGCCCAGCTGTGCTCAGATCGACATATATCGACTCAAGAGCATCGCCTGTAGGTCCTATATGGCCGTGGGTTGCATCTGGCTGGTATCAGAGCTACCCCCATGCTGTATATACGGCGCCCAGCTATGCTTAGATCGACATATATCCACTCAAGAACATCGCCTGTAGGTCCTATATAGCCGTGGGTTGCATCTGGCTGGTATTAGAGCTACCCCCATGCTGTATATACGGCGCCCAGCTGTGCTCATATCGACATATATCGACTCAAGAACATCGCCTGTAGGTCCTATATAGCCGTGGGTTGCAGCTGGCTGGTATCACAGCTACCCCCATGCTGTATATACGTAGCCCAGCTGTGCTCAGATCGACATATATCGACTCAAGAGCATCGCCTGTAGGTCCTATATGGCCGTGGGTTGCATCTGGCTGGTATCAGAGCTACCCCCATGCTGTATATACGGCGCCCAGCTGTGCTTAGATCGACATATATCCACTCAAGAACATCGCCTGTAGGTCCTATATGGCCGTGGGTTGCATCTAGCTGGTATCAGAGCTACCGCCATGCTGTATATACGGGGCCCAGCTGTGCTCAGATCGACATATATCAACTCAAGAACATCGCCTGTAGGTCCTATATAGCCGTGGGTTGCAGCTGGCTGGTATCACAGCTACCCCCATTCTGTATACACGTGGCCCAGCTGTGCTCAGATCGACATATATCGACTCAAGAACATCGCCTGTAGGTCCTATATGGCCGTGGGTTGCATCTGGCTGGTATCAGAGCTACCCTTACGCTATATATACGGCCCTCAGCTGTGCTCAGATCGACATATATCCACTCAAGAACATCGCCTGTAGGTCCTATATGGCCGTGGGTTGCATCTGGCTGGTATCAGAGCTACCCCCATGCTGTATATACGGAGCCCAGCTGTGCTCAGATCGACATATATCCACTCAAGAACATCGCCTGTAGGTCCTATATGGCCGTGGGTTGCATCTGGCTGGTATCAGAGCTACCACCATGCTGTATATACGGCGCCCAGCTGTGCTCAGATCGACATATATCGACTCAAGAACATCGCCTGTAGGTCCTATATGGCCGTGGGTTGCATCTGGCAGGTATTAGAGCTACCCCCATGCTGTATATACGGCGCCCAGCTGTGTTTAGATCGACATATATCCACTGTAGGTCCTATATGGCCGTGGGTTGCATCTGGCTGGTATCAGAGCTACCCCTATGCTGTATATACGGCGCTCAGCTGTGCTCAGATCGACATATATCCACTCAAGAACATCGCCTGTAGGTCCTATATGGCCGTGGGTTGCATCTGGCTGCTATCAGAGCTACCCCCATGCTGTATATACGGGGCCCAGCTGTGCTCAGATCGACATATATCGACTCAAGAACATCGCCTGTAGGTCCTATATGGCCGTGGGTTGCATCTGGCTGGTATCAGAGCTACCCCCATGCTGTATATACGGCGCCCAGCTATGCTCAAATCGACATATATCCACTCAAGAACATCGCCTGTAGGTCCTATATGGCCGTGGGTTGCATCTGGCTGGTATCAGAGCTACCCCCATGCTGTATATACGGGGCCCAGCTGTGCTCAGATCGACATATATCGACTCAAGAACGTCGCCTATAGGTCCTATATGGCCGTGGGTTGCATCTGGCTGGTATCAGAGCTACCCCCATGCTGTATATACGGCGCCCAGCTGTGCTTAGATCGACATATATCCACTCAAGAACATCGCCTGTAGGTCCTATATGGCCGTGGGTTGCATCTAGCTGGTATCAGAGCTACCGCCATCCTGTATATACGGGGCCCGACATATCGCCATGCTGTATATACGGCGCCCAGCTGTGCTTAGATCGACATATATCGACTCAAGAACATCGCCTGTAGGTCCTATATAGCCGTGGGTTGCAGCTGGCTGGTATCACAGCTACCTCCATGCTGTATATACGTGGCCCAGCTGTGCTCAGATCGACATATATCGACTCAAGAACATCGCCTGTAGGTCCTATATAGCCGTGGGTTGCAGCTGGCTGGTATCACAGCTACCCCCATGCTGTATATACGTGGCGCAGCTGTGCTCATATCGACATATATCGACTCAAGAACATCGCCTGTAGGTCCTATATGGCCGTGGGTTGCATCCGGCTGGTATCAGAGCTACCCCCATGCTGTATATACGGGGCCCAGCTGTGCTCAGATCGAAATATATCGACTCAAGAACATCGCCTGTAGGTCCTATATAGCCGTGGGTTGCATCTGGCTGGTATCAGAGCTACCCCCATGCTGTATATACGGCGCTCAGCTATGCTCAGATCGACATATATCCACTCAAGAACATCGCCTGTAGGTCCTATATGGCCGTGGGTTGCATCTGGCAGGTATTAGAGCTACCCCCATGCTGTATATACGGCGCCCAGCTGTGCTCAGATCGACATATATCCACTGTAGGTCCTATATGGCCGTGGGTTGCATCTGGCTGGTATCAGAGCTACCCCTATGCTGTATATACGGCGCTCAGCTGTGCTCAGATCGACATATATCCACTTAAGAACATCGCCTGTAGGTCCTATATAGCCGTGGGTTGCAGCTGGCTGGTATCACAGCTACCCCCATGCTGTATATACGTGGCGCAACTGTGCTCATATCGACATATATCGACTCAAGAACATCGCCTGTAGGTCCTATATGGCCGTGGGTTGCATCTAGCTGGTATCAGAGCTACCGCCATGCTGTATATACGGGGCCCAGCTGAGCTCAGATCGACATATATCGACTCAAGAACATCGCCTGTGGGTCCTATATAGCCGTGGGTTGCAGCTGGCTGGTATCACAGCTACCCCCATGCTGTATATACGTGGCCCAGCTGTGCTCAGATCGACATATATCGACTCTAGAACATCGCCTGTAGGTCCTATATGGCCGTGGGTTGCATCTGGCTGGAATCAGAGCTACCCTCAAGCTGTATATACGGGGCCCAGCTGTGCTCAGATCGACATATATCCACTCAAGAACATCGGCTGTAGGTCCAATATGGCCGTGGGTTGCATCTGGCTGGTATCAGAGCTACCCCCATGCTGTATATACGGCGCCCAGCTGTGCTTAGATCGACATATATCCACTCAAGAACATCGCCTGTAGGTCCTATATGGCCGTGGGTTGCATCTAGCTGGTATCAGAGCTACCGCCATGCTGTATATACGGGGCCCAGCTGAGCTCAGATCGACACATATCGACTCAAGAACATCGCTTGTGGGTCCTATATGGCCGTGGGTTGCAGCTGGCTGGTATCACAGCTACCCCCATGCTGTATATACGTGGCCCAGCTGTGCTCAGATCGACATATATCGACTCTAGAACATCGCCTGTAGGTCCTATATGGCCGTGGGTTGCATCTGGCTGAAATCAGAGCTACCCTCAAGCTGTATATACGGGGCCCAGCTGTGCTCAGATCGACATATATCCACTCAAGAACATCGGCTGTAGGTCCAATATGGCCGTGGGTTGCATCTGGCTGGTATCAGAGCTACCCTCAAGCTGTAAATACGGGGCCCAGCTGTGCTCAGATCGACATATATCCACTGTAGGTACTATATGGCCGTGGGTTGCATCTGGCTGGTATCAGAGCTACCCCCATGCTTTATATACGGGGCCCAGATGTGCTCAGATCGACATATATCGACTCAAGAACATCGCCTGTAGGTCCTATATAGCCGTGGGTTGCAGCTGGCTGGTATCACAGCTACCCCCATGCTGGATATAGGTGGCCCAGCTGTGCTCAGATCGACATATATCGACTCTAGAACATCGCCTGTAGGTCCTATATGGCCGTGGGTTGCATCTGGCTGGTATCAGAGCTACCCTCAAGCTGTAAATACGGGGCCCAGCTGTGCTCAGATCGACATATATCCACTGTAGGTACTATATGGCCGTGGGTTGCATCTGGCTGGTATCAGAGCTACCCCCATGCTTTATATACGGGGCCCAGATGTGCTCAGATCGACATATATCGACTCAAGAACATCGCCTGTAGGTCCTATATAGTCGTGGGTTGCAGCCTGGCTGGTATCACAGCTACCCCCATGCTGTATACACGGCGCCCAGCTGTGCTCAGATCGACATATATCCACTGTAGGTCCTATATGGCCGTGGGTTGCATCTGGCTGGTATCAGAGCTACCCCCATGCTGTATATACGGCGCCTAGCTGTGTTCAGATCGACATATATCCACTGTAGGTCCTATATGGCCGTGGGTTGCATCTGGCTGGTATCAGAGCTACCCCTATGCTGTATATACGGCGCTCAGCTGTGCTCAGATCGACATATATCCACTCAAGAACATCGCCTGTTGGTCCTATATGGCCGTGGGTTGCATCTGGCTGGTATCAGAGCTACCCCCATGCTGTATATACGGGGCCCAGCTGTGCTCAGGTCGACATATATCGACTCAAGAACATCGCCTGTAGGTCCTATATGGCCGTGGGTTGCATCTGGCTGGTATCAGAGCTACCCCTATGCTGTAAATACGGCGCTCAGCTGTGCTCAGATCGACATATATCAACTCAAGAACATCGCCTGTTGGTCCTATATGGCGTGGGTTGCATCTGGCTGGTATCAGAGCTACCCCCATGCTGTATATACGTGGCCCAGCTGTGCTCAGATCGACATATATCGACTCAAGAGCATTGCCTGTAGGTCCTATATGGCCGTGGGTTGCATCTGGCTGGTATCAGAGCCACCCCCATGCTGTATATACGGCGCCCAGCTGTGCTTAGATCGACATTAATCCACTCAAGAACATCGCCTGTAGGTCCTATATGGCCGTGGGTTGCATCTAGCTCGTATCAGAGCTACCGCCATGCTGTATATACGGGGCCCAGCTGTGCTCAGATCGACATATATCAACTCAAGAACATCGTCTGTAGGTCCTATATAGCCGTGGGTTGCAGCTAGCTGGTATCACAGCTACCCCCATGCTGTATACACGTGGCCCAGCTGTGCTCAGATCGACATATATCGACTCAAGAACATCGCCTGTAGGTTCTATATGGCCGTGGGTTGCATCTGGCTGGTATCAGAGCTACCCCCATGCTGTATATACGGCGCCCAGCTGTGCTTAGATCGACATATATCCACTCAAGAACATCGCCTGTAGGTCCTATATGGCCGTGGGTTGCATCTAGCTGGTATCAGAGCTACCGCCATGCTGTATATACGGGGCCCAGCTGAGCTCAGATCGACATATATCGACTCAAGAACATCGCCTGTAGGTCCTATATAGCCGTGGGTTGCAGCTGGCTGGATCACAGCTACCCCCATGCTGTATATACGTGGCCCAGCTGTGCTCAGATCGACATATATCGACTCTAGAACATCGCCTGTAGGTCCTATATGGCCGTGGGTTGCATCTGGCTGGAATCAGAGCTACCTTCAAGCTGTATATACGGGGCCCAGCTGTGCTCAGATCGACATATATCCACTCAAGAACACCGGCTGTAGGTCCTATATGGCCGTGGGTTGCATCTGGCTGGTATCAGAGCTACCCCCATGCTGTATATACGGAGCCCAGCTGTGCTCAGATCGACATATATCCACTCAAGAACATCGCCTGTAGGTCCTATATGGCCGTGGGTTGCATCTGGCTGGTATCAGAGCTACCACCATGCTGTATATACGGCGCCCAGCTGTGCTCAGATCGACATATATCGACTCAAGAACATCGCCTGTAGGTCCTATATGGCCGTGGGTTGCATCTGGCAGGTATTAGAGCTACCCCCATGCTGTATATACGGCGCCCAGCTGTGTTTAGATCGACATATATCCACTGTAGGTCCTATATGGCCGTGGGTTGCATCTGGCTGGTATCAGAGCTACCCCTATGCTGTATATACGGCGCTCAGCTGTGCTCAGATCGACATATATCCACTCAAGAACATCGCCTGTAGGTCCTATATGGCCGTGGGTTGCATCTGGCTGGTATCAGAGCTACCCCCATGCTGTATATACGGGGCCCAGCTGTGCTCAGATCGACATATATCGACTCAAGAACATCGCCTGTAGGTCCTATATGGCCGTGGGTTGCATCTGGCTGGTATCAGAGCTACCCCCATGCTGTATATACGGCGCCCAGCTATGCTCAAATCGACATATATCCACTCAAGAACATCGCCTGTAGGTCCTATATGGCCGTGGGTTGCATCTGGCTGGTATCAGAGCTACCCCCATGCTGTATATACGGGGCCCAGCTGTGCTCAGATCGACATATATCGACTCAAGAACGTCGCCTATAGGTCCTATATGGCCGTGGGTTGCATCTGGCTGGTATCAGAGCTACCCCCATGCTGTATATACGGCGCCCAGCTGTGCTTAGATCGACATATATCCACTCAAGAACATCGCCTGTAGGTCCTATATGGCCGTGGGTTGCATCTAGCTGGTATCAGAGCTACCGCCATCCTGTATATACGGGGCCCGACATATCGCCATGCTGTATATACGGCGCCCAGCTGTGCTTAGATCGACATATATCGACTCAAGAACATCGCCTGTAGGTCCTATATAGCCGTGGGTTGCAGCTGGCTGGTATCACAGCTACCTCCATGCTGTATATACGTGGCCCAGCTGTGCTCAGATCGACATATATCGACTCAAGAACATCGCCTGTAGGTCCTATATAGCCGTGGGTTGCAGCTGGCTGGTATCACAGCTACCCCCATGCTGTATATACGTGGCGCAGCTGTGCTCATATCGACATATATCGACTCAAGAACATCGCCTGTAGGTCCTATATGGCCGTGGGTTGCATCCGGCTGGTATCAGAGCTACCCCCATGCTGTATATACGGGGCCCAGCTGTGCTCAGATCGAAATATATCGACTCAAGAACATCGCCTGTAGGTCCTATATAGCCGTGGGTTGCATCTGGCTGGTATCAGAGCTACCCCCATGCTGTATATACGGCGCTCAGCTATGCTCAGATCGACATATATCCACTCAAGAACATCGCCTGTAGGTCCTATATGGCCGTGGGTTGCATCTGGCAGGTATTAGAGCTACCCCCATGCTGTATATACGGCGCCCAGCTGTGCTCAGATCGACATATATCCACTGTAGGTCCTATATGGCCGTGGGTTGCATCTGGCTGGTATCAGAGCTACCCCTATGCTGTATATACGGCGCTCAGCTGTGCTCAGATCGACATATATCCACTCAAGAACATCGCCTGTAGGTCCTATATAGCCGTGGGTTGCAGCTGGCTGGTATCACAGCTACCCCCATGCTGTATATACGTGGCGCAACTGTGCTCATATCGACATATATCGACTCAAGAACATCGCCTGTAGGTCCTATATGGCCGTGGGTTGCATCTAGCTGGTATCAGAGCTACCGCCATGCTGTATATACGGGGCCCAGCTGAGCTCAGATCGACATATATCGACTCAAGAACATCGCCTGTGGGTCCTATATAGCCGTGGGTTGCAGCTGGCTGGTATCACAGCTACCCCCATGCTGTATATACGTGGCCCAGCTGTGCTCAGATCGACATATATCGACTCTAGAACATCGCCTGTAGGTCCTATATGGCCGTGGGTTGCATCTGGCTGGAATCAGAGCTACCCTCAAGCTGTATATACGGGGCCCAGCTGTGCTCAGATCGACATATATCCACTCAAGAACATCGGCTGTAGGTCCAATATGGCCGTGGGTTGCATCTGGCTGGTATCAGAGCTACCCCCATGCTGTATATACGGCGCCCAGCTGTGCTTAGATCGACATATATCCACTCAAGAACATCGCCTGTAGGTCCTATATGGCCGTGGGTTGCATCTAGCTGGTATCAGAGCTACCGCCATGCTGTATATACGGGGCCCAGCTGAGCTCAGATCGACACATATCGACTCAAGAACATCGCTTGTGGGTCCTATATGGCCGTGGGTTGCAGCTGGCTGGTATCACAGCTACCCCCATGCTGTATATACGTGGCCCAGCTGTGCTCAGATCGACATATATCGACTCTAGAACATCGCCTGTAGGTCCTATATGGCCGTGGGTTGCATCTGGCTGAAATCAGAGCTACCCTCAAGCTGTATATACGGGGCCCAGCTGTGCTCAGATCGACATATATCCACTCAAGAACATCGGCTGTAGGTCCAATATGGCCGTGGGTTGCATCTGGCTGGTATCAGAGCTACCCTCAAGCTGTAAATACGGGGCCCAGCTGTGCTCAGATCGACATATATCCACTGTAGGTACTATATGGCCGTGGGTTGCATCTGGCTGGTATCAGAGCTACCCCCATGCTTTATATACGGGGCCCAGATGTGCTCAGATCGACATATATCGACTCAAGAACATCGCCTGTAGGTCCTATATAGCCGTGGGTTGCAGCTGGCTGGTATCACAGCTACCCCCATGCTGGATATAGGTGGCCCAGCTGTGCTCAGATCGACATATATCGACTCTAGAACATCGCCTGTAGGTCCTATATGGCCGTGGGTTGCATCTGGCTGGTATCAGAGCTACCCTCAAGCTGTAAATACGGGGCCCAGCTGTGCTCAGATCGACATATATCCACTGTAGGTACTATATGGCCGTGGGTTGCATCTGGCTGGTATCAGAGCTACCCCCATGCTTTATATACGGGGCCCAGATGTGCTCAGATCGACATATATCGACTCAAGAACATCGCCTGTAGGTCCTATATAGTCGTGGGTTGCAGCCTGGCTGGTATCACAGCTACCCCCATGCTGTATACACGGCGCCCAGCTGTGCTCAGATCGACATATATCCACTGTAGGTCCTATATGGCCGTGGGTTGCATCTGGCTGGTATCAGAGCTACCCCCATGCTGTATATACGGCGCCTAGCTGTGTTCAGATCGACATATATCCACTGTAGGTCCTATATGGCCGTGGGTTGCATCTGGCTGGTATCAGAGCTACCCCTATGCTGTATATACGGCGCTCAGCTGTGCTCAGATCGACATATATCCACTCAAGAACATCGCCTGTTGGTCCTATATGGCCGTGGGTTGCATCTGGCTGGTATCAGAGCTACCCCCATGCTGTATATACGGGGCCCAGCTGTGCTCAGGTCGACATATATCGACTCAAGAACATCGCCTGTAGGTCCTATATGGCCGTGGGTTGCATCTGGCTGGTATCAGAGCTACCCCTATGCTGTAAATACGGCGCTCAGCTGTGCTCAGATCGACATATATCAACTCAAGAACATCGCCTGTTGGTCCTATATGGCGTGGGTTGCATCTGGCTGGTATCAGAGCTACCCCCATGCTGTATATACGTGGCCCAGCTGTGCTCAGATCGACATATATCGACTCAAGAGCATTGCCTGTAGGTCCTATATGGCCGTGGGTTGCATCTGGCTGGTATCAGAGCCACCCCCATGCTGTATATACGGCGCCCAGCTGTGCTTAGATCGACATTAATCCACTCAAGAACATCGCCTGTAGGTCCTATATGGCCGTGGGTTGCATCTAGCTCGTATCAGAGCTACCGCCATGCTGTATATACGGGGCCCAGCTGTGCTCAGATCGACATATATCAACTCAAGAACATCGTCTGTAGGTCCTATATAGCCGTGGGTTGCAGCTAGCTGGTATCACAGCTACCCCCATGCTGTATACACGTGGCCCAGCTGTGCTCAGATCGACATATATCGACTCAAGAACATCGCCTGTAGGTTCTATATGGCCGTGGGTTGCATCTGGCTGGTATCAGAGCTACCCCCATGCTGTATATACGGCGCCCAGCTGTGCTTAGATCGACATATATCCACTCAAGAACATCGCCTGTAGGTCCTATATGGCCGTGGGTTGCATCTAGCTGGTATCAGAGCTACCGCCATGCTGTATATACGGGGCCCAGCTGAGCTCAGATCGACATATATCGACTCAAGAACATCGCCTGTAGGTCCTATATAGCCGTGGGTTGCAGCTGGCTGGATCACAGCTACCCCCATGCTGTATATACGTGGCCCAGCTGTGCTCAGATCGACATATATCGACTCTAGAACATCGCCTGTAGGTCCTATATGGCCGTGGGTTGCATCTGGCTGGAATCAGAGCTACCTTCAAGCTGTATATACGGGGCCCAGCTGTGCTCAGATCGACATATATCCACTCAAGAACACCGGCTGTAGGTCCTATATGGCCGTGGGTTGCATCTGGCTGGTATCAGAGCTACCCCCATGCTGTATATACGGCGCCCAGCTGTGCTTAGATCGACATATAGCCACTCAAGAACATCGCCTTAAGGTCCGATATGGCCGTGGGTTGCATCTAGCTGGTATCAGAGCTACCGCCATGCTGTATATGCGGGGCCCAGCTGTGCTCAGATCGACATATATCGACTCAAGAACATCGCCTGTAGGTCCTATATGGCCGTGGGTTGCATCTGGCTGGTATCAGAGCTACCCCCATGCTGTATATAGGGCGCCCAGCTGTGCTCAAATCGACATATATCCACTCTAGAACATCGCCTGTAGGTCCTATATGGCCGTGGGTTGCATCTGGCTGGTATCAGAGCTACCCTCAAGCTGTATATACGGGGCCCAGCTGAGCTCAGATCGACATATATCGACTCAAGAACATCGCCTGTAGGTCCTATATAGCCGTGGGTTGCAGCTGGCTGGTATCACAGCTACCCTCATGCTGTATATACGTGGCCCAGCTGTGCTCAGATCGACATATATCGACTCTAGAACATCGCCTGTAGGTCCTATATGGCCGTGGGTTGCATCTGGCAGGAATTAGAGCTACCTTCAAGCTGTATATACGGGGCCCAGCTGTGCTCAGATCGACATATATCCACTCAAGAACACCGGCTGTAGGTCCTATATGGCCGTGGGTTGCATCTGGCTGGTATCAGAGCTACCCCCATGCTGTATATAGGGCGCCCAGCTGTGCTCAAATCGACATATATCCACTCTAGAACATCGCCTGTAGGTCCTATATGGCCGTGGGTTGCATCTGGCTGGTATCAGAGCTACCCCCATGCTGTATATACGGGGCCCAGATGTGCTCAGATCGACATATATCGACTCAAGAACATCGCCTGTAGGTCCTATATAGCTGTGGGTTGCAGCTGGCTGGTATCAGAGCTACCGCCATGCTGTATATACGGCGCCCAGCTGTGCTCAGATCGACATATATCGACTCAAGAACATCGCCTGTAGGTCCTATATGGCCGTGGGTTGCATCTGTCTGGTATTAGAGCTACCCCCATGCTGTATATACGGCGCCCAGCTGTGCTCAGAGCGACATATATCGACTCAAAATCATCGCCTGTAGGTCCTATATGGCCGTGGGTTGCATCTGGCTGGTATTAGAGCTACCCCCATGCTGTATATACGGCGCCCAGCTGGGCTCAGATCGACATATATCCACTGTAGGTCCTATATGGCCGTGGGTTGAATCTGGCTGGTATCAGAGCTTCCCCTATGCTGTATATACGGCGCTCAGCTGTGCTCAGATCGACATATATCCACTCAAGAACATCGCCTGTAGGTCCTATATGGCCGTGGGTTGCATCTGGCTGGTATCAGAGCTACCCCCATGCTGTATATACGGAGCCCAGCTGTGCTCAGATCGACATATATCGACTCAAGAACATCGCCTGTAGGTCCTATATGGCCGTGGGTTGCATCTGGCTGGTATCAGAGCTACCCCCATGCTGTATATACGGCGCCCAGCTGTGCTCAGATCGACATATATCGACTCAAGAACATCGCCTGTAGGTCCTATATGGCCGTGGGTTGCATCTGGCTGGTATTAGAGCTACCCCCATGCTGTATATACGGCGCCCAGCTGTGCTCAGATCGACATATATCCACTGTATGTCCTATATGGCCGTGGGTTGCATCTGGCTGGTATCAGAGCTTCCCCTATGCTGTATATACGGCGCTCAGCTGTGCTCAGATCGACATATATCCACTCAAGAACATCGGCTGTAGGTCCTATATGGCCGTGGGTTGCATCTGGCTGGTATCAGAGCTACCCCCATGCTGTATATACGGCGCCCAGCTGTGCTTAGATCGACATATATCCACTCAAGAACAGCGCCTGTAGGTCCTATATGGCCGTGGGCTGCATCTAGCTGGTATCAGAGCTACCGCCATGCTGTATATACGGGGCCCAGCTGTGCTCAGATCGACATATATCGACTCAAGAACATCGCCTGTAGGTCCTATATAGCCGTGGGTTGCAGCTGGCTGATATCACAGCTACCCCCATGCTGTATATACGTGGCCCAGCTGTGCTCAGATCGACATATATCGACTCTAGAACATCGCCTGTAGGTCCTATATGGCCGTGGGTTGCATCTGGCTGGTATCAGAGCTACCCCCATGCTGTATATACGGCGCCTAGCTGTGCTTAGATCGACATATATCCACTCAAGAACATCGCCTGTAGGTCCTATATAGCCGTGGGTTGCATCTGGCTGGTATCAGAGCTACCCTCATGCTGTATATACGGGGCCCACATGTGCTCAGATCGACATATATCCACTCAAGAACATCGCCTGTAGGTCCTATATGGCCGTGGGTTGCATCTGGCTGGTATCAGAGCTACCCCTATGCTGTATATACGGGGACCAGCTGTGCTCAGATCGACATATATCGACTCAAGAACATCGCCTGTAGGTCCTATATAGTTGTGGGTTGCAGCCTGGCTGGTATCACAGCTACCCCGATGCTGTATACACGGCGTCCAGCTGTGCTCAGATCGACATATATCCACTGTAGGTCCTATATGGCCGTGGGTTGCATCTGGCTGGTATCAGACCTACCCCTATGCTGTATATACGGCGCTCAGCTGTGCTCAGATCGACATATATCCACTCAAGAACATCGCCTGTTGGTCCTATATGGCCGTGGGTTGCATCTGGCTGGTATCAGAGCTACCCCCATGCTGTATATACGGGGCCCAGCTGTGCTCAGATCGACATATATCGACTCAAGAACATCGCCTGTAGGTCCTATATGGCCGTGGGTTGCATCTGGCTGGTATCAGAGCTACCCCTATGCTGTATATACGGCGCTCAGCTGTGCTCAGATCGACATATATCCACTCAAGAACATCGCCTGTTGGTCCTATATGGCCGTGGGTTGCATCTGGCTGGTATCAGAGCTACCCCCATGCTGTATATACGTGGCCCAACTGTGCTCAGATCGACATATATCGACTCAAGAGCATTGCCTGTAGGTCCTATATGGCCGTGGGTTGCATCTGGCTGGTATCAGAGCTACCCCCAAGCTGTATATACGGCGCCCAGCTGTGCTTAGATCGACATATATCCACTCAAGAACATCGCCTGTAGGTCCTATATGGCCGTGGGTTGCACCTAGCTGGTATCAGAGCTACCCTCATGATGTATATACGCGGCCCAGCTGTGCTCAGATCGACATATATCCACTCAAGAACATCGCCTGTAGGTCCTATATGGCCGTGGGTTGCATCTGGCTGGTATCAGAGCTACCCCCATGCTGTATATACGGGGCCCAGCTGTGCTCAGATCGACATATATCGACTCAAGAACATCGCCTGTAGGTCCTATATGGCCGTGGGTTGCATCTGGCTGGTATCACAGCCACCCCCATGTTGTATATACGGCGGCCAGCTGTGCTCAGATCGACATATATCCACTCAATAACATCGCCTGTAGGTCCTATATGGCCGTGGGTTGCATCTGGCTGGTATCAGAGCTACCCCCATGCTGTATATACGTGGCCCAGCTGTGCTCAGATCGACATATATCGACTCAAGAACATCGCCTGTAGGTCCTATATAGCCATGGGTTGCAGCTGGCTGGCATCACAGCCACCCTCATGCTGTATATACGCGGCCCAGCTGTGCTCAGATCGACATATATCGACTAAAGAACATCGCCTGTAGGTTCTATATGGCCGTGGGTTGCATCTGGCTGGTATCAGAGCTACCCCCATGCTGTATATACGGGGCCCAGCTGTGCTCAGATCGACATATATCGACTCAAGAACATCGCCTGTAGGTCCTATATAGCCGTGGGTTGCAGCTGGCTGGTATCACAGCTACCACCATGTTGTATATACGTGGCCCAGCTGTGCTCAGATCGACATATATAGACTCAAGAACATCGCCTATAGGTCCTATATGGCCGAGAGTTTTATCTGACTGGTATCAAAGCCACCCCCATGCTGTATTTACGGGGCCCAGCTGTACTTAGATCGACATATATCGACTCAAGAACATCGCCTGTAGGTCCTATATAGCCCTGGGTTGCACCTGGCTGGTATCACAGCTACCCCCATTCTGTATATGCGTGGCCCAGCTGTGCTCATATCGACATATATCGACTCAAGAACATCGCCTGTAGGTCCTATATGGCCGTGGGTTGCATCTGGCTGGTATCAGAGCTACCCCCATGCTGTATATACGGCGGCCAGCTGTGCTCAGATCGACATATATCCACTCAAGAACATCGCCTGTAGGTCCTATATGGCCGTGGGTTGCATCTGGCTGGTATCAGAGCTACCCCCATGCTGTATATACGGGGCCCAGCTGTGCTCAGATCGACATATATCGACTCAAGAACATCGCCTGTAGGTTCTATATAGCCGTGGGTTGCAGCTGGCTGGTATTACAGCTACTCCCATGCTGTATATACGTGGCCAAGTTGTGCTCAGATCGACATATATCGACTCAAGAACATCGCCTGTAGGTCCTATATGGCCGTGGGTTGCATCTGGCTGGTATCAGAGCTACCCCCATGCTGTATATACGGCGCCCAGCTGTGCTCAGATCGACATATATCCACTAAAGAACATCGCATGTAGGTCCTGTATGGCCGTGGGTTGCATCTGGCTGGTCTCAGAGCTACCCCCATGCTGTATATACGGCGCCCAGCTGTGCTCAGATCGACATATATCCACTAAAGAACATCGCCTGTAGGTCCTATATGGCCGTGGGTTGCATCTGGCTGGTATCAGAGCTACCCCTATGCTGTATATACGGCGCTCAGCTGTGCTCAGATCGACATATATCCACTCAAGAACATCGCCTGTTGGTCCTATATGGCCGTGGGTTGCATCTGGCTGGTATCACAGCTACCCCCATGCTGTATATACGGGGCCCAGCTGTGCTCAGATCGACATATATCGACTCAAGAACATCGCCTGTAGGTCCTATATGGCCGTGGGTTGCATCTGGCTGGTATCACAGCCACCCCCATGTTGTATATACGGCGGCCAGCTGTGCTCAGATCGACATATATCCACTCAATAACATCGCCTGTAGGTCCTATATGGCCGTGGGTTGCATCTGGCTGGTATCAGAGCTACCCCCATGCTGTATATACGTGGCCCAGCTGTGCTCAGATCGACATATATCGACTCAAGAACATCGCCTGTAGGTCCTATATGGCCGTGGGTTGCATCTGGCTGGTATCAGAGCTACCCCCATGCTGTATATACGGCGGCCAGCTGTGCTCAGATCGACATATATCCACTCAAGAACATCGCCTGTAGGTCCTATATGGCCGTGGGTTGCATCTGGCTGGTATCAGAGCTACCCCCATGCTGTATATACGGGGCCCAGCTGTGCTCAGATCGACATATATCGACTCAAGAACATCGCCTGTAGGTTCTATATAGCCGTGGGTTGCAGCTGGCTGGTATTACAGCTACCCCCATGCTGTATATACGGGGCCCAGCTGTGCTCAGATCGACATATATCGACTCAAGAACATCGCCTGTAGGTTCTATATAGCCGTGGGTTGCAGCTGGCTGGTATTACAGCTACCCCCATGCTGTATATACGTGGCCAAGTTGTGCTCAGATCGACATATATCGACTCAAGAACATCGCCTGTAGGTCCTATATGGCCGTGGGTTGCATCTGGCTGGTATCAGAGCTACCCCCATGCTGTATATACGGCGCCCAGCTGTGCTCAGATCGACATATATCCACTAAAGAACATCGCATGTAGGTCCTATATGGCCGTGGGTTGCATCTGGCTGGTATCAGAGCTACCCCCATGCTGTATATACGGGGCCCAGCTGTGCTCAGATCGACATATATCGACTCAAGAACATCGCCTGTAGGTTCTATATAGCCGTGGGTTGCAGCTGGCTGGTATTACAGCTACCCCCATGCTGTATATACGGGGCCCAGCTGTGCTCAGATCGACATATATCGACTCAAGAACATCGCCTGTAGGTTCTATATAGCCGTGGGTTGCAGCTGGCTGGTATTACAGCTACCCCCATGCTGTATATACGTGGCCAAGTTGTGCTCAGATCGACATATATCGACTCAAGAACATCGCCTGTAGGTCCTATATGGCCGTGGGTTGCATCTGGCTGGTATCAGAGCTACCCCCATGCTGTATATACGGCGCCCAGCTGTGCTCAGATCGACATATATCCACTAAAGAACATCGCATGTAGGTCCTATATGGCCGTGGGTTGCATCTGGCTGGTATCAGAGCTACCCCCATGCTGTATATACGGGGCCCAGCTGTGCTCAGATCGACATATATCGACTCAAGAACATCGCCTGTAGGTTCTATATAGCCGTGGGTTGCAGCTGGCTGGTATTACAGCTACCCCCATGCTGTATATACGTGGCCCAGCTGTGCTCAGATCGACATATATCGACTCAAGAACATCGCCTGTAGGTCCTATATGGCCGTGGGTTGCATCTGGCTGGTATCAGAGCTACCCCTATGCTGTATATACGGCGCTCAGCTGTGCTCAGATCGACATATATCCACTCAAGAACATCGCCTGTTGGTCCTATATGGCCGTGGGTTGCATCTGGCTGGTATCAGAGCTACCCCCATGCTGTATATACGGCGCCCAGCTGTGCTCAGATCGACATATATCCACTAAAGAACATCGCATGTAGGTCCTATATGGCCGTGGGTTGCATCTGGCTGGTCTCAGAGCTACCCCCATGCTGTATATACGGGGCCCAGCTGTGCGCAGATCGACATATATCGACTCAAGAACATCGCCTGTAGGTCTTATATAGCCGTGGGTTGCAGCTGGCTGGTATCACAGCTACCCCCATGCTGTATATACGTGGCCCAGCTGTGCTCAGATCGACATATATCGACTCAAGAACATCGCCTGTAGGTCCTATATGGCCGTGGGTTGCATCTGGCTGGTATCAGAGCTACCCCCATGCTGTATATACGGCGCCCAGCTGTGCATAGATCGACATATATCCACTTAAGAACATCACCTGTAGGTCCTATATGGCCGTGGGTTGCATCTGGCTGGTATCAGAGCTACCCCCATGCTGTATATACGGTGCCCAGCTGTGCCCAGATCGACATATATCTACACAAGAACATCGCCTGTAGGTCCTGTATAGCCGTGGGTTGCAGCTGGCTGGTATCACAGCTACCACCATGCTGTATATACGCGGCCCAGCTGTGCTCAGATCGACATATATCGACTCAAGAACATCGCCTGTAGGTCCTATATGGCCGTGGGTTGCATCTGGCTGGTATCAGAGCTACCCCCATGCTGTATATACGGCGCCCAGCTGTGCTCAGATCGACATATATCCACTCAAGAACATCGCCTGTAGGTCATATATGGCCGTGGGTTGCATCTGGCTGGTATCAGAGCTACCCCCATGCTGTAATTACGGTGCCCAGCTGTGCTCAGATCGACAAATATCGACTCAAGAACATCGCCTGTAGGTCCTATATAGCCGTGGGTTGCATCTGGCTGGTATCAGAGCTACCCCCATGCTGTATATACGGCGCCCAGCTGTGCTTAGATCGACATATATCCACTCAAGAACAGCGCCTGTAGGTCCTATATGGCCGTGGGCTGCATCTAGCTGGTATCAGAGCTACCGCCATGCTGTATATACGGGGCCCAGCTGTGCTCAGATCGACATATATCGACTCAAGAACATCGCCTGTAGGTCCTATATAGCCGTGGGTTGCAGCTGGCTGATATCACAGCTACCCCCATGCTGTATACACGGCGCCCAGCTGTGCTCAGATCGACATATATCCACTGTAGGTCCTATATGGCCGTGGGTTGCATCTGGCTGGTATCAGAGCTACCCCTATGCTGTATATACGGCGCTCAGCTGTGCTCAGATCGACATATATCCACTCAAGAACATCGCCTGTTGGTCCTATATGGCCGTGGGTTGCATCTGGCTGGTATCAGAGCTACCCCCATGCTGTATATACGGCGCCTAGCTGTGCTTAGATCGACATATATCCACTCAAGAACATCGCCTGTAGGTCCTATATAGCCGTGGGTTGCATCTGGCTGGTATCAGAGCTACCCTCATGCTGTATATACGGGGCCCAACTGTGCTCAGATCGACATATATCCACTCAAGAACATCGCCTGTAGGTCCTATATGGCCGTGGGTTGCATCTGGCTGGTATCAGAGCTACCCCTATGCTGTATATACGGGGACCAGCTGTGCTCAGATCGACATATATCGACTCAAGAACATCGCCTGTAGGTCCTATATAGTCGTGGGTTGCAGCCTGGCTGGTATCACAGCTACCCCCATGCTGTATACACGGCGCCCAGCTGTGCTCAGATCGACATATATCCACTGTAGGTCCTATATGGCCGTGGGTTTCATCTGGCTGGTATCAGAGCTACCCCTATGCTGTATATACGGCGCTCAGCTGTGCTCAGATCGACATATATCCACTCAAGAACATCGCCTGTTGGTCCTATATGGCCGTGGGTTGCATCTGGCTGGTATCAGAGCTACCCCCATGCTGTATATACGGGGCCCAGCTGTGCTCAGGTCGACATATATCGACTCAAGAACATCGCCTGTAGGTCCTATATGGCCGTGGGTTGCATCTGGCTGGTATCAGAGCTACCCCTATGCTGTAAATACGGCGCTCAGCTGTGCTCAGATCGACATATATCAACTCAAGAACATCGCCTGTTGGTCCTATATGGCGTGGGTTGCATCTGGCTGGTATCAGAGCTACCCCCATGCTGTATATACGTGGCCCAGCTGTGCTCAGATCGACATATATCGACTCAAGAGCATTGCCTGTAGGTCCTATATGGCCGTGGGTTGCATCTGGCTGGTATCAGAGCCACCCCCATGCTGTATATACGGCGCCCAGCTGTGCTTAGATCGACATTAATCCACTCAAGAACATCGCCTGTAGGTCCTATATGGCCGTGGGTTGCATCTAGCTCGTATCAGAGCTACCGCCATGCTGTATATACGGGGCCCAGCTGTGCTCAGATCGACATATATCAACTCAAGAACATCGTCTGTAGGTCCTATATAGCCGTGGGTTGCAGCTAGCTGGTATCACAGCTACCCCCATGCTGTATACACGTGGCCCAGCTGTGCTCAGATCGACATATATCGACTCAAGAACATCGCCTGTAGGTTCTATATGGCCGTGGGTTGCATCTGGCTGGTATCAGAGCTACCCCCATGCTGTATATACGGCGCCCAGCTGTGCTTAGATCGACATATATCCACTCAAGAACATCGCCTGTAGGTCCTATATGGCCGTGGGTTGCATCTAGCTGGTATCAGAGCTACCGCCATGCTGTATATACGGGGCCCAGCTGAGCTCAGATCGACATATATCGACTCAAGAACATCGCCTGTAGGTCCTATATAGCCGTGGGTTGCAGCTGGCTGGATCACAGCTACCCCCATGCTGTATATACGTGGCCCAGCTGTGCTCAGATCGACATATATCGACTCTAGAACATCGCCTGTAGGTCCTATATGGCCGTGGGTTGCATCTGGCTGGAATCAGAGCTACCTTCAAGCTGTATATACGGGGCCCAGCTGTGCTCAGATCGACATATATCCACTCAAGAACACCGGCTGTAGGTCCTATATGGCCGTGGGTTGCATCTGGCTGGTATCAGAGCTACCCCCATGCTGTATATACGGCGCCCAGCTGTGCTTAGATCGACATATAGCCACTCAAGAACATCGCCTTAAGGTCCGATATGGCCGTGGGTTGCATCTAGCTGGTATCAGAGCTACCGCCATGCTGTATATGCGGGGCCCAGCTGTGCTCAGATCGACATATATCGACTCAAGAACATCGCCTGTAGGTCCTATATGGCCGTGGGTTGCATCTGGCTGGTATCAGAGCTACCCCCATGCTGTATATAGGGCGCCCAGCTGTGCTCAAATCGACATATATCCACTCTAGAACATCGCCTGTAGGTCCTATATGGCCGTGGGTTGCATCTGGCTGGTATCAGAGCTACCCTCAAGCTGTATATACGGGGCCCAGCTGAGCTCAGATCGACATATATCGACTCAAGAACATCGCCTGTAGGTCCTATATAGCCGTGGGTTGCAGCTGGCTGGTATCACAGCTACCCTCATGCTGTATATACGTGGCCCAGCTGTGCTCAGATCGACATATATCGACTCTAGAACATCGCCTGTAGGTCCTATATGGCCGTGGGTTGCATCTGGCAGGAATTAGAGCTACCTTCAAGCTGTATATACGGGGCCCAGCTGTGCTCAGATCGACATATATCCACTCAAGAACACCGGCTGTAGGTCCTATATGGCCGTGGGTTGCATCTGGCTGGTATCAGAGCTACCCCCATGCTGTATATAGGGCGCCCAGCTGTGCTCAAATCGACATATATCCACTCTAGAACATCGCCTGTAGGTCCTATATGGCCGTGGGTTGCATCTGGCTGGTATCAGAGCTACCCCCATGCTGTATATACGGGGCCCAGATGTGCTCAGATCGACATATATCGACTCAAGAACATCGCCTGTAGGTCCTATATAGCTGTGGGTTGCAGCTGGCTGGTATCAGAGCTACCGCCATGCTGTATATACGGCGCCCAGCTGTGCTCAGATCGACATATATCGACTCAAGAACATCGCCTGTAGGTCCTATATGGCCGTGGGTTGCATCTGTCTGGTATTAGAGCTACCCCCATGCTGTATATACGGCGCCCAGCTGTGCTTAGATCGACATATATCCACTCAAGAACATCGCCTGTAGGTCCTATATGGCCGTGGGTTGCATCTAGCTGGTATCACAGCTACCGCCATGCTGTATATACGGGGCCCAGCTGTGCTCAGATCGACATATATCGACTCAAGAACATCGCCTGTAGGTCCTATATAGACGTGGGTTGCAGCTGGCTGGTATCACAGCTACCCCCATGCTGTATATACGTGGCCCAGCTGTGCTCAGATCGACATATATCGACTCTAGAACATCGCCTGTAGGTCCTATATGGCCGTGGGTTGTATCTGGCTGGTATCAGAGCTACCCCCATGCTGTATATACGGCGCCTAGCTGTGCTTAGATCGACATATATCCACTCAAGAACATCGCCTGTAGGTCCTATATAGCCGTGGGTTGCATCTGGCTGGTATCAGAGCTACCCTCATGCTGTATATACGGGGCCCAACTGTGCTCAGATCGACATATATCCACTCAAGAACATCGCCTGTAGGTCCTATATGGCCGTGGGTTGCATCTGGCTGGTATCAGAGCTACCCCTATGCTGTATATACGGCGCTCAGCTGTGCTCAGATCGACATATATCGACTCAAGAACATCGCCTGTAGGTCCTATATAGTCGTGGGTTGCAGCCTGGCTGGTATCACAGCTACCCCCATGCCGTATACACGGCGCTCAGCTGTGCTCAGATCGACATATATCCACTCAAAAACATCGCCTGTTGGTCCTATATGGCCGTGGGTTGCATCTGGCTGGTATCAGAGCTACCCCCATGCTGTATATACGGCGCTCAGCTGTGCTCAGATCGAAATATATCGACTCAAGAACATCGCCTGTAGGTCCTATATGGCCGTGGGTTGCATCTGGCTGGTATCAGAGCTACCCCCATGCTGTATATACGGCGCCCAGCTGTGCTCAGATCGACATATATCGACTCAAGAACATCGCCTGTAGGTCCTATATGGCCGTGGGTTGCATCTGGCTGGTATTAGAGCTACCCCCATGCTGTATATACGGCGCCCAACTGTGCTCAGATCGACATATATCCACTCAAGAACATCGCCTGTAGGTCCTATATGGCCGTGGGTTGCATCTGGCTGGTATCAGAGCTACCCCTATGCTGTATATACGGGGACCAGCTGTGCTCAGATCGACATATATCGACTCAAGAACATCGCCTGTAGGTCCTATATAGTCGTGGGTTGCAGCCTGGCTGGTATCACAGCTACCCCCATGCCGTATACACGGCGCTCAGCTGTGCTCAGATCGACATATATCCACTCAAAAACATCGCCTGTTGGTCCTATATGGCCGTGGGTTGCATCTGGCTGGTATCAGAGCTACCCCCATGCTGTATATACGGCGCTCAGCTGTGCTCAGATCGAAATATATCGACTCAAGAACATCGCCTGTAGGTCCTATATGGCCGTGGGTTGCATCTGGCTGGTATCAGAGCTACCCCCATGCTGTATATACGGCGCCTAGCTGTGCTTAGATCGACATATATCCACTCAAGAACATCGCCTGTAGGTCCTATATAGCCGTGGGTTGCATCTGGCTGGTATCAGAGCTACCCTCATGCTGTATATACGGGGCCCAACTGTGCTCAGATCGACATATATCCACTCAAGAACATCGCCTGTAGGTCCTATATGGCCGTGGGTTGCATCTGGCTGGTATCAGAGCTACCCCTATGCTGTATATACGGGGACCAGCTGTGCTCAGATCGACATATATCGACTCAAGAACATCGCCTGTAGGTCCTATATAGTCGTGGGTTGCAGCCTGGCTGGTATCACAGCTACCCCCATGCTGTATACACGGCGCCCAGCTGTGCTCAGATCGACATATATCCACTGTAGGTCCTATATGGCCGTGGGTTGCATCTGGCTGGTATCAGAGCTACCCCTATGCTGTATATACGGCGCTCAGCTGTGCTCAGATCGACATATATCCACTCAAGAACATCGCCTGTTGGTCCTATATGGCCGTGGGTTGCATCTGGCTGGTATCAGAGCTACCCCCATGCTGTATATACGGGGCCCAGCTGTGCTCAGGTCGACATATATCGACTCAAGAACATCGCCTGTAGGTCCTATATGGCCGTGGGTTGCATCTGGCTGGTATCAGAGCTACCCCTATGCTGTAAATACGGCGCTCAGCTGTGCTCAGATCGACATATATCAACTCAAGAACATCGCCTGTTGGTCCTATATGGCGTGGGTTGCATCTGGCTGGTATCAGAGCTACCCCCATGCTGTATATACGTGGCCCAGCTGTGCTCAGATCGACATATATCGACTCAAGAGCATTGCCTGTAGGTCCTATATGGCCGTGGGTTGCATCTGGCTGGTATCAGAGCCACCCCCATGCTGTATATACGGCGCCCAGCTGTGCTTAGATCGACATTAATCCACTCAAGAACATCGCCTGTAGGTCCTATATGGCCGTGGGTTGCATCTAGCTCGTATCAGAGCTACCGCCATGCTGTATATACGGGGCCCAGCTGTGCTCAGATCGACATATATCAACTCAAGAACATCGTCTGTAGGTCCTATATAGCCGTGGGTTGCAGCTAGCTGGTATCACAGCTACCCCCATGCTGTATACACGTGGCCCAGCTGTGCTCAGATCGACATATATCGACTCAAGAACATCGCCTGTAGGTTCTATATGGCCGTGGGTTGCATCTGGCTGGTATCAGAGCTACCCCCATGCTGTATATACGGCGCCCAGCTGTGCTTAGATCGACATATATCCACTCAAGAACATCGCCTGTAGGTCCTATATGGCCGTGGGTTGCATCTAGCTGGTATCAGAGCTACCGCCATGCTGTATATACGGGGCCCAGCTGAGCTCAGATCGACATATATCGACTCAAGAACATCGCCTGTAGGTCCTATATAGACGTGGGTTGCAGCTGGCTGGTATCACAGCTACCCCCATGCTGTATATACGTGGCCCAGCTGTGCTCAGATCGACATATATCGACTCTAGAACATCGCCTGTAGGTCCTATATGGCCGTGGGTTGTATCTGGCTGGTATCAGAGCTACCCCCATGCTGTATATACGGCGCCTAGCTGTGCTTAGATCGACATATATCCACTCAAGAACATCGCCTGTAGGTCCTATATAGCCGTGGGTTGCATCTGGCTGGTATCAGAGCTACCCTCATGCTGTATATACGGGGCCCAACTGTGCTCAGATCGACATATATCCACTCAAGAACATCGCCTGTAGGTCCTATATGGCCGTGGGTTGCATCTGGCTGGTATCAGAGCTACCCCTATGCTGTATATACGGCGCTCAGCTGTGCTCAGATCGACATATATCGACTCAAGAACATCGCCTGTAGGTCCTATATAGTCGTGGGTTGCAGCCTGGCTGGTATCACAGCTACCCCCATGCCGTATACACGGCGCTCAGCTGTGCTCAGATCGACATATATCCACTCAAAAACATCGCCTGTTGGTCCTATATGGCCGTGGGTTGCATCTGGCTGGTATCAGAGCTACCCCCATGCTGTATATACGGCGCTCAGCTGTGCTCAGATCGAAATATATCGACTCAAGAACATCGCCTGTAGGTCCTATATGGCCGTGGGTTGCATCTGGCTGGTATCAGAGCTACCCCCATGCTGTATATACGGCGCCCAGCTGTGCTCAGATCGACATATATCGACTCAAGAACATCGCCTGTAGGTCCTATATGGCCGTGGGTTGCATCTGGCTGGTATTAGAGCTACCCCCATGCTGTATATACGGCGCCCAACTGTGCTCAGATCGACATATATCCACTCAAGAACATCGCCTGTAGGTCCTATATGGCCGTGGGTTGCATCTGGCTGGTATCAGAGCTACCCCTATGCTGTATATACGGGGACCAGCTGTGCTCAGATCGACATATATCGACTCAAGAACATCGCCTGTAGGTCCTATATAGTCGTGGGTTGCAGCCTGGCTGGTATCACAGCTACCCCCATGCCGTATACACGGCGCTCAGCTGTGCTCAGATCGACATATATCCACTCAAAAACATCGCCTGTTGGTCCTATATGGCCGTGGGTTGCATCTGGCTGGTATCAGAGCTACCCCCATGCTGTATATACGGCGCTCAGCTGTGCTCAGATCGAAATATATCGACTCAAGAACATCGCCTGTAGGTCCTATATGGCCGTGGGTTGCATCTGGCTGGTATCAGAGCTACCCCCATGCTGTATATACGGCGCCTAGCTGTGCTTAGATCGACATATATCCACTCAAGAACATCGCCTGTAGGTCCTATATAGCCGTGGGTTGCATCTGGCTGGTATCAGAGCTACCCTCATGCTGTATATACGGGGCCCAACTGTGCTCAGATCGACATATATCCACTCAAGAACATCGCCTGTAGGTCCTATATGGCCGTGGGTTGCATCTGGCTGGTATCAGAGCTACCCCTATGCTGTATATACGGGGACCAGCTGTGCTCAGATCGACATATATCGACTCAAGAACATCGCCTGTAGGTCCTATATAGTCGTGGGTTGCAGCCTGGCTGGTATCACAGCTACCCCCATGCTGTATACACGGCGCCCAGCTGTGCTCAGATCGACATATATCCACTGTAGGTCCTATATGGCCGTGGGTTGCATCTGGCTGGTATCAGAGCTACCCCTATGCTGTATATACGGCGCTCAGCTGTGCTCAGATCGACATATATCCACTCAAGAACATCGCCTGTTGGTCCTATATGGCCGTGGGTTGCATCTGGCTGGTATCAGAGCTACCCCCATGCTGTATATACGGGGCCCAGCTGTGCTCAGGTCGACATATATCGACTCAAGAACATCGCCTGTAGGTCCTATATGGCCGTGGGTTGCATCTGGCTGGTATCAGAGCTACCCCTATGCTGTAAATACGGCGCTCAGCTGTGCTCAGATCGACATATATCAACTCAAGAACATCGCCTGTTGGTCCTATATGGCGTGGGTTGCATCTGGCTGGTATCAGAGCTACCCCCATGCTGTATATACGTGGCCCAGCTGTGCTCAGATCGACATATATCGACTCAAGAGCATTGCCTGTAGGTCCTATATGGCCGTGGGTTGCATCTGGCTGGTATCAGAGCCACCCCCATGCTGTATATACGGCGCCCAGCTGTGCTTAGATCGACATTAATCCACTCAAGAACATCGCCTGTAGGTCCTATATGGCCGTGGGTTGCATCTAGCTCGTATCAGAGCTACCGCCATGCTGTATATACGGGGCCCAGCTGTGCTCAGATCGACATATATCAACTCAAGAACATCGTCTGTAGGTCCTATATAGCCGTGGGTTGCAGCTAGCTGGTATCACAGCTACCCCCATGCTGTATACACGTGGCCCAGCTGTGCTCAGATCGACATATATCGACTCAAGAACATCGCCTGTAGGTTCTATATGGCCGTGGGTTGCATCTGGCTGGTATCAGAGCTACCCCCATGCTGTATATACGGCGCCCAGCTGTGCTTAGATCGACATATATCCACTCAAGAACATCGCCTGTAGGTCCTATATGGCCGTGGGTTGCATCTAGCTGGTATCAGAGCTACCGCCATGCTGTATATACGGGGCCCAGCTGAGCTCAGATCGACATATATCGACTCAAGAACATCGCCTGTAGGTCCTATATAGCCGTGGGTTGCAGCTGGCTGGATCACAGCTACCCCCATGCTGTATATACGTGGCCCAGCTGTGCTCAGATCGACATATATCGACTCTAGAACATCGCCTGTAGGTCCTATATGGCCGTGGGTTGCATCTGGCTGGAATCAGAGCTACCTTCAAGCTGTATATACGGGGCCCAGCTGTGCTCAGATCGACATATATCCACTCAAGAACACCGGCTGTAGGTCCTATATGGCCGTGGGTTGCATCTGGCTGGTATCAGAGCTACCCCCATGCTGTATATACGGCGCCCAGCTGTGCTTAGATCGACATATAGCCACTCAAGAACATCGCCTTAAGGTCCGATATGGCCGTGGGTTGCATCTAGCTGGTATCAGAGCTACCGCCATGCTGTATATGCGGGGCCCAGCTGTGCTCAGATCGACATATATCGACTCAAGAACATCGCCTGTAGGTCCTATATGGCCGTGGGTTGCATCTGGCTGGTATCAGAGCTACCCCCATGCTGTATATAGGGCGCCCAGCTGTGCTCAAATCGACATATATCCACTCTAGAACATCGCCTGTAGGTCCTATATGGCCGTGGGTTGCATCTGGCTGGTATCAGAGCTACCCTCAAGCTGTATATACGGGGCCCAGCTGAGCTCAGATCGACATATATCGACTCAAGAACATCGCCTGTAGGTCCTATATAGCCGTGGGTTGCAGCTGGCTGGTATCACAGCTACCCTCATGCTGTATATACGTGGCCCAGCTGTGCTCAGATCGACATATATCGACTCTAGAACATCGCCTGTAGGTCCTATATGGCCGTGTGTTGCATCTGGCAGGAATTAGAGCTACCTTCAAGCTGTATATACGGGGCCCAGCTGTGCTCAGATCGACATATATCCACTCAAGAACACCGGCTGTAGGTCCTATATGGCCGTGGGTTGCATCTGGCTGGTATCAGAGCTACCCCCATGCTGTATATAGGGCGCCCAGCTGTGCTCAAATCGACATATATCCACTCTAGAACATCGCCTGTAGGTCCTATATGGCCGTGGGTTGCATCTGGCTGGTATCAGAGCTACCCCCATGCTGTATATACGGGGCCCAGATGTGCTCAGATCGACATATATCGACTCAAGAACATCGCCTGTAGGTCCTATATAGCTGTGGGTTGCAGCTGGCTGGTATCAGAGCTACCGCCATGCTGTATATACGGCGCCCAGCTGTGCTCAGATCGACATATATCGACTCAAGAACATCGCCTGTAGGTCCTATATGGCCGTGGGTTGCATCTGTCTGGTATTAGAGCTACCCCCATGCTGTATATACGGCGCCCAGCTGTGCTTAGATCGACATATATCCACTCAAGAACATCGCCTGTAGGTCCTATATGGCCGTGGGTTGCATCTAGCTGGTATCACAGCTACCGCCATGCTGTATATACGGGGCCCAGCTGTGCTCAGATCGACATATATCGACTCAAGAACATCGCCTGTAGGTCCTATATAGACGTGGGTAGCAGCTGGCTGGTATCACAGCTACCCCCATGCTGTATATACGTGGCCCAGCTGTGCTCAGATCGACATATATCGACTCTAGAACATCGCCTGTAGGTCCTATATGGCCGTGGGTTGTATCTGGCTGGTATCAGAGCTACCCCCATGCTGTATATACGGCGCCTAGCTGTGCTTAGATCGACATATATCCACTCAAGAACATCGCCTGTAGGTCCTATATAGCCGTGGGTTGCATCTGGCTGGTATCAGAGCTACCCTCATGCTGTATATACGGGGCCCAACTGTGCTCAGATCGACATATATCCACTCAAGAACATCGCCTGTAGGTCCTATATGGCCGTGGGTTGCATCTGGCTGGTATCAGAGCTACCCCTATGCTGTATATACGGCGCTCAGCTGTGCTCAGATCGACATATATCGACTCAAGAACATCGCCTGTAGGTCCTATATAGTCGTGGGTTGCAGCCTGGCTGGTATCACAGCTACCCCCATGCCGTATACACGGCGCTCAGCTGTGCTCAGATCGACATATATCCACTCAAAAACATCGCCTGTTGGTCCTATATGGCCGTGGGTTGCATCTGGCTGGTATCAGAGCTACCCCCATGCTGTATATACGGCGCTCAGCTGTGCTCAGATCGAAATATATCGACTCAAGAACATCGCCTGTAGGTCCTATATGGCCGTGGGTTCCATCTGGCTGGTATCAGAGCTACCCCCATGCTGTATATACGGCGCCCAGCTGTGCTCAGATCGACATATATCGACTCAAGAACATCGCCTGTAGGTCCTATATGGCCGTGGGTTGCATCTGGCTGGTATTAGAGCTACCCCCATGCTGTATATACGGCGCCCAGCTGTGCTCAGATCGACATATATCCACTGTAGGTCCTATATGGCCGTGGGTTGCATCTGGCTGGTATCAGAGCTACCCCCATGCTGTATATACGGCGCCCAGCTGTGCTTAGATCGACATATATCCACTCAAGAACATCGCCTGTAGGTCCTATATGGCCGTGGGTTGCATCTAGCTGGTATCAGAGCTACCGCCATGCTGTATATACGGGGCCCAGCTGAGCTCAGATCGACATATATCGACTCAAGAACATCGCCTGTAGGTCCTATATAGCCGTGGGTTGCAGCTGGCTGGTATCACAGCTACCCCCATGCTGTATATACGTGGCCCAGCTGTGCTCAGATCGACATATATCGACTCTAGAACATCGCCTGTAGGTCCTATATGGCCGTGGGTTGCATCTGGCTGGAATCAGAGCTACCCTCAAGCTGTATATACGGGGCCCAGCTGTGCTCAGATCGACATATATCCACTCAAGAACACCGGCTGTAGGTCCTATATGGCCGTGGGTTGCATCTGGCTGGTATCAGAGCTACCCCCATGCTGTATATACGGCGCCCAGATGTGCTTAGATCGACATATATCCGCTCAAGAACATCGCCTTAAGGTCCTATATGGCCGTGGGTTGCATCTAGCTGGTATCAGAGCTACCGCCATGCTGTATATACGGGGCCCAGCTGTCCTCAGATCGACATATATCGACTCAAGAACATCGCCTGTAGGTCCTATATGGCCGTGTGTTGCATCTGGCTGGTATCAGAGCTACCCCCATGCTGTATATAGGGCGCCCAGCTGTGCTCAGATCGACATATATCCACTCTAGAACATCGCCTGTAGGTCCTATATGGCCGTGGGTTGCATCTGGCTGGTATCAGAGCTACCCTCAAGCTGTATATACGGGGCCCAGCTGTGCTTAGATCGACATATATCCACTGTAGGTCCTATATGGCCGTGGGTTGCATCTGGCTTGTATCAGAGCTACCCCCATGCTGTATATACGGGGCCCAGATGTGCTCAGATCGACATATATCGACTCAAGAACATCGCCTGTAGGTCCTATATAGCTGTGGGTTGCAGCTGGCTGGTATCACAGCTACTCCCATGCTGTATATACGTGGCCCAGCTGTGCTCAGATCGACATATATCGACTCAAGAACATCGCCTGTAGGTCCTATATGGCCGTGGGTTGCATCTGGCGGGTATCAGAGCTTCCCCTATGCTGTATATACGGCGCTCAGCTGTGCTCAGATCGACATATATCCACTCAAGAACATCGCCTGTAGGTCCTATATGGCCGTGGGTTGCATCTGGCTGGTATCAGAGCTACCCCCATGCTGTATATACGGCGCTCAGCTGTGCTCAGATCGACATATATCCACTCAAGAACATCGCCTGTAGGTCCTATATGGCCGTGGGTTGCATCTGGCTGGTATCAGAGCTACCCCCATGCTGTATATACGGGGCCCTGCTGTGCTCAGATCGACATATATCGACTCAAGAACATCGCCTGTAGGTCCTATATAGCCGTGGGTTGCAGCTGGCTGGCATCACAGCTACCCCCATGCTGTATATACGTGGCCCAGCTGTGCTCAGATCGACATATGTCGACTCAAGAACATCGTCTGTAGGTCCTATATGGCCGTGGGTTGCATCTGGCTGCTATTAGAGCTACCCCCATGCTGTATATACGGCGCCCAGCTGTGCTTAGATCGACATATATCCACTCAAGAACATCGCCTGTAGGTCCTATATGGCCGTGGGTTGCAGCTGGCTGGTATCAGAGCTACCGCCATGCTGTATATACGGGGCCCAGCTGTGCTCAGATCGACATATATCGACTCAAGAACATCGCCTGTAGGTCCTATATGGCCGTGGGTTGCATCTGGCTGGTATCAGAGCTACCCCCATGCTGTATATACGGCGCCCAGCTATGCTCAGATCGACATATATCCACTCTAGAACATCGCCTGTAGGTCCTATATGGCCGTGGGTTGCATCTGGCTGGTATCAGAGCTACCCCTATGCTGTATATACGGCGCTCAGCTGTGCTCAGATCGACATATATCCACTCAAGAACATCGCCTGTAGGTCCTATATGGCCGTGGGTTGCATCTGGCTGGTATCAGAGCTACCCCTATGCTGTATATACGGCGCTCAGCTGTGCTCAGATCGACATATATCCACTCAAGAACATCGCCTGTAGGTCCTATATGGCCGTGGGTTGCATCTGGCTGGTATCACAGCTACCCCCATGCTGTATATACGTGGCCCAGCTGTGCTCAGATCGACATATATCGACTCAAGAACATCGCCTGTAGGTCCTATATGGCCGTGGGTTGCATCTGGCTGGTATTAGAGCTACCCCCATGCTGTATATACGGCGCCCAGCTGTGCTCAGATCGACATATATCCACTGTAGGTCATATATGGCCGTGGGTTGCATCTGGCTGGTAACAGAGCTACCCCCATGCTGCATATACGGGGCCCAGCTGTGCTCAGATCGACATATATCGACTCAAGAACATCGCCTGTAGGTCCTATATAGCCGTGGGTTGCAGCTGGCTGGTATCACAGCTACCCTCATGCTGTATATACGCGGCCCAGCTGTGCTCAGATCGACATATATCCACTGTAGGTCCTATATGGCCGTGGGTTGCATCTAGCTGGTATCAGAGCTACCGCCATGCTGTATATACGGTGCCCAGCTGAGCTCAGATCGACATATATCGACTCAAGAACATCGCCTGTAGGTCCTATATAGCCGTGGGTTGCAGCTGGCTGGTATCAGAGCTACCGCCATGCTGTATATACGGGGCCCAGCTGTGCTCAGATCGACATATATCGACTCAAGAACATCGCCTGTAGGTCCTATATGGCCGTGGGTTGCATCTGGCTGGTATCAGAGCTACCCCCATGCTGTATATACGGCGCCCAGCTATGCTCAGATCGACATATATCCACTCTAGAACATCGCCTGTAGGTCCTATATGGCCGTGGGTTGCAGCTGGCTGGTATCACAGCTACCCTCAAGCTGTATATACGGGGCCCAGCTGTGCTCAGATCGACATATATCCACTGTAGGTCCTATATGGCCGTGGGTTGCATCTAGCTGGTATCAGAGCTACCGCCATGCTGTATATACGGTGCCCAGCTGAGCTCAGATCGACATATATCGACTCAAGAACATCGCCTGTAGGTCCTATATAGCCGTGGGTTGCAGCTGGCTGGTATCAGAGCTACCGCCATGCTGTATATACGGGGCCCAGCTGTGCTCAGATCGACATATATCGACTCAAGAACATCGCCTGTAGGTCCTATATGGCCGTGGGTTGCATCTGGCTGGTATCAGAGCTACCCCCATGCTGTATATACGGCGCCCAGCTATGCTCAGATCGACATATATCCACTCTAGAACATCGCCTGTAGGTCCTATATGGCCGTGGGTTGCATCTGGCTGGTATCAGAGCTACCCCTATGCTGTATATACGGCGCTCAGCTGTGCTCAGATCGACATATATCCACTCAAGAACATCGCCTGTAGGTCCTATATGGCCGTGGGTTGCATCTGGCTGGTATCAGAGCTACCCCTATGCTGTATATACGGCGCTCAGCTGTGCTCAGATCGACATATATCCACTCAAGAACATCGCCTGTAGGTCCTATATGGCCGTGGGTTGCATCTGGCTGGTATCACAGCTACCCCCATGCTGTATATACGTGGCCCAGCTGTGCTCAGATCGACATATATCGACTCAAGAACATCGCCTGTAGGTCCTATATGGCCGTGGGTTGCATCTGGCTGGTATTAGAGCTACCCCCATGCTGTATATACGGCGCCCAGCTGTGCTCAGATCGACATATATCCACTGTAGGTCATATATGGCCGTGGGTTGCATCTGGCTGGTAACAGAGCTACCCCCATGCTGCATATACGGGGCCCAGCTGTGCTCAGATCGACATATATCGACTCAAGAACATCGCCTGTAGGTCCTATATAGCCGTGGGTTGCAGCTGGCTGGCATCACAGCCACCCTCATGCTGTATATACGCGGCCCAGCTGTGCTCAGATCGACATATATCGACTCAAGAACATCGCCTGTAGGTTCTATATGGCCGTGGGTTGCATCTGGCTGGTATCAGAGCTACCCCCATGCTGTATATACGGGGCCCAGCTGTGCTCAGATCGACATATATCGACTCAAGAACATCGCCTGTAGGTTCTATATGGCCGTGGGTTGCATCTGGCTGGTATCAGAGCTACCCCCATGCTGTATATACGGGCCCAGCTGTGCTCAGATCGACATATATCGACTCAAGAACATCGCCTGTAGGTCCTATATAGCCGTGGGTTGCAGCTGGCTGGTATCACAGCTACCACCATGTTGTATATACGTGGCCCAGCTGTGCTCAGATCGACATATATAGACTCAAGAACATCGCCTATAGGTCCTATATGGCCGAGAGTTTTATCTGCCTGGTATCAAAGCCACCCCCATGCTGTATATACGGGGCCCAGCTGTACTTAGATCGACATATATCGACTCAAGAACATCGCCTGTAGGTCCTATATAGCCCTGGGTTGCACCTGGCTGGTATAACAGCTACCCCCATTCTGTATATACGTGGCCCAGCTGTGCTCATATCGACATATATCGACTCAAGAACATCGCCTGTAGGTCCTATATGGCCGTGGGTTGCATCTGGCTGGTATCAGAGCTACCCCCATGCTGTATATACGGCGGCCAGCTGTGCTCAGATCGACATATATCCACTCAAGAACATCGCATGTAGGTCCTATATGGCCGTGGGTTGCATCTGGCTGGTATCAGAGCCAACCCCATGCTGTATATACGGGGCCCAGCTATGCTCAGATCGACATATATCGACTCAAGAACATCGCCTGTAGGTCCTATATAGCCGTGGGTTGCAGCTGGCTGGTATCACAGCTACCCCATGCTGTATATACTTGGCCAAGTTGTGCTCAGATCGACATATATCGACTCAAGAACATCGCCTGTAGGTCCTATATGGCCGTGAGTTGCATCTGGCTGGTATCAGAGCTACCCCCATGCTGTATATACGGCGCCCAGCTGTGCTCAGATCGACATATATCCACTCAAGTACATCGCCTGTAGGTCCTATATGGCCGTGGGTTGCATCCGGCTGGTATCAGAGCTACCCCCATGCTGTATATACGGGGCCCAGCTGTGCTCAGATCGACATATATCGACTCAAGAACATCGCCTGTAGGTCCTATATAGTCGTGGGTTGCAGCCTGGCTGGTATCACAGCTACCCCCATGCTGTATACACGGCGCCCAGCTGTGCTCAGATCGACCTATATCCACTGTAGGTCCTATATGGCCGTGGGTTGCATCTGGCTGGTATCAGAGCTACCCCTATGCTGTATATACGGCGCTCAGCTGTGCTCAGATCGACATATATCCACTCAAGAACATCGCCTGTTTGTCCTATATGGCCGTGGGTTGCATCTGGCTGGTATCAGAGCTACCCCCATGCTGTATATACGGGGCCCAGCTGTGCTCAGGTCGACATATATCGACTCAAGAACATCCCCTGTAGGTCCTATATGGCCGTGGGTTGCATCTGGCTGGTATCAGCGCTACCCCTATGCTGTATATACGGCGCCCAGCTGTGCTCAGATCGACATATATCCTCTCAAGAACATCGCCTGTATGTCCTATATGGCCGTGGGTTGCATCTGGCTGGTATCAGAGCTACCCCCATGCTGTAATTACGGGGCCCAGCTGTGCTCAGATCGACATATATCGACTCAAGAACATCGCCTGTAGGTCCTATATAGCCGTGGGTTGCAGCTGGCTGGTATCACAGTTACACCCATGCTGTATATACGTGGCCCAGCTGTGCTCAGATCGACATATATCGACTCAAGACCATCGCCTGTAGGTCCTATATGACCGTGGGTTGCATCTCGCTGGTATCAGTGCTACCCCCATGCTGTATATACGGCTCCCAGCTGTGCTCAGATCGACATATATCCACTCAAGAACATCGCCTGTAGGTCATATATGGCCGTGGGTTGCATCTGGCTGGTATCAGAGCTACCCCCATGCTGTAATTACGGTGCCCAGCTGTGCTCAGATCGACAAATATCGACTCAAGAACATCGCCTGTAGGTCCTATATAGCCGTGGGTTGCATCTGGCTGGTATCACAGCTACCCCCATGCTGTATATACGTGGTCCAGCTGTACTCAGATCGATATATATATATATATATATATATATATATATATATATATATATATATCGACTCAAGAACATCGCCTGTAGGTCCTATATAGCCGTGGATTGCAGCTGGGTGGTATCACAGCTACCCCCATGCTGTATATACGTGGCCCAGCTGTGCTTAGATCGACATATATCGTCTCAAGAACATCTCCTGTAGGTCCTATATGACCGTGGGATGCATCTCGCTGGTATCAGAGCTACCCCCATGCTGTATATACGGCGCCCAGCTGTGCTCAGATCGACATATATCCACTCAAGAACATCGCCTGTAGGTCTTATATAGCCGTGGGTTGCAGCTGGCTGGAATCACAGCTACCCCCATGCTGAATATACGTGGCCCAGCTGTGCTCAGATCGACATATATCGACTCAAGAACATCGCCTGTAGGTCCTATATGGCCGTGGGTTGCATCTGGCTGGTATCAGAGCTACCCCCATGCTGTATATACGTGGCCCAGCTGTGCTCAGATCGACATATATCGACTCAAGAGCATCGCCTGTAGGTCCTATATTGCCGTGGGTTGCATCTGGCTGGTATCACAGCTACCCCCATGCTGTATATACGTGGCCCAGCTGTGCTTAGATCGACATATATCGTCTCAAGAACATCGCCTGTAGGTCCTATATGACCGTGGGATGCATCTCGCTGGTATCAGAGCACCCCTATGCTGTATATACGGCGCCCAGCTGTGCTCAGATCGACATATATCCACTCAAGAACATCGCCTGTAGGTCTTATATAGCCGTGGGTTGCAGCTGGCTGGAATCACAGCTACCCCCATGCTGTATATACGGCGCCCAGCTGTGCTCAGATCGACATATATCGACTCAAGAACATCGCCTGTAGGTCCTATATAGTCGTGGGTTGCAGCCTGGCTGGTATCACAGCTACCCCCATGCTGTATACACGGCGCCCAGCTGTGCTCAGATCGACATATATCCACTGTAGGTCCTATATGGCCGTGGGTTGCAACTGGCTGGTATCAGAGCTACCCCCATGCTGTATATACGGGGCCCAGATGTGCTCAGATCGACATATATCGACTCAAGAACATCGCCTGTAGGTCCTATATAGCCGTGGGTTGCAGCTGGCTGGGATCACAGCTACCCCCATGCTGTATATACGTGGCCCAGCTGTGCTCAGATCGACATATATCGACTCAAGAGCATCGCCTGTAGGTCCTATATGGCCGTGGGTTGCATCTGGCTGGTATTAGAGCTACCCCCATGCTGTATATACGACGCCCAGCTGTGCTTAGATCGACATATATCCACTCAAGAACATCGCCTGTAGGTCCTATATGGCCGTGGGTTGCATCTAGCTGGTATCAGAGCTACCGCCATGCTGTATATACGGGGCCCAGCTGAGCTCAGATCGACATATATCGACTCAAGAACATCGCCTGTGGGTCCTATATAGCCGTGGGTTGCAGCTGGCTGGTATCACAGCTACCCCCATGCTGTATATACGTGGCCCAGCTGTGCTCAGATCGACATATATCGACTCTAGAACATCGCCTGTAGGTCCTATATGGCCGTGGGTTGCATCTGGCTGGAATCAGAGCTACCCTCAAGCTATATATACGGGGCCCAGCTGTGCTCAGATCGACATATATCCACTCAAGAACATCGGCTGTAGGTCCAATATGGCCGTGGGTTGCATCTGGCTGGTATCAGAGCTACCCCCATGCTGTATATACGGCGCCCAGCTGTGCTCAGATCGACATATATCCACTCTAGAACATCGCCTGTAGGTCCTATATGGCCGTGGGTTGCATCTGGCTGGTATCAGAGCTACCCTCAAGCTGTAAATACGGGGCCCAGCTGTGCTTAGATCGACATATATCCACTGTAGGTACTATATGGCCGTGGGTTGCATCTGGCTGGTAGCAGAGCTACCCCCATGCTTTATATACGGGGCCCAGATGTGCTCAGATCGACATATATCGACTCAAGAACATCGCCTGTAGGTCCTATATAGCCGTGGGTTGCAGCTGGCTGGTATCACAGCTACCCCCATGCTGGATATAGGTGGCCCAGCTGTGCTCAGATCGACATATATCGACTCTAGAACATCGCCTGTAGGTCCTATATGGCCGTGGGTTGCATCTGGCTGGTATCAGAGCTACCCTCAAGCTGTAAATACGGGGCCCAGCTGTGCTCAGATCGACATATATCCACTGTAGGTACTATATGGCCGTGGGTTGCATCTGGCTGGTATCAGAGCTACCCCCATGCTTTATATACGGGGCCCAGATGTGCTCAGATCGACATATATCGACTCAAGAACATCGCCTGTAGGTCCTATATAGTCGTGGGTTGCAGCCTGGCTGGTATCACAGCTACCCCCATGCTGTATACACGGCGCCCAGCTGTGCTCAGATCGACATATATCCACTGTAGGTCCTATATGGCCGTGGGTTGCATCTGGCTGGTATCAGAGCTACCCCCATGCTGTATATACGGCGCCTAGCTGTGCTTAGATCGACATATATCCACTCAAGAACATCGGCTGTAGGTCCTATATAGCCGTGGGTTGCATCTGGCTGGTATCAGAGCTACCCTCATGCTGTATATACGGGGCCCAACTGTGCTCAGATCGACATATATCCACTCAAGAACATCGCATGTAGGTCCTATATGGCCGTGGGTTGCATCTGGCTGGTATCAGAGCTACCCCTATGCTGTATATACGGGGACCAGCTGTGCTCAGATCGACATATATCGACTCAAGAACATCGCCTGTAGGTCCTATATAGTCGTGGGTTGCAGCCTGGCTGGTATCACAGCTACCCCCATGCTGTATACACGGCGCCCAGCTGTGCTCAGATCGACATATATCCACTGTAGGTCCTATATGGCCGTGGGTTGCATCTGGCTGGTATCAGAGCTACCCCCATGCTGTATATACGTGTCCCAGCTGTGCTCAGATCGACATATATCGACTCAAGAGCATTGCCTGTAGGTCCTATATGGCCGTGGGTTGCATCTGGCTGGTATCAGAGCTACCCTCAAGCTGTATATACGGGGCCCAGCTGAGCTCAGATCGACATATATCTACTCTAGAACATCGCCTGTAGGTCCTATATAGCCGTGGGTTGCAGCTGGCTGGTATCACAGCTATTCCCATGCTGTATATACGTGGCCCAGCTGTGCTCAGATCGACATATATCGACTCTAGAACATCGCCTGTAGGTCCTATATGGCCGTGGGTTGCATCTAGCTGGTATCAGAGCTACCGCCATGCTGTATATGCGGGGCCCAGCTGTGCTCAGATCGACATATATCGACTCAAGAACATCGCCTGTAGGTCCTATATGGCCGTGGGTTGCATCTGGCTGGTATCAGAGCTACCCCCATGCTGTATATAGGGCGCCCAGCTGTGCTCAAATCGACATATATCCACTCTAGAACATCGCCTGTAGGTCCTATATGGCCGTGGGTTGCATCTGGCTGGTATCAGAGCTACCCTCAAGCTGTATATACGGGGCCCAGCTGAGCTCAGATCGACATATATCGACTCAAGAACATCGCCTGTAGGTCCTATATAGCCGTGGGTTGCAGCTGGCTGGTATCACAGCTACCCCCATGCTGTATATACGTGGCCCAGCTGTGCTCAGATCGACATATATCGACTCTAGAACATCGCCTGTAGGTCCTATATGGCCGTGGGTTGCATCTGGCTGGATTCAGAGCTACCTTCAAGCTGTATATACGGGGCCCAGCTGTGCTCAGATCGACATATATCCACTCAAGAACACCGGCTGTAGGTCCTATATGGCCGTGGGTTGCATCTGGCTGGTATCAGAGCTACCCCCATGCTGTATATACGGCTCCCAGCTGTGCTCAGATCGACATATATCCACTCAAGAACATCGCCTGTAGGTCATATATGGCCGTGGGTTGCATCTGGCTGGTATCAGAGCTACCCCCATGCTGTAATTACGGTGCCCAGCTGTGCTCAGATCGACAAATATCGACTCAAGAACATCGCCTGTAGGTCCTATATAGCCGTGGGTTGCAGCTGGCTGGTATCACAGCTACCCCCATGCTGTATATACGTGGTCCAGCTGTACTCAGATCGATATATATATATATATATATATATATATATATATATATATATATCGACTCAAGAACATCGCCTGTAGGTCCTATATAGCCGTGGATTGCAGCTGGCTGGTATCACAGCTACCCCCATGCTGTATATACGTGGCCCAGCTGTGCTTAGATCGACATATATCGTCTCAAGAACATCGCCTGTAGGTCCTATATGACCGTGGGATGCATCTCGCTGGTATCAGAGCTACCCCTATGCTGTATATACGGCGCCCAGCTGTGCTCAGATCGACATATATCCACTCAAGAACATCGCCTGTAGGTCTTATATAGCCGTGGGTTGCAGCTGGCTGGAATCACAGCTACCCCCATGCTGAATATACGTGGCCCAGCTGTGCTCAGATCGACATATATCGTCTCAAGAACATCGCCTGTAGGTCCTATATGGCCGTGGGTTGCATCTGGCTGGTATCAGAGCTACCCCCATGCTGTATATACGGCGCCCAGCTGTGCTCAGATCGACATATATCGACTCAAGAACATCGCCTGTAGGTCCTATATAGTCGTGGGTTGCAGCCTGGCTGGTATCACAGCTACCCCCATGCTGTATACACGGCGCCCAGCTGTGCTCAGATCGACATATATCCACTGTAGGTCCTATATGGCCGTGGGTTGCATCTGGCTGGTATCAGAGCCACCCCCATGCTGTATATACGGCGCCCAGCTGTGCTTAGATCGACATATATCCACTCAAGAACATCGCCTGTAGGTCCTATATGGCCGTGGGTTGCATCTAGCTCGTATCAGAGCTACCGCCATGCTGTATATACGGGGCCCAGCTGTGCTCAGATCGACATATATCAACTCAAGAACATCGCCTGTAGGTCCTATATAGCCGTGGGTTGCAGCTAGCTGGTATCACAGCTACCCCCATGCTGTATACACGTGGCCCAGCTGTGCTCAGATCGACATATATTGACTCAAGAACATCGCCTGTAGGTCCTATATGGCCGTGGGTTGCATCTGGCTGGTATCAGAGCTACCCCCATGCTGTATATACGGGGCCCAGATGTGCTCAGATCGACATATATCGACTCAAGAACATCGCCTGTAGGTCCTATATAGCCGTGGGTTGCAGCTGGCTGGTATCACAGCTACCCCCATGCTGTATATACGTGGCCCAGCTGTGCTCAGATCGACATATATCGACTCAAGAGCATCGCCTGTAGGTCCTATATGGCCGTGGGTTGCATCTGGCTGGTATTAGAGCTACCCCCATGCTGTATATACGACGCCCAGCTGTGCTCAGATCGACATATATCCACTGTAGGTCATATATGGCCGTGGGTTGCATCTGGCTGGTATCAGAGCTACCCCGATGCTATATATACGGGGCCCAGCTGTGCTCAGATCGACATATATCGACTCAAGAACATCGCCTGTAGGTCCTATATAGGCGTGGGTTGCAGCTGGCTGGTATCACAGCTACCCCCATGCTGTATATACGTGGTCCAGCTGTGCTCAGATCAACATATATCGACTCAAGAGCATCGCCTGTAGGTCCTATATGGCCGTGGGTTGCATCTGGCTGGTATCAGAGCTACCCCCATGATGTATATACGGCGCCCAGCTGTGCTTAGATCGACATATATCCACTCAAGAACATCGCCTGTAGGTCCTATATGGCCGTGGGTTGCATCTAGCTGGTATCAGAGCTACCGCCATGCTGTATATACGGGGCCCAGCTGAGCTCAGATCGACATATATCGACTCAAGAACATCGCCTGTGGGTCCTATATAGCCGTGGGTTGCAGCTGGCTGGTATCACAGCTACCCCCATGCTGTATATACGTGGCCCAGCTGTGCTCAGATCGACATATATCGACTCTAGAACATCGCCTGTAGGTCCTATATGGCCGTGGGTTGCATCTGGCTGGAATCAGAGCTACCCTCAAGCTGTATATACGGGGCCCAGCTGTGCTCAGATCGACATATATCCACTCAAGAACATCGGCTGTAGGTCCAATATGGCCGTGGGTTGCATCTGGCTGGTATCAGAGCTACCCCCATGCTGTATATACGGCGCCCAGCTGTGCTTAGATCGACATATATCCACTCAAGAACATCGCCTGTAGGTCCTATATGGCCGTGGGTTGCATCTAGCTGGTATCAGAGCTACCGCCATGCTGTATATACGGGGCCCAGCTGAGCTCAGATCGACACATATCGACTCAAGAACATCGCTTGTGGGTCCTATATGGCCGTGGGTTGCAGCTGGCTGGTATCACAGCTACCCCCATGCTGTATATACGTGGCCCAGCTGTGCTCAGATCGACATATATCGACTCTAGAACATCGCCTGTAGGTCCTATATGGCCGTGGGTTGCATCTGGCTGAAATCAGAGCTACCCTCAAGCTGTATATACGGGGCCCAGCTGTGCTCAGATCGACATATATCCACTCAAGAACATCGGCTGTAGGTCCAATATGGCCGTGGGTTGCATCTGGCTGGTATCAGAGCTACCCTCAAGCTGTAAATACGGGGCCCAGCTGTGCTCAGATCGACATATATCCACTGTAGGTACTATATGGCCGTGGGTTGCATCTGGCTGGTATCAGAGCTACCCCCATGCTTTATATACGGGGCCCAGATGTGCTCAGATCGACATATATCGACTCAAGAACATCGCCTGTAGGTCCTATATGGCCGTGGGTTGCATCTGGCTGGTATCAGAGCTACCCTCAAGCTGTAAATACGGGGCCCAGCTGTGCTCAGATCGACATATATCCACTGTAGGTACTATATGGCCGTGGGTTGCATCTGGCTGGTATCAGAGCTACCCCCATGCTTTATATACGGGGCCCAGATGTGCTCAGATCGACATATATCGACTCAAGAACATCGCCTGTAGGTCCTATATAGTCGTGGGTTGCAGCCTGGCTGGTATCACAGCTACCCCCATGCTGTATACACGGCGCCCAGCTGTGCTCAGATCGACATATATCCACTGTAGGTCCTATATGGCCGTGGGTTGCATCTGGCTGGTATCAGAGCTACCCCCATGCTGTATATACGGCGCCTAGCTGTGCTTAGATCGACATATATCCACTCAAGAACATCGCCTGTAGGTCCTATATAGCCGTGGGTTGCATCTGGCTGGTATCAGAGCTACCCTCATGCTGTATATACGGGGCCCAACTGTGCTCAGATCGACATATATCCACTCAAGAACATCGCCTGTAGGTCCTATATGGCCGTGGGTTGCATCTGGCTGGTATCAGAGCTACCCCTATGCTGTATATACGGGGACCAGCTGTGCTCAGATCGACATATATCGACTCAAGAACATCGCCTGTAGGTCCTATATAGTCGTGGGTTGCAGCCTGGCTGGTATCACAGCTACCCCCATGCTGTATACACGGCGCCCAGCTGTGCTCAGATCGACATATATCCACTGTAGGTCCTATATGGCCGTGGGTTGCATCTGGCTGGTATCAGAGCTACCCCTATGCTGTATATACGGCGCTCAGCTGTGCTCAGATCGACATATATCCACTCAAGAACATCGCCTGTTGGTCCTATATGGCCGTGGGTTGCATCTGGCTGGTATCAGAGCTACCCCCATGCTGTATATACGGGGCCCAGCTGTGCTCAGGTCGACATATATCGACTCAAGAACATCGCCTGTAGGTCCTATATGGCCGTGGGTTGCATCTGGCTGGTATCAGAGCTACCCCTATGCTGTAAATACGGCGCTCAGCTGTGCTCAGATCGACATATATCAACTCAAGAACATCGCCTGTTGGTCCTATATGGCGTGGGTTGCATCTGGCTGGTATCAGAGCTACCCCCATGCTGTATATACGTGGCCCAGCTGTGCTCAGATCGACATATATCGACTCAAGAGCATTGCCTGTAGGTCCTATATGGCCGTGGGTTGCATCTGGCTGGTATCAGAGCCACCCCCATGCTGTATATACGGCGCCCAGCTGTGCTTAGATCGACATTAATCCACTCAAGAACATCGCCTGTAGGTCCTATATGGCCGTGGGTTGCATCTAGCTCGTATCAGAGCTACCGCCATGCTGTATATACGGGGCCCAGCTGTGCTCAGATCGACATATATCAACTCAAGAACATCGTCTGCAGGTCCTATATAGCCGTGGGTTGCAGCTAGCTGGTATCACAGCTACCCCCATGCTGTATACACGTGGCCCAGCTGTGCTCAGATCGACATATATCGACTCAAGAACATCGCCTGTAGGTTCTATATGGCCGTGGGTTGCATCTGGCTGGTATCAGAGCTACCCCCATGCTGTATATACGGCGCCCAGCTGTGCTTAGATCGACATATATCCACTCAAGAACATCGCCTGTAGGTCCTATATGGCCGTGGGTTGCATCTAGCTGGTATCAGAGCTACCGCCATGCTGTATATACGGGGCCCAGCTGAGCTCAGATCGACATATATCGACTCAAGAACATCGCCTGTAGGTCCTATATAGCCGTGGGTTGCAGCTGGCTGGATCACAGCTACCCCCATGCTGTATATACGTGGCCCAGCTGTGCTCAGATCGACATATATCGACTCTAGAACATCGCCTGTAGGTCCTATATGGCCGTGGGTTGCATCTGGCTGGAATCAGAGCTACCTTCAAGCTGTATATACGGGGCCCAGCTGTGCTCAGATCGACATATATCCACTCAAGAACACCGGCTGTAGGTCCTATATGGCCGTGGGTTGCATCTGGCTGGTATCAGAGCTACCCCCATGCTGTATATACGGCGCCCAGCTGTGCTTAGATCGACATATAGCCACTCAAGAACATCGCCTTAAGGTCCGATATGGCCGTGGGTTGCATCTAGCTGGTATCAGAGCTACCGCCATGCTGTATATGCGGGGCCCAGCTGTGCTCAGATCGACATATATCGACTCAAGAACATCGCCTGTAGGTCCTATATGGCCGTGGGTTGCATCTGGCTGGTATCAGAGCTACCCCCATGCTGTATATAGGGCGCCCAGCTGTGCTCAAATCGACATATATCCACTCTAGAACATCGCCTGTAGGTCCTATATGGCCGTGGGTTGCATCTGGCTGGTATCAGAGCTACCCTCAAGCTGTATATACGGGGCCCAGCTGAGCTCAGATCGACATATATCGACTCAAGAACATCGCCTGTAGGTCCTATATAGCCGTGGGTTGCAGCTGGCTGGTATCACAGCTACCCTCATGCTGTATATACGTGGCCCAGCTGTGCTCAGATCGACATATATCGACTCTAGAACATCGCCTGTAGGTCCTATATGGCCGTGGGTTGCATCTGGCAGGAATTAGAGCTACCTTCAAGCTGTATATACGGGGCCCAGCTGTGCTCAGATCGACATATATCCACTCAAGAACACCGGCTGTAGGTCCTATATGGCCGTGGGTTGCATCTAGCTCGTATCAGAGCTACCGCCATGCTGTATATACGGGGCCCAGCTGTGCTCAGATCGACATATATCAACTCAAGAACATCGCCTGTAGGTCCTATATAGCCGTGGGTTGCAGCTAGCTGGTATCACAGCTACCCCCATGCTGTATACACGTGGCCCAGCTGTGCTCAGATCGACATATATTGACTCAAGAACATCGCCTGTAGGTCCTATATGGCCGTGGGTTGCATCTGGCTGGTATCAGAGCTACCCCCATGCTGTATATACGGGGCCCAGATGTGCTCAGATCGACATATATCGACTCAAGAACATCGCCTGTAGGTCCTATATAGCCGTGGGTTGCAGCTGGCTGGTATCACAGCTACCCCCATGCTGTATATACGTGGCCCAGCTGTGCTCAGATCGACATATATCGACTCAAGAGCATCGCCTGTAGGTCCTATATGGCCGTGGGTTGCATCTGGCTGGTATTAGAGCTACCCCCATGCTGTATATACGACGCCCAGCTGTGCTCAGATCGACATATATCCACTGTAGGTCATATATGGCCGTGGGTTGCATCTGGCTGGTATCAGAGCTACCCCGATGCTATATATACGGGGCCCAGCTGTGCTCAGATCGACATATATCGACTCAAGAACATCGCCTGTAGGTCCTATATAGGCGTGGGTTGCAGCTGGCTGGTATCACAGCTACCCCCATGCTGTATATACGTGGTCCAGCTGTGCTCAGATCAACATATATCGACTCAAGAGCATCGCCTGTAGGTCCTATATGGCCGTGGGTTGCATCTGGCTGGTATCAGAGCTACCCCCATGATGTATATACGGCGCCCAGCTGTGCTTAGATCGACATATATCCACTCAAGAACATCGCCTGTAGGTCCTATATGGCCGTGGGTTGCATCTAGCTGGTATCAGAGCTACCGCCATGCTGTATATACGGGGCCCAGCTGAGCTCAGATCGACATATATCGACTCAAGAACATCGCCTGTGGGTCCTATATAGCCGTGGGTTGCAGCTGGCTGGTATCACAGCTACCCCCATGCTGTATATACGTGGCCCAGCTGTGCTCAGATCGACATATATCGACTCTAGAACATCGCCTGTAGGTCCTATATGGCCGTGGGTTGCATCTGGCTGGAATCAGAGCTACCCTCAAGCTGTATATACGGGGCCCAGCTGTGCTCAGATCGACATATATCCACTCAAGAACATCGGCTGTAGGTCCAATATGGCCGTGGGTTGCATCTGGCTGGTATCAGAGCTACCCCCATGCTGTATATACGGCGCCCAGCTGTGCTTAGATCGACATATATCCACTCAAGAACATCGCCTGTAGGTCCTATATGGCCGTGGGTTGCATCTAGCTGGTATCAGAGCTACCGCCATGCTGTATATACGGGGCCCAGCTGAGCTCAGATCGACACATATCGACTCAAGAACATCGCTTGTGGGTCCTATATGGCCGTGGGTTGCAGCTGGCTGGTATCACAGCTACCCCCATGCTGTATATACGTGGCCCAGCTGTGCTCAGATCGACATATATCGACTCTAGAACATCGCCTGTAGGTCCTATATGGCCGTGGGTTGCATCTGGCTGAAATCAGAGCTACCCTCAAGCTGTATATACGGGGCCCAGCTGTGCTCAGATCGACATATATCCACTCAAGAACATCGGCTGTAGGTCCAATATGGCCGTGGGTTGCATCTAGCTGGTATCAGAGCTACCCTCAAGCTGTAAATACGGGGCCCAGCTGTGCTCAGATCGACATATATCCACTGTAGGTACTATATGGCCGTGGGTTGCATCTGGCTGGTATCAGAGCTACCCCCATGCTTTATATACGGGGCCCAGATGTGCTCAGATCGACATATATCGACTCAAGAACATCGCCTGTAGGTCCTATATGGCCGTGGGTTGCATCTGGCTGGTATCAGAGCTACCCTCAAGCTGTAAATACGGGGCCCAGCTGTGCTCAGATCGACATATATCCACTGTAGGTACTATATGGCCGTGGGTTGCATCTGGCTGGTATCAGAGCTACCCCCATGCTTTATATACGGGGCCCAGATGTGCTCAGATCGACATATATCGACTCAAGAACATCGCCTGTAGGTCCTATATAGTCGTGGGTTGCAGCCTGGCTGGTATCACAGCTACCCCCATGCTGTATACACGGCGCCCAGCTGTGCTCAGATCGACATATATCCACTGTAGGTCCTATATGGCCGTGGGTTGCATCTGGCTGGTATCAGAGCTACCCCCATGCTGTATATACGGCGCCTAGCTGTGCTTAGATCGACATATATCCACTCAAGAACATCGCCTGTAGGTCCTATATAGCCGTGGGTTGCATCTGGCTGGTATCAGAGCTACCCTCATGCTGTATATACGGGGCCCAACTGTGCTCAGATCGACATATATCCACTCAAGAACATCGCCTGTAGGTCCTATATGGCCGTGGGTTGCATCTGGCTGGTATCAGAGCTACCCCTATGCTGTATATACGGGGACCAGCTGTGCTCAGATCGACATATATCGACTCAAGAACATCGCCTGTAGGTCCTATATAGTCGTGGGTTGCAGCCTGGCTGGTATCACAGCTACCCCCATGCTGTATACACGGCGCCCAGCTGTGCTCAGATCGACATATATCCACTGTAGGTCCTATATGGCCGTGGGTTGCATCTGGCTGGTATCAGAGCTACCCCTATGCTGTATATACGGCGCTCAGCTGTGCTCAGATCGACATATATCCACTCAAGAACATCGCCTGTTGGTCCTATATGGCCGTGGGTTGCATCTGGCTGGTATCAGAGCTACCCCCATGCTGTATATACGGGGCCCAGCTGTGCTCAGGTCGACATATATCGACTCAAGAACATCGCCTGTAGGTCCTATATGGCCGTGGGTTGCATCTGGCTGGTATCAGAGCTACCCCTATGCTGTAAATACGGCGCTCAGCTGTGCTCAGATCGACATATATCAACTCAAGAACATCGCCTGTTGGTCCTATATGGCGTGGGTTGCATCTGGCTGGTATCAGAGCTACCCCCATGCTGTATATACGTGGCCCAGCTGTGCTCAGATCGACATATATCGACTCAAGAGCATTGCCTGTAGGTCCTATATGGCCGTGGGTTGCATCTGGCTGGTATCAGAGCCACCCCCATGCTGTATATACGGCGCCCAGCTGTGCTTAGATCGACATTAATCCACTCAAGAACATCGCCTGTAGGTCCTATATGGCCGTGGGTTGCATCTAGCTCGTATCAGAGCTACCGCCATGCTGTATATACGGGGCCCAGCTGTGCTCAGATCGACATATATCAACTCAAGAACATCGTCTGTAGGTCCTATATAGCCGTGGGTTGCAGCTAGCTGGTATCACAGCTACCCCCATGCTGTATACACGTGGCCCAGCTGTGCTCAGATCGACATATATCGACTCAAGAACATCGCCTGTAGGTTCTATATGGCCGTGGGTTGCATCTGGCTGGTATCAGAGCTACCCCCATGCTGTATATACGGCGCCCAGCTGTGCTTAGATCGACATATATCCACTCAAGAACATCGCCTGTAGGTCCTATATGGCCGTGGGTTGCATCTAGCTGGTATCAGAGCTACCGCCATGCTGTATATACGGGGCCCAGCTGAGCTCAGATCGACATATATCGACTCAAGAACATCGCCTGTAGGTCCTATATAGCCGTGGGTTGCAGCTGGCTGGATCACAGCTACCCCCATGCTGTATATACGTGGCCCAGCTGTGCTCAGATCGACATATATCGACTCTAGAACATCGCCTGTAGGTCCTATATGGCCGTGGGTTGCATCTGGCTGGAATCAGAGCTACCTTCAAGCTGTATATACGGGGCCCAGCTGTGCTCAGATCGACATATATCCACTCAAGAACACCGGCTGTAGGTCCTATATGGCCGTGGGTTGCATCTGGCTGGTATCAGAGCTACCCCCATGCTGTATATACGGCGCCCAGCTGTGCTTAGATCGACATATAGCCACTCAAGAACATCGCCTTAAGGTCCGATATGGCCGTGGGTTGCATCTAGCTGGTATCAGAGCTACCGCCATGCTGTATATGCGGGGCCCAGCTGTGCTCAGATCGACATATATCGACTCAAGAACATCGCCTGTAGGTCCTATATGGCCGTGGGTTGCATCTGGCTGGTATCAGAGCTACCCCCATGCTGTATATAGGGCGCCCAGCTGTGCTCAAATCGACATATATCCACTCTAGAACATCGCCTGTAGGTCCTATATGGCCGTGGGTTGCATCTGGCTGGTATCAGAGCTACCCTCAAGCTGTATATACGGGGCCCAGCTGAGCTCAGATCGACATATATCGACTCAAGAACATCGCCTGTAGGTCCTATATAGCCGTGGGTTGCAGCTGGCTGGTATCACAGCTACCCTCATGCTGTATATACGTGGCCCAGCTGTGCTCAGATCGACATATATCGACTCTAGAACATCGCCTGTAGGTCCTATATGGCCGTGGGTTGCATCTGGCAGGAATTAGAGCTACCTTCAAGCTGTATATACGGGGCCCAGCTGTGCTCAGATCGACATATATCCACTCAAGAACACCGGCTGTAGGTCCTATATGGCCGTGGGTTGCATCTGGCTGGTATCAGAGCTACCCCCATGCTGTATATAGGGCGCCCAGCTGTGCTCAAATCGACATATATCCACTCTAGAACATCGCCTGTAGGTCCTATATGGCCGTGGGTTGCATCTGGCTGGTATCAGAGCTACCCCCATGCTGTATATACGGGGCCCAGATGTGCTCAGATCGACATATATCGACTCAAGAACATCGCCTGTAGGTCCTATATAGCTGTGGGTTGCAGCTGGCTGGTATCAGAGCTACCGCCATGCTGTATATACGGCGCCCAGCTGTGCTCAGATCGACATATATCGACTCAAGAACATCGCCTGTAGGTCCTATATGGCCGTGGGTTGCATCTGTCTGGTATTAGAGCTACCCCCATGCTGTATATACGGCGCCCAGCTGTGCTCAGAGCGACATATATCGACTCAAGATCATCGCCTGTAGGTCCTATATGGCCGTGGGTTGCATCTGGCTGGTATTAGAGCTACCCCCATGCTGTATATACGGCGCCCAGCTGTGCTCAGATCGACATATATCCACTGTAGGTCCTATATGGCCGTGGGTTGAATCTGGCTGGTATCAGAGCTTCCCCTATGCTGTATATACGGCGCTCAGCTGTGCTCAGATCGACATATATCCACTCAAGAACATCGCCTGTAGGTCCTATATGGCCGTGGGTTGCATCTGGCTGGTATCAGAGCTACCCCCATGCTGTATATACGGAGCCCAGCTGTGCTCAGATCGACATATATCGACTCAAGAACATCGCCTGTAGGTCCTATATGGCCGTGGGTTGCATCTGGCTGGTATCAGAGCTACCCCCATGCTGTATATACGGCGCCCAGCTGTGCTCAGATCGACATATATCGACTCAAGAACATCGCCTGTAGGTCCTATATGGCCGTGGGTTGCATCTGGCTGGTATTAGAGCTACCCCCATGCTGTATATACGGCGCCCAGCTGTGCTCAGATCGACATATATCCACTGTATGTCCTATATGGCCGTGGGTTGCATCTGGCTGGTATCAGAGCTTCCCCTATGCTGTATATACGGCGCTCAGCTGTGCTCAGATCGACATATATCCACTCAAGAACATCGGCTGTAGGTCCTATATGGCCGTGGGTTGCATCTGGCTGGTATCAGAGCTACCCCCATGCTGTATATACGGCGCCCAGCTGTGCTTAGATCGACATATATCCACTCAAGAACAGCGCCTGTAGGTCCTATATGGCCGTGGGCTGCATCTAGCTGGTATCAGAGCTACCGCCATGCTGTATATACGGGGCCCAGCTGTGCTCAGATCGACATATATCGACTCAAGAACATCGCCTGTAGGTCCTATATAGCCGTGGGTTGCAGCTGGCTGATATCACAGCTACCCCCATGCTGTATATACGTGGCCCAGCTGTGCTCAGATCGACATATATCGACTCTAGAACATCGCCTGTAGGTCCTATATGGCCGTGGGTTGCATCTGGCTGGTATCAGAGCTACCCCCATGCTGTATATACGGCGCCTAGCTGTGCTTAGATCGACATATATCCACTCAAGAACATCGCCTGTAGGTCCTATATAGCCGTGGGTTGCATCTGGCTGGTATCAGAGCTACCCTCATGCTGTATATACGGGGCCCACATGTGCTCAGATCGACATATATCCACTCAAGAACATCGCCTGTAGGTCCTATATGGCCGTGGGTTGCATCTGGCTGGTATCAGAGCTACCCCTATGCTGTATATACGGGGACCAGCTGTGCTCAGATCGACATATATCGACTCAAGAACATCGCCTGTAGGTCCTATATAGTTGTGGGTTGCAGCCTGGCTGGTATCATCGCTACCCCGATGCTGTATACACGGCGTCCAGCTGTGCTCAGATCGACATATATCCACTGTAGGTCCTATATGGCCGTGGGTTGCATCTGGCTGGTATCAGACCTACCCCTATGCTGTATATACGGCGCTCAGCTGTGCTCAGATCGACATATATCCACTCAAGAACATCGCCTGTTGGTCCTATATGGCCGTGGGTTGCATCTGGCTGGTATCAGAGCTACCCCCATGCTGTATATACGGGGCCCAGCTGTGCTCAGATCGACATATATCGACTCAAGAACATCGCCTGTAGGTCCTATATGGCCGTGGGTTGCATCTGGCTGGTATCAGAGCTACCCCTATGCTGTATATACGGCGCTCAGCTGTGCTCAGATCGACATATATCCACTGTATGTCCTATATGGCCGTGGGTTGCATCTGGCTGGTATCAGAGCTTCCCCTATGCTGTATATACGGCGCTCAGCTGTGCTCAGATCGACATATATCCACTCAAGAACATCGGCTGTAGGTCCTATATGGCCGTGGGTTGCATCTGGCTGGTATCAGAGCTACCCCCAAGCTGTATATACGGCGCCCAGCTGTGCTTAGATCGACATATATCCACTCAAGAACATCGCCTGTAGGTCCTATATGGCCGTGGGTTGCATCTGGCTGGTATCAGAGCTACCCCCATGCTGTATATACGGCGCCCAGCTGTGCTCAGATCGACATATATCCACTGTATGTCCTATATGGCCGTGGGTTGCATCTGGCTGGTATCAGAGCTTCCCCTATGCTGTATATACGGCGCTCAGCTGTGCTCAGATCGACATATATCCACTCAAGAACATCGGCTGTAGGTCCTATATGGCCGTGGGTTGCATCTGGCTGGTATCAGAGCTACCCCCAAGCTGTATATACGGCGCCCAGCTGTGCTTAGATCGACATATATCCACTCAAGAACATCGCCTGTAGGTCCTATATGGCCGTGGGTTGCACCTAGCTGGTATCAGAGCTACCCTCATGATGTATATACGCGGCCCAGCTGTGCTCAGATCGACATATATCCACTCAAGAACATCGCCTGTAGGTCCTATATGGCCGTGGGTTGCATCTGGCTGGTATCAGAGCTACCCCCATGCTGTATATACGGGGCCCAGCTGTGCTCAGATCGACATATATCGACTCAAGAACATCGCCTGTAGGTCCTATATGGCCGTGGGTTGCATCTGGCTGGTATCACAGCCACCCCCATGTTGTATATACGGCGGCCAGCTGTGCTCAGATCGACATATATCCACTCAATAACATCGCCTGTAGGTCCTATATGGCCGTGGGTTGCATCTGGCTGGTATCAGAGCTACCCCCATGCTGTATATACGTGGCCCAGCTGTGCTCAGATCGACATATATCGACTCAAGAACATCGCCTGTAGGTCCTATATAGCCATGGGTTGCAGCTGGCTGGCATCACAGCCACCCTCATGCTGTATATACGCGGCCCAGCTGTGCTCAGATCGACATATATCGACTAAAGAACATCGCCTGTAGGTTCTATATGGCCGTGGGTTGCATCTGGCTGGTATCAGAGCTACCCCCATGCTGTATATACGGGGCCCAGCTGTGCTCAGATCGACATATATCGACTCAAGAACATCGCCTGTAGGTCCTATATAGCCGTGGGTTGCAGCTGGCTGGTATCACAGCTACCACCATGTTGTATATACGTGGCCCAGCTGTGCTCAGATCGACATATATAGACTCAAGAACATCGCCTATAGGTCCTATATGGCCGAGAGCTTTATCTGACTGGTATCAAAGCCACCCCCATGCTGTATTTACGGGGCCCAGCTGTACTTAGATCGACATATATCGACTCAAGAACATCGCCTGTAGGTCCTATATAGCCCTGGGTTGCACCTGGCTGGTATCACAGCTACCCCCATTCTGTATATGCGTGGCCCAGCTGTGCTCATATCGACATATATCGACTCAAGAACATCGCCTGTAGGTCCTATATGGCCGTGGGTTGCATCTGGCTGGTATCAGAGCTACCCCCATGCTGTATATACGGCGGCCAGCTGTGCTCAGATCGACATATATCCACTCAAGAACATCGCCTGTAGGTCCTATATGGCCGTGGGTTGCATCTGGCTGGTATCAGAGCTACCCCCATGCTGTATATACGGGGCCCATCTGTGCTCAGATCGACATATATCGACTCAAGAACATCGCCTGTAGGTTCTATATAGCCGTGGGTTGCAGCTGGCTGGTATTACAGCTACCCCCATGCTGTATATACGTGGCCAAGTTGTGCTCAGATCGACATATATCGACTCAAGAACATCGCCTGTAGGTCCTATATGGCCGTGGGTTGCATCTGGCTGGTATCAGAGCTACCCCCATGCTGTATATACGGCGCCCAGCTGTGCTCAGATCGACATATATCCACTAAAGAACATCGCATGTAGGTCCTGTATGGCCGTGGGTTGCATCTGGCTGGTCTCAGAGCTACCCCCATGCTGTATATACGTGGCCCAGCTGTGCTCAGATCGACATATATCGACTCAAGAACATCGCCTGTAGGTCCTATATGGCCGTGGGTTGCATCTGGCTGGTATCAGAGCTACCCCTATGCTGTATATACGGCGCTCAGCTGTGCTCAGATCGACATATATCCACTCAAGAACATCGCCTGTTGGTCCTATATGGCCGTGGGTTGCATCTGGCTGGTATCAGAGCTACCCCCATGCTGTATATACGGCGCCCAGCTGTGCTCAGATCGACATATATCCACTAAAGAACATCGCATGTAGGTCCTATATGGCCGTGGGTTGCATCTGGCTGGTCTCAGAGCTACCCCCATGCTGTATATACGGGGCCCAGCTGTGCGCAGATCGACATATATCGACTCAAGAACATCGCCTGTAGGTCTTATATAGCCGTGGGTTGCAGCTGGCTGGTATCACAGCTACCCCCATGCTGTATATACGTGGCCCAGCTGTGCTCAGATCGACATATATCGACTCAAGAACATCGCCTGTAGGTCCTATATGGCCGTGGGTTGCATCTGGCTGGTATCAGAGCTACCCCCATGCTGTATATACGGCGCCCAGCTGTGCATAGATCGACATATATCCACTCAAGAACATCGCCTGTAGGTCCTATATGGCCGTGGGTTGCATCTGGCTGGTATCAGAGCTACCCCCATGCTGTATATACGGTGCCCAGCTGTGCCCAGATCGACATATATCTACACAAGAACATCGCCTGTAGGTCCTGTATAGCCGTGGGTTGCAGCTGGCTGGTATCACAGCTACCACCATGCTGTATATACGCGGCCCAGCTGTGCTCAGATCGACATATATCGACTCAAGAACATCGCCTGTAGGTCCTATATGGCCGTGGGTTGCATCTGGCTGGTATCAGAGCTACCCCCATGCTGTATATACGGCGCCCAGCTGTGCTCAGATCGACATATATCCACTCAAGAACATCGCCTGTAGGTCATATATGGCCGTGGGTTGCATCTGGCTGGTATCAGAGCTACCCCCATGCTGTAATTACGGTGCCCAGCTGTGCTCAGATCGACAAATATCGACTCAAGAACATCGCCTGTAGGTCCTATATAGCCGTGGGTTGCAGCTGGCTGGTATCACAGCTACCCCCCATGCTGTATATACGTGGCCCAGCTGTACTCAGATCGATATATATATATATATATATATATATATATATATATATATATCGACTCAAGAACATCGCCTGTAGGTCCTATATAGCCGTGGATTGCAGCTGGCTGGTATCACAGCTACCCCCATGCTGTATATACGTGGCCCAGCTGTGCTCAGATCGACATATATCGACTCAAGAACATCGCTTGTAGGTCCTATATGGCCGTGGGTTGCATCTGGCTGGTATCAGAGCTACCCCCATGCTGTATATACGGCGCCCAGCTGTGCTCAGATCGACATATATCGACTCAAGAACATCGCCTGTAGGTCCTATATAGTCGTGGGTTGCAGCCTGGCTGGTATCACAGCTACCCCCATGCTGTATACACGGCGCCCAGCTGTGCTCAGATCGACATATATCCACTGTAGGTCCTATATGGCCGTGGGTTGCATCTGGCTGGTATCAGAGCTACCCCCATGCTGTATATACGGCGCCTAGCTGTGCTTAGATCGACATATATCCACTCAAGAACATCGCCTGTAGGTCCTATATAGCCGTGGGTTGCATCTGGCTGGTATCAGAGCTACCCTCATGCTGTATATACGGGGCCCAACTGTGCTCAGATCGACATATATCCACTCAAGAACATCGCCTGTAGGTCCTATATGGCCGTGGGTTGCATCTGGCTGGTATCAGAGCTACCCCTATGCTGTATATACGGGGACCAGCTGTGCTCAGATCGACATATATCGACTCAAGAACATCGCCTGTAGGTCCTATATAGTCGTGGGTTGCAGCCTGGCTGGTATCACAGCTACCCCCATGCTGTATACACGGCGCCCAGCTGTGCTCAGATCGACATATATCCACTGTAGGTCCTATATGGCCGTGGGTTGCATCTGGCTGGTATCAGAGCTACCCCTATGCTGTATATACGGCGCTCAGCTGTGCTCAGATCGACATATATCCACTCAAGAACATCGCCTGTTGGTCCTATATGGCCGTGGGTTGCATCTGGCTGGTATCAGAGCTACCCCCATGCTGTATATACGGGGCCCAGCTGTGCTCAGGTCGACATATATCGACTCAAGAACATCGCCTGTAGGTCCTATATGGCCGTGGGTTGCATCTGGCTGGTATCAGAGCTACCCCCATGCTGTATATACGGGGCCCAGCTGTGCTCAGATCGACATATATCGACTCAAGAACATCGCCTGTAGGTCCTATATGGCCGTGGGTTGCATCTGGCTGGTATCACAGCCACCCCCATGTTGTATATACGGCGGCCAGCTGTGCTCAGATCGACATATATCCACTCAATAACATCGCCTGTAGGTCCTATATGGCCGTGGGTTGCATCTGGCTGGTATCAGAGCTACCCCCATGCTGTATATACGTGGCCCAGCTGTGCTCAGATCGACATATATCGACTCAAGAACATCGCCTGTAGGTCCTATATAGCCATGGGTTGCAGCTGGCTGGCATCACAGCCACCCTCATGCTGTATATACGCGGCCCAGCTGTGCTCAGATCGACATATATCGACTAAAGAACATCGCCTGTAGGTTCTATATGGCCGTGGGTTGCATCTGGCTGGTATCAGAGCTACCCCCGTGCTGTATATACGGGGCCCAGCTGTGCTCAGATCGACATATATCGACTCAAGAACATCGCCTGTAGGTCCTATATAGCCGTGGGTTGCAGCTGGCTGGTATCACAGCTACCACCATGTTGTATATACGTGGCCCAGCTGTGCTCAGATCGACATATATAGACTCAAGAACATCGCCTATAGGTCCTATATGGCCGAGAGTTTTATCTGACTGGTATCAAAGCCACCCCCATGCTGTATTTACGGGGCCCAGCTGTACTTAGATCGACATATATCGACTCAAGAACATCGCCTGTAGGTCCTATATAGCCCTGGGTTGCACCTGGCTGGTATCACAGCTACCCCCATTCTGTATATGCGTGGCCCAGCTGTGCTCATATCGACATATATCGACTCAAGAACATCGCCTGTAGGTCCTATATGGCCGTGGGTTGCATCTGGCTGGTATCAGAGCTACCCCCATGCTGTATATACGGCGGCCAGCTGTGCTCAGATCGACATATATCCACTCAAGAACATCGCCTGTAGGTCCTATATGGCCGTGGGTTGCATCTGGCTGGTATCAGAGCTACCCCCATGCTGTATATACGGGGCCCAGCTGTGCTCAGATCGACATATATCGACTCAAGAACATCGCCTGTAGGTTCTATATAGCCGTGGGTTGCAGCTGGCTGGTATTACAGCTACCCCCATGCTGTATATACGTGGCCAAGTTGTGCTCAGATCGACATATATCGACTCAAGAACATCGCCTGTAGGTCCTATATGGCCGTGGGTTGCATCTGGCTGGTATCAGAGCTACCCCCATGCTGTATATACGGCGCCCAGCTGTGCTCAGATCGACATATATCCACTAAAGAACATCGCATGTAGGTCCTGTATGGCCGTGGGTTGCATCTGGCTGGTCTCAGAGCTACCCCCATGCTGTATATACGTGGCCCAGCTGTGCTCAGATCGACATATATCGACTCAAGAACATCGCCTGTAGGTCCTATATGGCCGTGGGTTGCATCTGGCTGGTATCAGAGCTACCCCTATGCTGTATATACGGCGCTCAGCTGTGCTCAGATCGACATATATCCACTCAAGAACATCGCCTGTTGGTCCTATATGGCCGTGGGTTGCATCTGGCTGGTATCAGAGCTACCCCCATGCTGTATATACGTGGCCCAGCTGTGCTCAGATCGACATATATCGACTCAAGAGCATTGCCTGTAGGTCCTATATGGCCGTGGGTTGCATCTGGCTGGTATCAGAGCCACCCCCATGCTGTATATACGGCGCCCAGCTGTGCTTAGATCGACATTAATCCACTCAAGAACATCGCCTGTAGGTCCTATATGGCCGTGGGTTGCATCTAGCTCGTATCAGAGCTACCGCCATGCTGTATATACGGGGCCCAGCTGTGCTCAGATCGACATATATCAACTCAAGAACATCGTCTGTAGGTCCTATATAGCCGTGGGTTGCAGCTAGCTGGTATCACAGCTACCCCCATGCTGTATACACGTGGCCCAGCTGTGCTCAGATCGACATATATCGACTCAAGAACATCGCCTGTAGGTTCTATATGGCCGTGGGTTGCATCTGGCTGGTATCAGAGCTACCCCCATGCTGTATATACGGCGCCCAGCTGTGCTTAGATCGACATATATCCACTCAAGAACATCGCCTGTAGGTCCTATATGGCCGTGGGTTGCATCTAGCTGGTATCAGAGCTACCGCCATGCTGTATATACGGGGCCCAGCTGAGCTCAGATCGACATATATCGACTCAAGAACATCGCCTGTAGGTCCTATATAGCCGTGGGTTGCAGCTGGCTGGATCACAGCTACCCCCATGCTGTATATACGTGGCCCAGCTGTGCTCAGATCGACATATATCGACTCTAGAACATCGCCTGTAGGTCCTATATGGCCGTGGGTTGCATCTGGCTGGAATCAGAGCTACCTTCAAGCTGTATATACGGGGCCCAGCTGTGCTCAGATCGACATATATCCACTCAAGAACACCGGCTGTAGGTCCTATATGGCCGTGGGTTGCATCTGGCTGGTATCAGAGCTACCCCCATGCTGTATATACGGCGCCCAGCTGTGCTTAGATCGACATATAGCCACTCAAGAACATCGCCTTAAGGTCCGATATGGCCGTGGGTTGCATCTAGCTGGTATCAGAGCTACCGCCATGCTGTATATGCGGGGCCCAGCTGTGCTCAGATCGACATATATCGACTCAAGAACATCGCCTGTAGGTCCTATATGGCCGTGGGTTGCATCTGGCTGGTATCAGAGCTACCCCCATGCTGTATATAGGGCGCCCAGCTGTGCTCAAATCGACATATATCCACTCTAGAACATCGCCTGTAGGTCCTATATGGCCGTGGGTTGCATCTGGCTGGTATCAGAGCTACCCTCAAGCTGTATATACGGGGCCCAGCTGAGCTCAGATCGACATATATCGACTCAAGAACATCGCCTGTAGGTCCTATATAGCCGTGGGTTGCAGCTGGCTGGTATCACAGCTACGCTCATGCTGTATATACGTGGCCCAGCTGTGCTCAGATCGACATATATCGACTCTAGAACATCGCCTGTAGGTCCTATATGGCCGTGGGTTGCATCTGGCAGGAATTAGAGCTACCTTCAAGCTGTATATACGGGGCCCAGCTGTGCTCAGATCGACATATATCCACTCAAGAACACCGGCTGTAGGTCCTATATGGCCGTGGGTTGCATCTGGCTGGTATCAGAGCTACCCCCATGCTGTATATAGGGCGCCCAGCTGTGCTCAAATCGACATATATCCACTCTAGAACATCGCCTGTAGGTCCTATATGGCCGTGGGTTGCATCTGGCTGGTATCAGAGCTACCCCCATGCTGTATATACGGGGCCCAGATGTGCTCAGATCGACATATATCGACTCAAGAACATCGCCTGTAGGTCCTATATAGCTGTTGGTTGCAGCTGGCTGGTATCAGAGCTACCGCCATGCTGTATATACGGCGCCCAGCTGTGCTCAGATCGACATATATCGACTCAAGAACATCGCCTGTAGGTCCTATATGGCCGTGGGTTGCATCTGTCTGGTATTAGAGCTACCCCCATGCTGTATATACGGCGCCCAGCTGTGCTCAGAGCGACATATATCGACTCAAGATCATCGCCTGTAGGTCCTATATGGCCGTGGGTTGCATCTGGCTGGTATTAGAGCTACCCCCATGCTGTATATACGGCGCCCAGCTGTGCTCAGATCGACATATATCCACTGTAGGTCCTATATGGCCGTGGGTTGAATCTGGCTGGTATCAGAGCTTCCCCTATGCTGTATATACGGCGCTCAGCTGTGCTCAGATCGACATATATCCACTCAAGAACATCGCCTGTAGGTCCTATATGGCCGTGGGTTGCATCTGGCTGGTATCAGAGCTACCCCCATGCTGTATATACGGAGCCCAGCTGTGCTCAGATCGACATATATCGACTCAAGAACATCGCCTGTAGGTCCTATATGGCCGTGGGTTGCATCTGGCTGGTATCAGAGCTACCCCCATGCTGTATATACGGCGCCCAGCTGTGCTCAGATCGACATATATCGACTCAAGAACATCGCCTGTAGGTCCTATATGGCCGTGGGTTGCATCTGGCTGGTATTAGAGCTACCCCCATGCTGTATATACGGCGCCCAGCTGTGCTCAGATCGACATATATCCACTGTATGTCCTATATGGCCGTGGGTTGCATCTGGCTGGTATCAGAGCTTCCCCTATGCTGTATATACGGCGCTCAGCTGTGCTCAGATCGACATATATCCACTCAAGAACATCGGCTGTAGGTCCTATATGGCCGTGGGTTGCATCTGGCTGGTATCAGAGCTACCCCCATGCTGTATATACGGCGCCCAGCTGTGCTTAGATCGACATATATCCACTCAAGAACAGCGCCTGTAGGTCCTATATGGCCGTGGGCTGCATCTAGCTGGTATCAGAGCTACCGCCATGCTGTATATACGGGGCCCAGCTGTGCTCAGATCGACATATATCGACTCAAGAACATCGCCTGTAGGTCCTATATAGCCGTGGGTTGCAGCTGGCTGATATCACAGCTACCCCCATGCTGTATATACGTGGCCCAGCTGTGCTCAGATCGACATATATCGACTCTAGAACATCGCCTGTAGGTCCTATATGGCCGTGGGTTGCATCTGGCTGGTATCAGAGCTACCCCCATGCTGTATATACGGCGCCTAGCTGTGCTTAGATCGACATATATCCACTCAAGAACATCGCCTGTAGGTCCTATATAGCCGTGGGTTGCATCTGGCTGGTATCAGAGCTACCCTCATGCTGTATATACGGGGCCCACATGTGCTCAGATCGACATATATCCACTCAAGAACATCGCCTGTAGGTCCTATATGGCCGTGGGTTGCATCTGGCTGGTATCAGAGCTACCCCTATGCTGTATATACGGGGACCAGCTGTGCTCAGATCGACATATATCGACTCAAGAACATCGCCTGTAGGTCCTATATAGTTGTGGGTTGCAGCCTGGCTGGTATCACAGCTACCCCGATGCTGTATACACGGCGTCCAGCTGTGCTCAGATCGACATATATCCACTGTAGGTCCTATATGGCCGTGGGTTGCATCTGGCTGGTATCAGACCTACCCCTATGCAGTATATACGGCGCTCAGCTGTGCTCAGATCGACATATATCCACTCAAGAACATCGCCTGTTGGTCCTATATGGCCGTGGGTTGCATCTGGCTGGTATCAGAGCTACCCCCATGCTGTATATACGGGGCCCAGCTGTGCTCAGATCGACATATATCGACTCAAGAACATCGCCTGTAGGTCCTATATGGCCGTGGGTTGCATCTGGCTGGTATCAGAGCTACCCCTATGCTGTATATACGGCGCTCAGCTGTGCTCAGATCGACATATATCCACTCAAGAACATCGCCTGTTGGTCCTATATGGCCGTGGGTTGCATCTGGCTGGTATCAGAGCTACCCCCATGCTGTATATACGTGGCCCAACTGTGCTCAGATCGACATATATCGACTCAAGAGCATTGCCTGTAGGTCCTATATGGCCGTGGGTTGCATCTGGCTGGTATCAGAGCTACCCCCAAGCTGTATATACGGCGCCCAGCTGTGCTTAGATCGACATATATCCACTCAAGAACATCGCCTGTAGGTCCTATATGGCCGTGGGTTGCACCTAGCTGGTATCAGAGCTACCCTCATGATGTATATACGCGGCCCAGCTGTGCTCAGATCGACATATATCCACTCAAGAACATCGCCTGTAGGTCCTATATGGCCGTGGGTTGCATCTGGCTGGTATCAAAGCTACCCCCATGCTGTATATACGGGGCCCAGCTGTGCTCAGATCGACATATATCGACTCAAGAACATCGCCTGTAGGTCCTATATGGCCGTGGGTTGCATCTGGCTGGTATCACAGCCACCCCCATGTTGTATATACGGCGGCCAGCTGTGCTCAGATCGACATATATCCACTCAATAACATCGCCTGTAGGTCCTATATGGCCGTGGGTTGCATCTGGCTGGTATCAGAGCTACCCCCATGCTGTATATACGTGGCCCAGCTGTGCTCAGATCGACATATATCGACTCAAGAACATCGCCTGTAGGTCCTATATAGCCATGGGTTGCAGCTGGCTGGCATCACAGCCACCCTCATGCTGTATATACGCGGCCCAGCTGTGCTCAGATCGACATATATCGACTAAAGAACATCGCCTGTAGGTTCTATATGGCCGTGGGTTGCATCTGGCTGGTATCAGAGCTACCCCCATGCTGTATATACGGGGCCCAGCTGTGCTCAGATCGACATATATCGACTCAAGAACATCGCCTGTAGGTCCTATATAGCCGTGGGTTGCAGCTGGCTGGTATCACAGCTACCACCATGTTGTATATACGTGGCCCAGCTGTGCTCAGATCGACATATATAGACTCAAGAACATCGCCTATAGGTCCTATATGGCCGAGAGTTTTATCTGACTGGTATCAAAGCCACCCCCATGCTGTATTTACGGGGCCCAGCTGTACTTAGATCGACATATATCGACTCAAGAACATCGCCTGTAGGTCCTATATAGCCCTGGGTTGCACCTGGCTGGTATCACAGCTACCCCCATTCTGTATATGCGTGGCCCAGCTGTGCTCATATCGACATATATCGACTCAAGAACATCGCCTGTAGGTCCTATATGGCCGTGGGTTGCATCTGGCTGGTATCAGAGCTACCCCCATGCTGTATATACGGCGGCCAGCTGTGCTCAGATCGACATATATCCACTCAAGAACATCGCCTGTAGGTCCTATATGGCCGTGGGTTGCATCTGGCTGGTATCAGAGCTACCCCCATGCTGTATATACGGGGCCCAGCTGTGCTCAGATCGACATATATCGACTCAAGAACATCGCCTGTAGGTTCTATATAGCCGTGGGTTGCAGCTGGCTGGTATTACAGCTACCCCCATGCTGTATATACGTGGCCAAGTTGTGCTCAGATCGACATATATCGACTCAAGAACATCGCCTGTAGGTCCTATATGGCCGTGGGTTGCATCTGGCTGGTATCAGAGCTACCCCCATGCTGTATATACGGCGCCCAGCTGTGCTCAGATCGACATATATCCACTAAAGAACATCGCATGTAGGTCCTGTATGGCCGTGGGTTGCATCTGGCTGGTCTCAGAGCTACCCCCATGCTGTATATACGTGGCCCAGCTGTGCTCAGATCGACATATATCGACTCAAGAACATCGCCTGTAGGTCCTATATGGCCGTGGGTTGCATCTGGCTGGTATCAGAGCTACCCCTATGCTGTATATACGGCGCTCAGCTGTGCTCAGATCGACATATATCCACTCAAGAACATCGCCTGTTGGTCCTATATGGCCGTGGGTTGCATCTGGCTGGTATCAGAGCTACCCCCATGCTGTATATACGGCGCCCAGCTGTGCTCAGATCGACATATATCCACTAAAGAACATCGCATGTAGGTCCTATATGGCCGTGGGTTGCATCTGGCTGGTCTCAGAGCTACCCCCATGCTGTATATACGGGGCCCAGCTGTGCGCAGATCGACATATATCGACTCAAGAACATCGCCTGTAGGTCTTATATAGCCGTGGGTTGCAGCTGGCTGGTATCACAGCTACCCCCATGCTGTATATACGTGGCCCAGCTGTGCTCAGATCGACATATATCGACTCAAGAACATCGCCTGTAGGTCCTATATGGCCGTGGGTTGCATCTGGCTGGTATCAGAGCTACCCCCATGCTGTATATACGGCGCCCAGCTGTGCATAGATCGACATATATCCACTCAAGAACATCGCCTGTAGGTCCTATATGGCCGTGGGTTGCATCTGGCTGGTATCAGAGCTACCCCCATGCTGTATATACGGTGCCCAGCTGTGCCCAGATCGACATATATCTACACAAGAACATCGCCTGTAGGTCCTGTATAGCCGTGGGTTGCAGCTGGCTGGTATCACAGCTACCACCATGCTGTATATACGCGGCCCAGCTGTGCTCAGATCGACATATATCGACTCAAGAACATCGCCTGTAGGTCCTATATGGCCGTGGGTTGCATCTGGCTGGTATCAGAGCTACCCCCATGCTGTATATACGGCGCCCAGCTGTGCTCAGATCGACATATATCCACTCAAGAACATCGCCTGTAGGTCATATATGGCCGTGGGTTGCATCTGGCTGGTATCAGAGCTACCCCCATGCTGTAATTACGGTGCCCAGCTGTGCTCAGATCGACAAATATCGACTCAAGAACATCGCCTGTAGGTCCTATATAGCCGTGGGTTGCAGCTGGCTGGTATCACAGCTACCCCCCATGCTGTATATACGTGGCCCAGCTGTACTCAGATCGATATATATATATATATATATATATATATATATATATATATCGACTCAAGAACATCGCCTGTAGGTCCTATATAGCCGTGGATTGCAGCTGGCTGGTATCACAGCTACCCCCATGCTGTATATACGTGGCCCAGCTGTGCTCAGATCGACATATATCGACTCAAGAACATCGCCTGTAGGTCCTATATGGCCGTGGGTTGCATCTGGCTGGTATCAGAGCTACCCCCATGCTGTATATACGGCGCCCAGCTGTGCTCAGATCGACATATATCGACTCAAGAACATCGCCTGTAGGTCCTATATAGTCGTGGGTTGCAGCCTGGCTGGTATCACAGCTACCCCCATGCTGTATACACGGCGCCCAGCTGTGCTCAGATCGACATATATCCACTGTAGGTCCTATATGGCCGTGGGTTGCATCTGGCTGGTATCAGAGCTACCCCCATGCTGTATATACGGCGCCTAGCTGTGCTTAGATCGACATATATCCACTCAAGAACATCGCCTGTAGGTCCTATATAGCCGTGGGTTGCATCTGGCTGGTATCAGAGCTACCCTCATGCTGTATATACGGGGCCCAACTGTGCTCAGATCGACATATATCCACTCAAGAACATCGCCTGTAGGTCCTATATGGCCGTGGGTTGCATCTGGCTGGTATCAGAGCTACCCCTATGCTGTATATACGGGGACCAGCTGTGCTCAGATCGACATATATCGACTCAAGAACATCGCCTGTAGGTCCTATATAGTCGTGGGTTGCAGCCTGGCTGGTATCACAGCTACCCCCATGCTGTATACACGGCGCCCAGCTGTGCTCAGATCGACATATATCCACTGTAGGTCCTATATGGCCGTGGGTTGCATCTGGCTGGTATCAGAGCTACCCCTATGCTGTATATACGGCGCTCAGCTGTGCTCAGATCGACATATATCCACTCAAGAACATCGCCTGTTGGTCCTATATGGCCGTGGGTTGCATCTGGCTGGTATCAGAGCTACCCCCATGCTGTATATACGGGGCCCAGCTGTGCTCAGGTCGACATATATCGACTCAAGAACATCGCCTGTAGGTCCTATATGGCCGTGGGTTGCATCTGGCTGGTATCAGAGCTACCCCCATGCTGTATATACGGGGCCCAGCTGTGCTCAGATCGACATATATCGACTCAAGAACATCGCCTGTAGGTCCTATATGGCCGTGGGTTGCATCTGGCTGGTATCACAGCCACCCCCATGTTGTATATACGGCGGCCAGCTGTGCTCAGATCGACATATATCCACTCAATAACATCGCCTGTAGGTCCTATATGGCCGTGGGTTGCATCTGGCTGGTATCAGAGCTACCCCCATGCTGTATATACGTGGCCCAGCTGTGCTCAGATCGACATATATCGACTCAAGAACATCGCCTGTAGGTCCTATATAGCCATGGGTTGCAGCTGGCTGGCATCACAGCCACCCTCATGCTGTATATACGCGGCCCAGCTGTGCTCAGATCGACATATATCGACTAAAGAACATCGCCTGTAGGTTCTATATGGCCGTGGGTTGCATCTGGCTGGTATCAGAGCTACCCCCATGCTGTATATACGGGGCCCAGCTGTGCTCAGATCGACATATATCGACTCAAGAACATCGCCTGTAGGTCCTATATAGCCGTGGGTTGCAGCTGGCTGGTATCACAGCTACCACCATGTTGTATATACGTGGCCCAGCTGTGCTCAGATCGACATATATAGACTCAAGAACATCGCCTATAGGTCCTATATGGCCGAGAGTTTTATCTGACTGGTATCAAAGCCACCCCCATGCTGTATTTACGGGGCCCAGCTGTACTTAGATCGACATATATCGACTCAAGAACATCGCCTGTAGGTCCTATATAGCCCTGGGTTGCACCTGGCTGGTATCACAGCTACCCCCATTCTGTATATGCGTGGCCCAGCTGTGCTCATATCGACATATATCGACTCAAGAACATCGCCTGTAGGTCCTATATGGCCGTGGGTTGCATCTGGCTGGTATCAGAGCTACCCCCATGCTGTATATACGGCGGCCAGCTGTGCTCAGATCGACATATATCCACTCAAGAACATCGCCTGTAGGTCCTATATGGCCGTGGGTTGCATCTGGCTGGTATCAGAGCTACCCCCATGCTGTATATACGGGGCCCAGCTGTGCTCAGATCGACATATATCGACTCAAGAACATCGCCTGTAGGTTCTATATAGCCGTGGGTTGCAGCTGGCTGGTATTACAGCTACCCCCATGCTGTATATACGTGGCCAAGTTGTGCTCAGATCGACATATATCGACTCAAGAACATCGCCTGTAGGTCCTATATGGCCGTGGGTTGCATCTGGCTGGTATCAGAGCTACCCCCATGCTGTATATACGGCGCCCAGCTGTGCTCAGATCGACATATATCCACTAAAGAACATCGCATGTAGGTCCTGTATGGCCGTGGGTTGCATCTGGCTGGTCTCAGAGCTACCCCCATGCTGTATATACGTGGCCCAGCTGTGCTCAGATCGACATATATCGACTCAAGAACATCGCCTGTAGGTCCTATATGGCCGTGGGTTGCATCTGGCTGGTATCAGAGCTACCCCTATGCTGTATATGCGGCGCTCAGCTGTGCTCAGATCGACATATATCCACTCAAGAACATCGCCTGTTGGTCCTATATGGCCGTGGGTTGCATCTGGCTGGTATCAGAGCTACCCCCATGCTGTATATACGGCGCCCAGCTGTGCTCAGATCGACATATATCCACTAAAGAACATCGCATGTAGGTCCTATATGGCCGTGGGTTGCATCTGGCTGGTCTCAGAGCTACCCCCATGCTGTATATACGGGGCCCAGCTGTGCGCAGATCGACATATATCGACTCAAGAACATCGCCTGTAGGTCTTATATAGCCGTGGGTTGCAGCTGGCTGGTATCACAGCTACCCCCATGCTGTATATACGTGGCCCAGCTGTGCTCAGATCGACATATATCGACTCAAGAACATCGCCTGTAGGTCCTATATGGCCGTGGGTTGCATCTGGCTGGTATCAGAGCTACCCCCATGCTGTATATACGGCGCCCAGCTGTGCATAGATCGACATATATCCACTCAAGAACATCGCCTGTAGGTCCTATATGGCCGTGGGTTGCATCTGGCTGGTATCAGAGCTACCCCCATGCTGTATATACGGTGCCCAGCTGTGCCCAGATCGACATATATCTACACAAGAACATCGCCTGTAGGTCCTGTATAGCCGTGGGTTGCAGCTGGCTGGTATCACAGCTACCACCATGCTGTATATACGCGGCCCAGCTGTGCTCAGATCGACATATATCGACTCAAGAACATCGCCTGTAGGTCCTATATGGCCGTGGGTTGCATCTGGCTGGTATCGGAGCTACCCCCATGCTGTATATACGGCGCCCAGCTGTGCTCAGATCGACATATATCCACTCAAGAACATCGCCTGTAGGTCATATATGGCCGTGGGTTGCATCTGGCTGGTATCAGAGCTACCCCCATGCTGTAATTACGGTGCCCAGCTGTGCTCAGATCGACAAATATCGACTCAAGAACATCGCCTGTAGGTCCTATATAGCCGTGGGTTGCAGCTGGCTGGTATCACAGCTACCCCCCATGCTGTATATACGTGGCCCAGCTGTACTCAGATCGATATATATATATATATATATATATATATATATATATATATATATATATATATATATATCGACTCAAGAACATCGCCTGTAGGTCCTATATAGCCGTGGATTGCAGCTGGCTGGTATCACAGCTACCCCCATGCTGTATATACGTGGCCCAGCTGTGCTCAGATCGACATATATCGACTCAAGAACATCGCCTGTAGGTCCTATATGGCCGTGGGTTGCATCTGGCTGGAATCAGAGCTACCCCCATGCTGTATATACGGCGCCCAGCTGTGCTCAGATCGACATATATCGACTCAAGAACATCGCCTGTAGGTCCTATATAGTCGTGGGTTGCAGCCTGGCTGGTATCACAGCTACCCCCATGCTGTATACACGGCGCCCAGCTGTGCTCAGATCGACATATATCCACTGTAGGTCCTATATGGCCGTGGGTTGCATCTGGCTGGTATCAGAGCTACCCCCATGCTGTATATACGGCGCCTAGCTGTGCTTAGATCGACATATATCCACTCAAGAACATCGCCTGTAGGTCCTATATAGCCGTGGGTTGCATCTGGCTGGTATCAGAGCTACCCTCATGCTGTATATACGGGGCCCAACTGTGCTCAGATCGACATATATCCACTCAAGAACATCGCCTGTAGGTCCTATATGGCCGTGGGTTGCATCTGGCTGGTATCAGAGCTACCCCTATGCTGTATATACGGGGACCAGCTGTTCTCAGATCGACATATATCGACTCAAGAACATCGCCTGTAGGTCCTATATAGTCGTGGGTTGCAGCCTGGCTGGTATCACAGCTACCCCCATGCTGTATACACGGCGCCCAGCTGTGCTCAGATCGACATATATCCACTGTAGGTCCTATATGGCCGTGGGTTGCATCTGGCTGGTATCAGAGCTACCCCTATGCTGTATATACGGCGCTCAGCTGTGCTCAGATCGACATATATCCACTCAAGAACATCGCCTGTTGGTCCTATATGGCCGTGGGTTGCATCTGGCTGGTATCAGAGCTCCCCCCATGCTGTATATACGGGGCCCAGCTGTGCTCAGGTCGACATATATCGACTCAAGAACATCGCCTGTAGGTCCTATATGGCCGTGGGTTGCATCTGGCTGGTATCAGAGCTACCCCTATGCTGTAAATACGGCGCTCAGCTGTGCTCAGATCGACATATATCAACTCAAGAACATCGCCTGTTGGTCCTATATGGCCGTGGGTTGCATCTGGCTGGTATCAGAGCTACCCCCATGCTGTATATACGTGGCCCAGCTGTGCTCAGATCGACATATATCGACTCAAGAGCATTGCCTGTAGGTCCTATATGGCCGTGGGTTGCATCTGGCTGGTATCAGAGCCACCCCCATGCTGTATATACGGCGCCCAGCTGTGCTTAGATCGACATTAATCCACTCAAGAACATCGCCTGTAGGTCCTATATGGCCGTGGGTTGCATCTAGCTCGTATCAGAGCTACCGCCATGCTGTATATACGGGGCCCAGCTGTGCTCAGATCGACATATATCAACTCAAGAACATCGTCTGTAGGTCCTATATAGCCGTGGGTTGCAGCTAGCTGGTATCACAGCTACCCCCATGCTGTATACACGTGGTCCAGCTGTGCTCAGATCGACATATATCCACTCAAGAACACCGGCTGTAGGTCCTATATGGCCGTGGGTTGCATCTGGCTGGTATCAGAGCTACCCCCATGCTGTATATACGGCGCCCAGCTGTGCTTAGATCGACATATAGCCACTCAAGAACATCGCCTTAAGGTCCGATATGGCCGTGGGTTGCATCTAGCTGGTATCAGAGCTACCGCCATGCTGTATATGCGGGGCCCAGCTGTGCTCAGATCGACATATATCGACTCAAGAACATCGCCTGTAGGCCCTATATGGCCGTGGGTTGCATCTGGCTGGTATCAGAGCTACCCCCATGCTGTATATACGGGGCCCAGATGTGCTCAGATCGACATATATCGACTCAAGAACATCGCCTGTAGGTCCTATATAGCTGTGGGTTGCAGCTGGCTGGTATCAGAGCTACCGCCATGCTGTATATACGGCGCCCAGCTGTGCTCAGATCGACATATATCGACTCAAGAACATCGCCTGTAGGTCCTATATGGCCGTGGGTTGCATCTGTCTGGTATTAGAGCTACCCCCATGCTGTATATACGGCGCCCAGCTGTGCTCAGAGCGACATATATCGACTCAAGATCATCGCCTGTAGGTCCTATATGGCCGTGGGTTGCATCTGGCTGGTATTAGAGCTACCCCCATGCTGTATATACGGCGCCCAGCTGTGCTCAGATCGACATATATCCACTGTAGGTCCTATATGGCCGTGGGTTGAATCTGGCTGGTATCAGAGCTTCCCCTATGCTGTATATACGGCGCTCAGCTGTGCTCAGATCGACATATATCCACTCAAGAACATCGCCTGTAGGTCCTATATGGCCGTGGGTTGCATCTGGCTGGTATCAGAGCTACCCCCATGCTGTATATACGGAGCCCAGCTGTGCTCAGATCGACATATATCGACTCAAGAACATCGCCTGTAGGTCCTATATGGCCGTGGGTTGCATCTGGCTGGTATCAGAGCTACCCCATGCTGTATATACGGCGCCCAGCTGTGCTCAGATCGACATATATCGACTCAAGAACATCGCCTGTAGGTCCTATATGGCCGTGGGTTGCATCTGGCTGGTATTAGAGCTACCCCCATGCTGTATATACGGCGCCCAGCTGTGCTCAGATCGACATATATCGACTCAAGAACATCGCCTGTAGGTCCTATATAGTCGTGGGTTGCAGCCTGGCTGGTATCACAGCTACCCCCATGCTGTATACACGGCGCCCAGCTGTGCTCAGATCGACATATATCCACTGTAGGTCCTATATGGCCGTGGGTTGCATCTGGCTGGTATCAGAGCTACCCCCATGCTGTATATACGGCGCCTAGCTGTGCTTAGATCGACATATATCCACTCAAGAACATCGCCTGTAGGTCCTATATAGCCGTGGGTTGCATCTGGCTGGTATCAGAGCTACCCTCATGCTGTATATACGGGGCCCAACTGTGCTCAGATCGACATATATCCACTCAAGAACATCGCCTGTAGGTCCTATATGGCCGTGGGTTGCATCTGGCTGGTATCAGAGCTACCCCTATGCTGTATATACGGGGACCAGCTGTTCTCAGATCGACATATATCGACTCAAGAACATCGCCTGTAGGTCCTATATAGTCGTGGGTTGCAGCCTGGCTGGTATCACAGCTACCCCCATGCTGTATACACGGCGCCCAGCTGTGCTCAGATCGACATATATCCACTGTAGGTCCTATATGGCCGTGGGTTGCATCTGGCTGGTATCAGAGCTACCCCTATGCTGTATATACGGCGCTCAGCTGTGCTCAGATCGACATATATCCACTCAAGAACATCGCCTGTTGGTCCTATATGGCCGTGGGTTGCATCTGGCTGGTATCAGAGCTCCCCCCATGCTGTATATACGGGGCCCAGCTGTGCTCAGGTCGACATATATCGACTCAAGAACATCGCCTGTAGGTCCTATATGGCCGTGGGTTGCATCTGGCTGGTATCAGAGCTACCCCTATGCTGTAAATACGGCGCTCAGCTGTGCTCAGATCGACATATATCAACTCAAGAACATCGCCTGTTGGTCCTATATGGCCGTGGGTTGCATCTGGCTGGTATCAGAGCTACCCCCATGCTGTATATACGTGGCCCAGCTGTGCTCAGATCGACATATATCGACTCAAGAGCATTGCCTGTAGGTCCTATATGGCCGTGGGTTGCATCTGGCTGGTATCAGAGCCACCCCCATGCTGTATATACGGCGCCCAGCTGTGCTTAGATCGACATTAATCCACTCAAGAACATCGCCTGTAGGTCCTATATGGCCGTGGGTTGCATCTAGCTCGTATCAGAGCTACCGCCATGCTGTATATACGGGGCCCAGCTGTGCTCAGATCGACATATATCAACTCAAGAACATCGTCTGTAGGTCCTATATAGCCGTGGGTTGCAGCTAGCTGGTATCACAGCTACCCCCATGCTGTATACACGTGGTCCAGCTGTGCTCAGATCGACATATATCCACTCAAGAACACCGGCTGTAGGTCCTATATGGCCGTGGGTTGCATCTGGCTGGTATCAGAGCTACCCCCATGCTGTATATACGGCGCCCAGCTGTGCTTAGATCGACATATAGCCACTCAAGAACATCGCCTTAAGGTCCGATATGGCCGTGGGTTGCATCTAGCTGGTATCAGAGCTACCGCCATGCTGTATATGCGGGGCCCAGCTGTGCTCAGATCGACATATATCGACTCAAGAACATCGCCTGTAGGCCCTATATGGCCGTGGGTTGCATCTGGCTGGTATCAGAGCTACCCCCATGCTGTATATACGGGGCCCAGATGTGCTCAGATCGACATATATCGACTCAAGAACATCGCCTGTAGGTCCTATATAGCTGTGGGTTGCAGCTGGCTGGTATCAGAGCTACCGCCATGCTGTATATACGGCGCCCAGCTGTGCTCAGATCGACATATATCGACTCAAGAACATCGCCTGTAGGTCCTATATGGCCGTGGGTTGCATCTGTCTGGTATTAGAGCTACCCCCATGCTGTATATACGGCGCCCAGCTGTGCTCAGAGCGACATATATCGACTCAAGATCATCGCCTGTAGGTCCTATATGGCCGTGGGTTGCATCTGGCTGGTATTAGAGCTACCCCCATGCTGTATATACGGCGCCCAGCTGTGCTCAGATCGACATATATCCACTGTAGGTCCTATATGGCCGTGGGTTGAATCTGGCTGGTATCAGAGCTTCCCCTATGCTGTATATACGGCGCTCAGCTGTGCTCAGATCGACATATATCCACTCAAGAACATCGCCTGTAGGTCCTATATGGCCGTGGGTTGCATCTGGCTGGTATCAGAGCTACCCCCATGCTGTATATACGGAGCCCAGCTGTGCTCAGATCGACATATATCGACTCAAGAACATCGCCTGTAGGTCCTATATGGCCGTGGGTTGCATCTGGCTGGTATCAGAGCTACCCCATGCTGTATATACGGCGCCCAGCTGTGCTCAGATCGACATATATCGACTCAAGAACATCGCCTGTAGGTCCTATATGGCCGTGGGTTGCATCTGGCTGGTATTAGAGCTACCCCCATGCTGTATATACGGCGCCCAGCTGTGCTCAGATCGACATATATCCACTGTATGTCCTATATGGCCGTGGGTTGCATCTGGCTGGTATCAGAGCTTCCCCTATGCTGTATATACGGCGCTCAGCTGTGCTCAGATCGACATATATCCACTCAAGAACATCGGCTGTAGGTCCTATATGGCCGTGGGTTGCATCTGGCTGGTATCAGAGCTACCCCCATGCTGTATATACGGCGCCCAGCTGTGCTTAGATCGACATATATCCACTCAAGAACAGCGCCTGTAGGTCCTATATGGCCGTGGGCTGCATCTAGCTGGTATCAGAGCTACCGCCATGCTGTATATACGGGGCCCAGCTGTGCTCAGATCGACATATATCGACTCAAGAACATCGCCTGTAGGTCCTATATAGCCGTGGGTTGCAGCTGGCTGATATCACAGCTACCCCCATGCTGTATATACGTGGCCCAGCTGTGCTCAGATCGACATATATCGACTCTAGAACATCGCCTGTAGGTCCTATATGGCCGTGGGTTGCATCTGGCTGGTATCAGAGCTACCCCCATGCTGTATATACGGCGCCTAGCTGTGCTTAGATCGACATATATCCACTCAAGAACATCGCCTGTAGGTCCTATATAGCCGTGGGTTGCATCTGGCTGGTATCAGAGCTACCCTCATGCTGTATATACGGGGCCCACATGTGCTCAGATCGACATATATCCACTCAAGAACATCGCCTGTAGGTCCTATATGGCCGTGGGTTGCATCTGGCTGGTATCAGAGCTACCCCTATGCTGTATATACGGGGACCAGCTGTGCTCAGATCGACATATATCGACTCAAGAACATCGCCTGTAGGTCCTATATAGTTGTGGGTTGCAGCCTGGCTGGTATCACAGCTACCCCGATGCTGTATACACGGCGTCCAGCTGTGCTCAGATCGACATATATCCACTGTAGGTCCTATATGGCCGTGGGTTGCATCTGGCTGGTATCAGACCTACCCCTATGCTGTATATACGGCGCTCAGCTGTGCTCAGATCGACATATATCCACTCAAGAACATCGCCTGTTGGTCCTATATGGCCGTGGGTTGCATCTGGCTGGTATCAGAGCTACCCCCATGCTGTATATACGGGGCCCAGCTGTGCTCAGGTCGACATATATCGACTCAAGAACATCGCCTGTAGGTCCTATATGGCCGTGGGTTGCATCTGGCTGGTATCAGAGCTACCCCTATGCTGTATATACGGCGCTCAGCTGTGCTCAGATCGACATATATCCACTCAAGAACATCGCCTGTTGGTCCTATATGGCCGTGGGTTGCATCTGGCTGGTATCAGAGCTACCCCCATGCTGTATATACGTGGCCCAACTGTGCTCAGATCGACATATATCGACTCAAGAGCATTGCCTGTAGGTCCTATATGGCCGTGGGTTGCATCTGGCTGGTATCAGAGCTACCCCCAAGCTGTATATACGGCGCCCAGCTGTGCTTAGATCGACATATATCCACTCAAGAACATCGCCTGTAGGTCCTATATGGCCGTGGGTTGCACCTAGCTGGTATCAGAGCTACCCTCATGATGTATATACGCGGCCCAGCTGTGCTCAGATCGACATATATCCACTCAAGAACATCGCCTGTAGGTCCTATATGGCCGTGGGTTGCATCTGGCTGGTATCAGAGCTACCCCCATGCTGTATATACGGGGCCCAGCTGTGCTCAGATCGACATATATCGACTCAAGAACATCGCCTGTAGGTCCTATATGGCCGTGGGTTGCATCTGGCTGGTATCACAGCCACCCCCATGTTGTATATACGGCGGCCAGCTGTGCTCAGATCGACATATATCCACTCAATAACATCGCCTGTAGGTCCTATATGGCCGTGGGTTGCATCTGGCTGGTATCAGAGCTACCCCCATGCTGTATATACGTGGCCCAGCTGTGCTCAGATCGACATATATCGACTCAAGAACATCGCCTGTAGGTCCTATATGGCCGTGGGTTGCATCTGGCTGGTATCAGAGCTACCCCCATGCTGTATATACGGCGGCCAGCTGTGCTCAGATCGACATATATCCACTCAAGAACATCGCCTGTAGGTCCTATATGGCCGTGGGTTGCATCTGGCTGGTATCAGAGCTACCCCCATGCTGTATATACGGGGCCCAGCTGTGCTCAGATCGACATATATCGACTCAAGAACATCGCCTGTAGGTTCTATATAGCCGTGGGTTGCAGCTGGCTGGTATTACAGCTACCCCCATGCTGTATATACGGGGCCCAGCTGTGCTCAGATCGACATATATCGACTCAAGAACATCGCCTGTAGGTTCTATATAGCCGTGGGTTGCAGCTGGCTGGTATTACAGCTACCCCCATGCTGTATATACGTGGCCAAGTTGTGCTCAGATCGACATATATCGACTCAAGAACATCGCCTGTAGGTCCTATATGGCCGTGGGTTGCATCTGGCTGGTATCAGAGCTACCCCCATGCTGTATATACGGCGCCCAGCTGTGCTCAGATCGACATATATCCACTAAAGAACATCGCATGTAGGTCCTATATGGCCGTGGGTTGCATCTGGCTGGTATCAGAGCTACCCCCATGCTGTATATACGGGGCCCAGCTGTGCTCAGATCGACATATATCGACTCAAGAACATCGCCTGTAGGTTCTATATAGCCGTGGGTTGCAGCTGGCTGGTATTACAGCTACCCCCATGCTGTATATACGTGGCCCAGCTGTGCTCAGATCGACATATATCGACTCAAGAACATCGCCTGTAGGTCCTATATGGCCGTGGGTTGCATCTGGCTGGTATCAGAGCTACCCCTATGCTGTATATACGGCGCTCAGCTGTGCTCAGATCGACATATATCCACTCAAGAACATCGCCTGTAGGTCCTATATGGCCGTGGGTTGCATCTGGCTGGTATCAGAGCTACCCCCATGCTGTATATACGGTGCCCAGCTGTGCCCAGATCGACATATATCTACACAAGAACATCGCCTGTAGGTCCTGTATAGCCGTGGGTTGCAGCTGGCTGGTATCACAGCTACCACCATGCTGTATATACGCGGCCCAGCTGTGCTCAGATCGACATATATCGACTCAAGAACATCGCCTGTAGGTCCTATATGGCCGTGGGTTGCATCTGGCTGGTATCAGAGCTACCACCATGCTGTATATACGGCGCCCAGCTGTGCTCAGATCGACATATATCCACTCAAGAACATCGCCTGTAGGTCATATATGGCCGTGGGTTGCATCTGGCTGGTATCAGAGCTACCCCCATGCTGTAATTACGGTGCCCAGCTGTGCTCAGATCGACAAATATCGACTCAAGAACATCGCCTGTAGGTCCTATATAGCCGTGGGTTGCATCTGGCTGGTATCAGAGCTACCCCCATGCTGTATATACGGCGCCCAGCTGTGCTTAGATCGACATATATCCACTCAAGAACAGCGCCTGTAGGTCCTATATGGCCGTGGGCTGCATCTAGCTGGTATCAGAGCTACCGCCATGCTGTATATACGGGGCCCAGCTGTGCTCAGATCGACATATATCGACTCAAGAACATCGCCTGTAGGTCCTATATAGCCGTGGCTTGCAGCTGGCTGATATCACAGCTACCCCCATGCTGTATACACGGCGCCCAGCTGTGCTCAGATCGACATATATCCACTGTAGGTCCTATATGGCCGTGGGTTGCATCTGGCTGGTATCAGAGCTACCCCTATGCTGTATATACGGCGCTCAGCTGTGCTCAGATCGACATATATCCACTCAAGAACATCGCCTGTTGGTCCTATATGGCCGTGGGTTGCATCTGGCTGGTATCAGAGCTACCCCCATGCTGTATATACGGCGCCTAGCTGTGCTTAGATCGACATATATCCACTCAAGAACATCGCCTGTAGGTCCTATATAGCCGTGGGTTGCATCTGGCTGGTATCAGAGCTACCCTCATGCTGTATATACGGGGCCCAACTGTGCTCAGATCGACATATATCCACTCAAGAACATCGCCTGTAGGTCCTATATGGCCGTGGGTTGCATCTGGCTGGTATCAGAGCTACCCCTATGCTGTATATACGGGGACCAGCTGTGCTCAGATCGACATATATCGACTCAAGAACATCGCCTGTAGGTCCTATATAGTCGTGGGTTGCAGCCTGGCTGGTATCACAGCTACCCCCATGCTGTATACACGGCGCCCAGCTGTGCTCAGATCGACATATATCCACTGTAGGTCCTATATGGCCGTGGGTTGCATCTGGCTGGTATCAGAGCTACCCCTATGCTGTATATACGGCGCTCAGCTGTGCTCAGATCGACATATATCCACTCAAGAACATCGCCTGTTGGTCCTATATGGCCGTGGGTTGCATCTGGCTGGTATCAGAGCTACCCCCATGCTGTATATACGGGGCCCAGCTGTGCTCAGGTCGACATATATCGACTCAAGAACATCGCCTGTAGGTCCTATATGGCCGTGGGTTGCATCTGGCTGGTATCAGAGCTACCCCTATGCTGTAAATACGGCGCTCAGCTGTGCTCAGATCGACATATATCAACTCAAGAACATCGCCTGTTGGTCCTATATGGCGTGGGTTGCATCTGGCTGGTATCAGAGCTACCCCCATGCTGTATATACGTGGCCCAGCTGTGCTCAGATCGACATATATCGACTCAAGAGCATTTCCTGTAGGTCCTATATGGCCGTGGGTTGCATCTGGCTGGTATCAGAGCCACCCCCATGCTGTATATACGGCGCCCAGCTGTGCTTAGATCGACATTAATCCACTCAAGAACATCGCCTGTAGGTCCTATATGGCCGTGGGTTGCATCTAGCTCGTATCAGAGCTACCGCCATGCTGTATATACGGGGCCCAGCTGTGCTCAGATCGACATATATCAACTCAAGAACATCGTCTGTAGGTCCTATATAGCCGTGGGTTGCAGCTAGCTGGTATCACAGCTACCCCCATGCTGTATACACGTGGCCCAGCTGTGCTCAGATCGACATATATCGACTCAAGAACATCGCCTGTAGGTTCTATATGGCCGTGGGTTGCATCTGGCTGGTATCAGAGCTACCCCCATGCTGTATATACGGCGCCCAGCTGTGCTTAGAGCGACATATATCCACTCAAGAACATCGCCTGTAGGTCCTATATGGCCGTGGGTTGCATCTAGCTGGTATCAGAGCTACCGCCATGCTGTATATACGGGGCCCAGCTGAGCTCAGATCGACATATATCGACTCAAGAACATCGCCTGTAGGTCCTATATAGCCGTGGGTTGCAGCTGGCTGGATCACAGCTACCCCCATGCTGTATATACGTGGCCCAGCTGTGCTCAGATCGACATATATCGACTCTAGAACATCGCCTGTAGGTCCTATATGGCCGTGGGTTGCATCTGGCTGGAATCAGAGCTACCTTCAAGCTGTATATACGGGGCCCAGCTGTGCTCAGATCGACATATATCCACTCAAGAACACCGGCTGTAGGTCCTATATGGCCGTGGGTTGCATCTGGCTGGTATCAGAGCTACCCCCATGCTGTATATACGGCGCCCAGCTGTGCTTAGATCGACATATAGCCACTCAAGAACATCGCCTTAAGGTCCGATATGGCCGTGGGTTGCATCTAGCTGGTATCAGAGCTACCGCCATGCTGTATATGCGGGGCCCAGCTGTGCTCAGATCGACATATATCGACTCAAGAACATCGCCTGTAGGTCCTATATGGCCGTGGGTTGCATCTGGCTGGTATCAGAGCTACCCCCATGCTGTATATAGGGCGCCCAGCTGTGCTCAAATCGACATATATCCACTCTAGAACATCGCCTGTAGGTCCTATATGGCCGTGGGTTGCATCTGGCTGGTATCAGAGCTACCCTCAAGCTGTATATACGGGGCCCAGCTGAGCTCAGATCGACATATATCGACTCAAGAACATCGCCTGTAGGTCCTATATAGCCGTGGGTTGCAGCTGGCTGGTATCACAGCTACCCTCATGCTGTATATACGTGGCCCAGCTGTGCTCAGATCGACATATATCGACTCTAGAACATCGCCTGTAGGTCCTATATGGCCGTGGGTTGCATCTGGCAGGAATTAGAGCTACCTTCAAGCTGTATATACGGGGCCCAGCTGTGCTCAGATCGACATATATCCACTCAAGAACACCGGCTGTAGGTCCTATATGGCCGTGGGTTGCATCTGGCTGGTATCAGAGCTACCCCCATGCTGTATATAGGGCGCCCAGCTGTGCTCAAATCGACATATATCTACTCTAGAACATCGCCTGTAGGTCCTATATGGCCGTGGGTTGCATCTGGCTGGTATCAGAGCTACCCCCATGCTGTATATACGGGGCCCAGATGTGCTCAGATCGACATATATCGACTCAAGAACATCGCCTGTAGGTCCTATATAGCTGTGGGTTGCAGCTGGCTGGTATCAGAGCTACCGCCATGCTGTATATACGGCGCCCAGCTGTGCTCAGATCGACATATATCGACTCAAGAACATCGCCTGTAGGTCCTATATGGCCGTGGCTTGCATCTGTCTGGTATTAGAGCTACCCCCATGCTGTATATACGGCGCCCAGCTGTGCTCAGAGCGACATATATCGACTCAAGATCATCGCCTGTAGGTCCTATATGGCCGTGGGTTGCATCTGGCTGGTATTAGAGCTACCCCCATGCTGTATATACGGCGCCCAGCTGTGCTCAGATCGACATATATCCACTGTAGGTCCTATATGGCCGTGGGTTGAATCTGGCTGGTATCAGAGCTTCCCCTATGCTGTATATACGGCGCTCAGCTGTGCTCAGATCGACATATATCCACTCAAGAACATCGCCTGTAGGTCCTATATGGCCGTGGGTTGCATCTGGCTGGTATCAGAGTTACCCCCATGCTGTATATACGGAGCCCAGCTGTGCTCAGATCGACATATATCGACTCAAGAACATCGCCTGTAGGTCCTATATGGCCGTGGGTTGCATCTGGCTGGTATCAGAGCTACCCCCATGCTGTATATACGGCGCCCAGCTGTGCTCAGATCGACATATATCGACTCAAGAACATCGCCTGTAGGTCCTATATGGCCGTGGGTTGCATCTGGCTGGTATTAGAGCTACCCCCATGCTGTATATACGGCGCCCAGCTGTGCTCAGATCGACATATATCCACTGTATGTCCTATATGGCCGTGGGTTGCATCTGGCTGGTATCAGAGCTTCCCCTATGCTGTATATACGGCGCTCAGCTGTGCTCAGATCGACATATATCCACTCAAGAACATCGGCTGTAGGTCCTATATGGCCGTGGGTTGCATCTGGCTGGTATCAGAGCTACCCCCATGCTGTATATACGGCGCCCAGCTGTGCTTAGATCGACATATATCCACTCAAGAACAGCGCCTGTAGGTCCTATATGGCCGTGGGCTGCATCTAGCTGGTATCAGAGCTACCGCCATGCTGTATATACGGGGCCCAGCTGTGCTCAGATCGACATATATCGACTCAAGAACATCGCCTGTAGGTCCTATATAGCCGTGGGTTGCAGCTGGCTGATATCACAGCTACCCCCATGCTGTATATACGTGGCCCAGCTGTGCTCAGATCGACATATATCGACTCTAGAACATCGCCTGTAGGTCCTATATGGCCGTGGGTTGCATCTGGCTGGTATCAGAGCTACCCCCATGCTGTATATACGGCGCCTAGCTGTGCTTAGATCGACATATATCCACTCAAGAACATCGCCTGTAGGTCCTATATAGCCGTGGGTTGCATCTGGCTGGTATCAGAGCTACCCTCATGCTGTATATACGGGGCCCACATGTGCTCAGATCGACATATATCCACTCAAGAACATCGCCTGTAGGTCCTATATGGCCGTGGGTTGCATCTGGCTGGTATCAGAGCTACCCCTATGCTGTATATACGGGGACCAGCTGTGCTCAGATCGACATATATCGACTCAAGAACATCGCCTGTAGGTCCTATATAGTTGTGGGTTGCAGCCTGGCTGGTATCACAGCTACCCCGATGCTGTATACACGGCGTCCAGCTGTGCTCAGATCGACATATATCCACTGTAGGTCCTATATGGCCGTGGGTTGCATCTGGCTGGTATCAGAGCTACCCCCATGCTGTATATACGGGGCCCAGCTGTGCTCAGATCGACATATATCGACTCAAGAACATCGCCTGTAGGTCCTATATGGCCGTGGGTTGCATCTGGCTGGTATCAGAGCTACCCCTATGCTGTATATACGGCGCTCAGCTGTGCTCAGATCGACATATATCCACTCAAGAACATCGCCTGTTGGTCCTATATGGCCGTGGGTTGCATCTGGCTGGTATCAGAGCTACCCCCATGCTGTATATACGTGGCCCAACTGTGCTCAGATCGACATATATCGACTCAAGAGCATTGCCTGTAGGTCCTATATGGCCGTGGGTTGCATCTGGCTGGTATCAGAGCTACCCCCAAGCTGTATATACGGCGCCCAGCTGTGCTTAGATCGACATATATCTACTCAAGAACATCGCCTGTAGGTCCTATATGGCCGTGGGTTGCACCTAGCTGGTATCAGAGCTACCCTCATGATGTATATACGCGGCCCAGCTGTGCTCAGATCGACATATATCCACTCAAGAACATCGCCTGTAGGTCCTATATGGCCGTGGGTTGCATCTGGCTGGTATCAGAGCTACCCCCATGCTGTATATACGGGGCCCAGCTGTGCTCAGATCGACATATATCGACTCAAGAACATCGCCTGTAGGTCCTATATGGCCGTGGGTTGCATCTGGCTGGTATCACAGCCACCCCCATGTTGTATATACGGCGGCCAGCTGTGCTCAGATCGACATATATCCACTCAATAACATCGCCTGTAGGTCCTATATGGCCGTGGGTTGCATCTGGCTGGTATCAGAGCTACCCCCATGCTGTATATACGTGGCCCAGCTGTGCTCAGATCGACATATATCGACTCAAGAACATCGCCTGTAGGTCCTATATAGCCATGGGTTGCAGCTGGCTGGCATCACAGCCACCCTCATGCTGTATATACGCGGCCCAGCTGTGCTCAGATCGACATATATCGACTAAAGAACATCGCCTGTAGGTTCTATATGGCCGTGGGTTGCATCTGGCTGGTATCAGAGCTACCCCCATGCTGTATATACGGGGCCCAGCTGTGCTCAGATCGACATATATCGACTCAAGAACATCGCCTGTAGGTCCTATATAGCCGTGGGTTGCAGCTGGCTGGTATCACAGCTACCACCATGTTGTATATACGTGGCCCAGCTGTGCTCAGATCGACATATATAGACTCAAGAACATCGCCTATAGGTCCTATATGGCCGAGAGTTTTATCTGACTGGTATCAAAGCCACCCCCATGCTGTATTTACGGGGCCCAGCTGTACTTAGATCGACATATATCGACTCAAGAACATCGCCTGTAGGTCCTATATAGCCCTGGGTTGCACCTGGCTGGTATCACAGCTACCCCCATTCTGTATATGCGTGGCCCAGCTGTGCTCATATCGACATATATCGACTCAAGAACATCGCCTGTAGGTCCTATATGGCCGTGGGTTGCATCTGGCTGGTATCAGAGCTACCCCCATGCTGTATATACGGCGGCCAGCTGTGCTCAGATCGACATATATCCACTCAAGAACATCGCCTGTAGGTCCTATATGGCCGTGGGTTGCATCTGGCTGGTATCAGAGCTACCCCCATGCTGTATATACGGGGCCCAGCTGTGCTCAGATCGACATATATCGACTCAAGAACATCGCCTGTAGGTTCTATATAGCCGTGGGTTGCAGCTGGCTGGTATTACAGCTACCCCCATGCTGTATATACGTGGCCAAGTTGTGCTCAGATCGACATATATCGACTCAAGAACATCGCCTGTAGGTCCTATATGGCCGTGGGTTGCATCTGGCTGGTATCAGAGCTACCCCCATGCTGTATATACGGCGCCCAGCTGTGCTCAGATCGACATATATCCACTAAAGAACATCGCATGTAGGTCCTGTATGGCCGTGGGTTGCATCTGGCTGGTCTCAGAGCTACCCCCATGCTGTATATACGTGGCCCAGCTGTGCTCAGATCGACATATATCGACTCAAGAACATCGCCTGTAGGTCCTATATGGCCGTGGGTTGCATCTGGCTGGTATCAGAGCTACCTCTATGCTGTATATACGGCGCTCAGCTGTGCTCAGATCGACATATATCCACTCAAGAACATCGCCTGTTGGTCCTATATGGCCGTGGGTTGCATCTGGCTGGTATCAGAGCTACCCCCATGCTGTATATACGGCGCCCAGCTGTGCTCAGATCGACATATATCCACTAAAGAACATCGCATGTAGGTCCTATATGGCCGTGGGTTGCATCTGGCTGGTCTCAGAGCTACCCCCATGCTGTATATACGGGGCCCAGCTGTGCGCAGATCGACATATATCGACTCAAGAACATCGCCTGTAGGTCTTATATAGCCGTGGGTTGCAGCTGGCTGGTATCACAGCTACCCCCATGCTGTATATACGTGGCCCAGCTGTGCTCAGATCGACATATATCGACTCAAGAACATCGCCTGTAGGTCCTATATGGCCGTGGGTTGCATCTGGCTGGTATCAGAGCTACCCCCATGCTGTATATACGGCGCCCAGCTGTGCATAGATCGACATATATCCACTCAAGAACATCGCCTGTAGGTCCTATATGGCCGTGGGTTGCATCTGGCTGGTATCAGAGCTACCCCCATGCTGTATATACGGTGCCCAGCTGTGCCCAGATCGACATATATCTACACAAGAACATCGCCTGTAGGTCCTGTATAGCCGTGGGTTGCAGCTGGCTGGTATCACAGCTACCACCATGCTGTATATACGCGGCCCAGCTGTGCTCAGATCGACATATATCGACTCAAGAACATCGCCTGTAGGTCCTATATGGCCGTGGGTTGCATCTGGCTGGTATCAGAGCTACCCCCATGCTGTATATACGGCGCCCAGCTGTGCTCAGATCGACATATATCCACTCAAGAACATCGCCTGTAGGTCATATATGGCCGTGGGTTGCATCTGGCTGGTATCAGAGCTACCCCCATGCTGTAATTACGGTGCCCAGCTGTGCTCAGATCGACAAATATCGACTCAAGAACATCGCCTGTAGGTCCTATATAGCCGTGGGTTGCAGCTGGCTGGTATCACAGCTACCCCCCATGCTGTATATACGTGGCCCAGCTGTACTCAGATCGATATATATATATATATATATATATATATATATATATATATATATATATATATATATATATATATCGACTCAAGAACATCGCCTGTAGGTCCTATATAGCCGTGGATTGCAGCTGGCTGGTATCACAGCTACCCCCATGCTGTATATACGTGGCCCAGCTGTGCTCAGATCGACATATATCGACTCAAGAACATCGCCTGTAGGTCCTATATGGCCGTGGGTTGCATCTGGCTGGTATCAGAGCTACCCCCATGCTGTAATTACGGTGCCCAGCTGTGCTCAGATCGACATATATCGACTCAAGAACATCGCCTGTAGGTCCTATATAGTCGTGGGTTGCAGCCTGGCTGGTATCACAGCTACCCCCATGCTGTATACACGGCGCCCAGCTGTGCTCAGATCGACATATATCCACTGTAGGTCCTATATGGCCGTGGGTTGCATCTGGCTGGTATCAGACCTACCCCTATGCTGTATATACGGCGCTCAGCTGTGCTCAGATCGACATATATCCACTCAAGAACATCGCCTGTTGGTCCTATATGGCCGTGGGTTGCATCTGGCTGGTATCAGAGCTACCCCCATGCTGTATATACGGGGCCCAGCTGTGCTCAGGTCGACATATATCGACTCAAGAACATCGCCTGTAGGTCCTATATGGCCGTGGGTTGCATCTGGCTGGTATCAGAGCTACCCCTATGCTGTATATACGGCGCTCAGCTGTGCTCAGATCGACATATATCCACTCAAGAACATCGCCTGTTGGTCCTATATGGCCGTGGGTTGCATCTGGCTGGTATCAGAGCTACCCCCATGCTGTATATACGGCGCCCAGCTGTGCTCAGATCGACATATATCCACTAAAGAACATCGCATGTAGGTCCTATATGGCCGTGGGTTGCATCTGGCTGGTCTCAGAGCTACCCCCATGCTGTATATACGGGGCCCAGCTGTGCGCAGATCGACATATATCGACTCAAGAACATCGCCTGTAGGTCTTATATAGCCGTGGGTTGCAGCTGGCTGGTATCACAGCTACCCCCATGCTGTATATACGTGGCCCAGCTGTGCTCAGATCGACATATATCGACTCAAGAACATCGCCTGTAGGTCCTATATGGCCGTGGGTTGCATCTGGCTGGTATCAGAGCTACCCCCATGCTGTATATACGGCGCCCAGCTGTGCATAGATCGACATATATCCACTCAAGAACATCGCCTGTAGGTCCTATATGGCCGTGGGTTGCATCTGGCTGGTATCAGAGCTACCCCCATGCTGTATATACGGTGCCCAGCTGTGCCCAGATCGACATATATCTACACAAGAACATCGCCTGTAGGTCCTGTATAGCCGTGGGTTGCAGCTGGCTGGTATCACAGCTACCACCATGCTGTATATACGCGGCCCAGCTGTGCTCAGATCGACATATATCGACTCAAGAACATCGCCTGTAGGTCCTATATGGCCGTGGGTTGCATCTGGCTGGTATCAGAGCTACCCCCATGCTGTATATACGGCGCCCAGCTGTGCTCAGATCGACATATATCCACTCAAGAACATCGCCTGTAGGTCATATATGGCCGTGGGTTGCATCTGGCTGGTATCAGAGCTACCCCCATGCTGTAATTACGGTGCCCAGCTGTGCTCAGATCGACAAATATCGACTCAAGAACATCGCCTGTAGGTCCTATATAGCCGTGGGTTGCAGCTGGCTGGTATCACAGCTACCCCCCATGCTGTATATACGTGGCCCAGCTGTACTCAGATCGATATATATATATATATATATATATATATATATATATATATATATATATCGACTCAAGAACATCGCCTGTAGGTCCTATATAGCCGTGGATTGCAGCTGGCTGGTATCACAGCTACCCCCATGCTGTATATACGTGGCCCAGCTGTGCTCAGATCGACATATATCGACTCAAGAACATCGCCTGTAGGTCCTATATGGCCGTGGGTTGCATCTGGCTGGTATCAGAGCTACCCCCATGCTGTAATTACGGTGCCCAGCTGTGCTCAGATCGACATATATCGACTCAAGAACATCGCCTGTAGGTCCTATATAGTCGTGGGTTGCAGCCTGGCTGGTATCACAGCTACCCCCATGCTGTATACACGGCGCCCAGCTGTGCTCAGATCGACATATATCCACTGTAGGTCCTATATGGCCGTGGGTTGCATCTGGCTGGTATCAGACCTACCCCTATGCTGTATATACGGCGCTCAGCTGTGCTCAGATCGACATATATCCACTCAAGAACATCGCCTGTTGGTCCTATATGGCCGTGGGTTGCATCTGGCTGGTATCAGAGCTACCCCCATGCTGTATATACGGGGCCCAGCTGTGCTCAGGTCGACATATATCGACTCAAGAACATCGCCTGTAGGTCCTATATGGCCGTGGGTTGCATCTGGCTGGTATCAGAGCTACCCCTATGCTGTATATACGGCGCTCAGCTGTGCTCAGATCGACATATATCCACTCAAGAACATCGCCTGTTGGTCCTATATGGCCGTGGGTTGCATCTGGCTGGTATCAGAGCTACCCCCATGCTGTATATACGTGGCCCAACTGTGCTCAGATCGACATATATCGACTCAAGAGCATTGCCTGTAGGTCCTATATGGCCGTGGGTTGCATCTGGCTGGTATCAGAGCTACCCCCAAGCTGTATATACGGCGCCCAGCTGTGCTTAGATCGACATATATCCACTCAAGAACATCGCCTGTAGGTCCTATATGGCCGTGGGTTGCACCTAGCTGGTATCAGAGCTACCCTCATGATGTATATACGCGGCCCAGCTGTGCTCAGATCGACATATATCCACTCAAGAACATCGCCTGTAGGTCCTATATGGCCGTGGGTTGCATCTGTCTGGTATCAGAGCTACCCCCATGCTGTATATACGGGGCCCAGCTGTGCTCAGATCGACATATATCGACTCAAGAACATCGCCTGTAGGTCCTATATGGCCGTGGGTTGCATCTGGCTGGTATCACAGCCACCCCCATGTTGTATATACGGCGGCCAGCTGTGCTCAGATCGACATATATCCACTCAATAACATCGCCTGTAGGTCCTATATGGCCGTGGGTTGCATCTGGCTGGTATCAGAGCTACCCCCATGCTGTATATACGTGGCCCAGCTGTGCTCAGATCGACATATATCGACTCAAGAACATCGCCTGTAGGTCCTATATGGCCGTGGGTTGCATCTGGCTGGTATCAGAGCTACCCCCATGCTGTATATACGGCGGCCAGCTGTGCTCAGATCGACATATATCCACTCAAGAACATCGCCTGTAGGTCCTATATGGCCGTGGGTTGCATCTGGCTGGTATCAGAGCTACCCCCATGCTGTATATACGGGGCCCAGCTGTGCTCAGATCGACATATATCGACTCAAGAACATCGCCTGTAGGTTCTATATAGCCGTGGGTTGCAGCTGGCTGGTATTACAGCTACCCCCATGCTGTATATACGGGGCCCAGCTGTGCTCAGATCGACATATATCGACTCAAGAACATCGCCTGTAGGTTCTATATAGCCGTGGGTTGCAGCTGGCTGGTATTACAGCTACCCCCATGCTGTATATACGTGGCCAAGTTGTGCTCAGATCGACATATATCGACTCAAGAACATCGCCTGTAGGTCCTATATGGCCGTGGGTTGCATCTGGCTGGTATCAGAGCTACCCCCATGCTGTATATACGGCGCCCAGCTGTGCTCAGATCGACATATATCCACTAAAGAACATCGCATGTAGGTCCTATATGGCCGTGGGTTGCATCTGGCTGGTATCAGAGCTACCCCCATGCTGTATATACGGGGCCCAGCTGTGCTCAGATCGACATATATCGACTCAAGAACATCGCCTGTAGGTTCTATATAGCCGTGGGTTGCAGCTGGCTGGTATTACAGCTACCCCCATGCTGTATATACGTGGCCCAGCTGTGCTCAGATCGACATATATCGACTCAAGAACATCGCCTGTAGGTCCTATATGGCCGTGGGTTGCATCTGGCTGGTATCAGAGCTACCCCTATGCTGTATATACGGCGCTCAGCTGTGCTCAGATCGACATATATCCACTCAAGAACATCGCCTGTTGGTCCTATATGGCCGTGGGTTGCATCTGGCTGGTATCAGAGCTACCCCCATGCTGTATATACGGCGCCCAGCTGTGCTCAGATCGACATATATCCACTAAAGAACATCGCATGTAGGTCCTATATGGCCGTGGGTTGCATCTGGCTGGTCTCAGAGCTACCCCCATGCTGTATATACGGGGCCCAGCTGTGCGCAGATCGACATATATCGACTCAAGAACATCGCCTGTAGGTCTTATATAGCCGTGGGTTGCAGCTGGCTGGTATCACAGCTACCCCCATGCTGTATATACGTGGCCCAGCTGTGCTCAGATCGACATATATCGACTCAAGAACATCGCCTGTAGGTCCTATATGGCCGTGGGTTGCATCTGGCTGGTATCAGAGCTACCCCCATGCTGTATATACGGCGCCCAGCTGTGCATAGATCGACATATATCCACTGAAGAACATCGCCTGTAGGTCCTATATGGCCGTGGGTTGCATCTGGCTGGTATCAGAGCTACCGCCATGCTGTATATACGGGGCCCAGCTGTGCTCAGATCGACATATATCAACTCAAGAACATCGTCTGTAGGTCCTATATAGCCGTGGGTTGCAGCTAGCTGGTATCACAGCTACCCCCATGCTGTATACACGTGGCCCAGCTGTGCTCAGATCGACATATATCGACTCAAGAACATCGCCTGTAGGTTCTATATGGCCGTGGGTTGCATCTGGCTGGTATCAGAGCTACCCCCATGCTGTATATACGGCGCCCAGCTGTGCTTAGATCGACATATATCCACTCAAGAACATCGCCTGTAGGTCCTATATGGCCGTGGGTTGCATCTAGCTGGTATCAGAGCTACCGCCATGCTGTATATACGGGGCCCAGCTGAGCTCAGATCGACATATATCGACTCAAGAACATCGCCTGTAGGTCCTATATAGCCGTGGGTTGCAGCTGGCTGGATCACAGCTACCCCCATGCTGTATATACGTGGCCCAGCTGTGCTCAGATCGACATATATCGACTCTAGAACATCGCCTGTAGGTCCTATATGGCCGTGGGTTGCATCTGGCTGGAATCAGAGCTACCTTCAAGCTGTATATACGGGGCCCAGCTGTGCTCAGATCGACATATATCCACTCAAGAACACCGGCTGTAGGTCCTATATGGCCGTGGGTTGCATCTGGCTGGTATCAGAGCTACCCCCATGCTGTATATACGGCGCCCAGCTGTGCTTAGATCGACATATAGCCACTCAAGAACATCGCCTTAAGGTCCGATATGGCCGTGGGTTGCATCTAGCTGGTATCAGAGCTACCGCCATGCTGTATATGCGGGGCCCAGCTGTGCTCAGATCGACATATATCGACTCAAGAACATCGCCTGTAGGTCCTATATGGCCGTGGGTTGCATCTGGCTGGTATCAGAGCTACCCCCATGCTGTATATAGGGCGCCCAGCTGTGCTCAAATCGACATATATCCACTCTAGAACATCGCCTGTAGGTCCTATATGGCCGTGGGTTGCATCTGGCTGGTATCAGAGCTACCCTCAAGCTGTATATACGGGGCCCAGCTGAGCTCAGATCGACATATATCGACTCAAGAACATCGCCTGTAGGTCCTATATAGCCGTGGGTTGCAGCTGGCTGGTATCACAGCTACCCTCATGCTGTATATACGTGGCCCAGCTGTGCTCAGATCGACATATATCGACTCTAGAACATCGCCTGTAGGTCCTATATGGCCGTGGGTTGCATCTGGCAGGAATTAGAGCTACCTTCAAGCTGTATATACGGGGCCCAGCTGTGCTCAGATCGACATATATCCACTCAAGAACACCGGCTGTAGGTCCTATATGGCCGTGGGTTGCATCTGGCTGGTATCAGAGCTACCCCCATGCTGTATATAGGGCGCCCAGCTGTGCTCAAATCGACATATATCCACTCTAGAACATCGCCTGTAGGTCCTATATGGCCGTGGGTTGCATCTGGCTGGTATCAGAGCTACCCCCATGCTGTATATACGGGGCCCAGATGTGCTCAGATCGACATATATCGACTCAAGAACATCGCCTGTAGGTCCTATATAGCTGTGGGTTGCAGCTGGCTGGTATCAGAGCTACCGCCATGCTGTATATACGGCGCCCAGCTGTGCTCAGATCGACATATATCGACTCAAGAACATCGCCTGTAGGTCCTATATGGCCGTGGGTTGCATCTGTCTGGTATTAGAGCTACCCCCATGCTGTATATACGGCGCCCAGCTGTGCTCAGAGCGACATATATCGACTCAAGATCATCGCCTGTAGGTCCTATATGGCCGTGGGTTGCATCTGGCTGGTATTAGAGCTACCCCCATGCTGTATATACGGCGCCCAGCTGTGCTCAGATCGACATATATCCACTGTAGGTCCTATATGGCCGTGGGTTGAATCTGGCTGGTATCAGAGCTTCCCCTATGCTGTATATACGGCGCTCAGCTGTGCTCAGATCGACATATATCCACTCAAGAACATCGCCTGTAGGTCCTATATGGCCGTGGGTTGCATCTGGCTGGTATCAGAGCTACCCCCATGCTGTATATACGGAGCCCAGCTGTGCTCAGATCGACATATATCGACTCAAGAACATCGCCTGTAGGTCCTATATGGCCGTGGGTTGCATCTGGCTGGTATCAGAGCTACCCCCATGCTGTATATACGGCGCCCAGCTGTGCTCAGATCGACATATATCGACTCAAGAACATCGCCTGTAGGTCCTATATGGCCGTGGGTTGCATCTGGCTGGTATTAGAGCTACCCCCATGCTGTATATACGGCGCCCAGCTGTGCTCAGATCGACATATATCCACTGTATGTCCTATATGGCCGTGGGTTGCATCTGGCTGGTATCAGAGCTTCCCCTATGCTGTATATACGGCGCTCAGCTGTGCTCAGATCGACATATATCCACTCAAGAACATCGGCTGTAGGTCCTATATGGCCGTGGGTTGCATCTGGCTGGTATCAGAGCTACCCCCATGCTGTATATACGGCGCCCAGCTGTGCTTAGATCGACATATATCCACTCAAGAACAGCGCCTGTAGGTCCTATATGGCCGTGGGCTGCATCTAGCTGGTATCAGAGCTACCGCCATGCTGTATATACGGGGCCCAGCTGTGCTCAGATCGACATATATCGACTCAAGAACATCGCCTGTAGGTCCTATATAGCCGTGGGTTGCAGCTGGCTGATATCACAGCTACCCCCATGCTGTATATACGTGGCCCAGCTGTGCTCAGATCGACATATATCGACTCTAGAACATCGCCTGTAGGTCCTATATGGCCGTGGGTTGCATCTGGCTGGTATCAGAGCTACCCCCATGCTGTATATACGGCGCCTAGCTGTGCTTAGATCGACATATATCCACTCAAGAACATCGCCTGTAGGTCCTATATAGCCGTGGGTTGCATCTGGCTGGTATCAGAGCTACCCTCATGCTGTATATACGGGGCCCACATGTGCTCAGATCGACATATATCCACTCAAGAACATCGCCTGTAGGTCCTATATGGCCGTGGGTTGCATCTGGCTGGTATCAGAGCTACCCCTATGCTGTATATACGGGGACCAGCTGTGCTCAGATCGACATATATCGACTCAAGAACATCGCCTGTAGGTCCTATATAGTTGTGGGTTGCAGCCTGGCTGGTATCACAGCTACCCCGATGCTGTATACACGGCGTCCAGCTGTGCTCAGATCGACATATATCCACTGTAGGTCCTATATGGCCGTGGGTTGCATCTGGCTGGTATCAGAGCTACCCCCATGCTGTATATACGGGGCCCAGCTGTGCTCAGATCGACATATATCGACTCAAGAACATCGCCTGTAGGTCCTATATGGCCGTGGGTTGCATCTGGCTGGTATCAGAGCTACCCCTATGCTGTATATACGGCGCTCAGCTGTGCTCAGATCGACATATATCCACTCAAGAACATCGCCTGTTGGTCCTATATGGCCGTGGGTTGCATCTGGCTGGTATCAGAGCTACCCCCATGCTGTATATACGTGGCCCAACTGTGCTCAGATCGACATATATCGACTCAAGAGCATTGCCTGTAGGTCCTATATGGCCGTGGGTTGCATCTGGCTGGTATCAGAGCTACCCCCAAGCTGTATATACGGCGCCCAGCTGTGCTTAGATCGACATATATCTACTCAAGAACATCGCCTGTAGGTCCTATATGGCCGTGGGTTGCACCTAGCTGGTATCAGAGCTACCCTCATGATGTATATACGCGGCCCAGCTGTGCTCAGATCGACATATATCCACTCAAGAACATCGCCTGTAGGTCCTATATGGCCGTGGGTTGCATCTGGCTGGTATCAGAGCTACCCCCATGCTGTATATACGGGGCCCAGCTGTGCTCAGATCAACATATATCGACTCAAGAACATCGCCTGTAGGTCCTATATGGCCGTGGGTTGCATCTGGCTGGTATCACAGCCACCCCCATGTTGTATATACGGCGGCCAGCTGTGCTCAGATCGACATATATCCACTCAATAACATCGCCTGTAGGTCCTATATGGCCGTGGGTTGCATCTGGCTGGTATCAGAGCTACCCCCATGCTGTATATACGTGGCCCAGCTGTGCTCAGATCGACATATATCGACTCAAGAACATCGCCTGTAGGTCCTATATAGCCATGGGTTGCAGCTGGCTGGCATCACAGCCACCCTCATGCTGTATATACGCGGCCCAGCTGTGCTCAGATCGACATATATCGACTAAAGAACATCGCCTGTAGGTTCTATATGGCCGTGGGTTGCATCTGGCTGGTATCAGAGCTACCCCCATGCTGTATATACGGGGCCCAGCTGTGCTCAGATCGACATATATCGACTCAAGAACATCGCCTGTAGGTCCTATATAGCCGTGGGTTGCAGCTGGCTGGTATCACAGCTACCACCATGTTGTATATACGTGGCCCAGCTGTGCTCAGATCGACATATATAGACTCAAGAACATCGCCTATAGGTCCTATATGGCCGAGAGTTTTATCTGACTGGTATCAAAGCCACCCCCATGCTGTATTTACGGGGCCCAGCTGTACTTAGATCGACATATATCGACTCAAGAACATCGCCTGTAGGTCCTATATAGCCCTGGGTTGCACCTGGCTGGTATCACAGCTACCCCCATTCTGTATATGCGTGGCCCAGCTGTGCTCATATCGACATATATCGACTCAAGAACATCGCCTGTAGGTCCTATATGGCCGTGGGTTGCATCTGGCTGGTATCAGAGCTACCCCCATGCTGTATATACGGCGGCCAGCTGTGCTCAGATCGACATATATCCACTCAAGAACATCGCCTGTAGGTCCTATATGGCCGTGGGTTGCATCTGGCTGGTATCAGAGCTACCCCCATGCTGTATATACGGGGCCCAGCTGTGCTCAGATCGACATATATCGACTCAAGAACATCGCCTGTAGGTTCTATATAGCCGTGGGTTGCAGCTGGCTGGTATTACAGCTACCCCCATGCTGTATATACGTGGCCAAGTTGTGCTCAGATCGACATATATCGACTCAAGAACATCGCCTGTAGGTCCTATATGGCCGTGGGTTGCATCTGGCTGGTATCAGAGCTACCCCCATGCTGTATATACGGCGCCCAGCTGTGCTCAGATCGACATATATCCACTAAAGAACATCGCATGTAGGTCCTGTATGGCCGTGGGTTGCATCTGGCTGGTCTCAGAGCTACCCCCATGCTGTATATACGTGGCCCAGCTGTGCTCAGATCGACATATATCGACTCAAGAACATCGCCTGTAGGTCCTATATGGCCGTGGGTTGCATCTGGCTGGTATCAGAGCTACCCCTATGCTGTATATACGGCGCTCAGCTGTGCTCAGATCGACATATATCCACTCAAGAACATCGCCTGTTGGTCCTATATGGCCGTGGGTTGCATCTGGCTGGTATCAGAGCTACCCCCATGCTGTATATACGGCGCCCAGCTGTGCTCAGATCGACATATATCCACTAAAGAACATCGCATGTAGGTCCTATATGGCCGTGGGTTGCATCTGGCTGGTCTCAGAGCTACCCCCATGCTGTATATACGGGGCCCAGCTGTGCGCAGATCGACATATATCGACTCAAGAACATCGCCTGTAGGTCTTATATAGCCGTGGGTTGCAGCTGGCTGGTATCACAGCTACCCCCATGCTGTATATACGTGGCCCAGCTGTGCTCAGATCGACATATATCGACTCAAGAACATCGCCTGTAGGTCCTATATGGCCGTGGGTTGCATCTGGCTGGTATCAGAGCTACCCCCATGCTGTATATACGGCGCCCAGCTGTGCATAGATCGACATATATCCACTCAAGAACATCGCCTGTAGGTCCTATATGGCCGTGGGTTGCATCTGGCTGGTATCAGAGCTACCCCCATGCTGTATATACGGTGCCCAGCTGTGCCCAGATCGACATATATCTACACAAGAACATCGCCTGTAGGTCCTGTATAGCCGTGGGTTGCAGCTGGCTGGTATCACAGCTACCACCATGCTGTATATACGCGGCCCAGCTGTGCTCAGATCGACATATATCGACTCAAGAACATCGCCTGTAGGTCCTATATGGCCGTGGGTTGCATCTGGCTGGTATCAGAGCTACCCCCATGCTGTATATACGGCGCCCAGCTGTGCTCAGATCGACATATATCCACTCAAGAACATCGCCTGTAGGTCATATATGGCCGTGGGTTGCATCTGGCTGGTATCAGAGCTACCCCCATGCTGTAATTACGGTGCCCAGCTGTGCTCAGATCGACAAATATCGACTCAAGAACATCGCCTGTAGGTCCTATATAGCCGTGGGTTGCAGCTGGCTGGTATCACAGCTACCCCCCATGCTGTATATACGTGGCCCAGCTGTACTCAGATCGATATATATATATATATATATATATATATATATATATATATCGACTCAAGAACATCGCCTGTAGGTCCTATATAGCCGTGGATTGCAGCTGGCTGGTATCACAGCTACCCCCATGCTGTATATACGTGGCCCAGCTGTGCTCAGATCGACATATATCGACTCAAGAACATCGCCTGTAGGTCCTATATGGCCGTGGGTTGCATCTGGCTGGTATCAGAGCTACCCCCATGCTGTATATACGGCGCCCAGCTGTGCATAGATCGACATATATCCACTGAAGAACATCGCCTGTAGGTCCTATATGGCCGTGGGTTGCATCTGGCTGGTATCAGAGCTACCGCCATGCTGTATATACGGGGCCCAGCTGTGCTCAGATCGACATATATCAACTCAAGAACATCGTCTGTAGGTCCTATATAGCCGTGGGTTGCAGCTAGCTGGTATCACAGCTACCCCCATGCTGTATACACGTGGCCCAGCTGTGCTCAGATCGACATATATCGACTCAAGAACATCGCCTGTAGGTTCTATATGGCCGTGGGTTGCATCTGGCTGGTATCAGAGCTACCCCCATGCTGTATATACGGCGCCCAGCTGTGCTTAGATCGACATATATCCACTCAAGAACATCGCCTGTAGGTCCTATATGGCCGTGGGTTGCATCTAGCTGGTATCAGAGCTACCGCCATGCTGTATATACGGGGCCCAGCTGAGCTCAGATCGACATATATCGACTCAAGAACATCGCCTGTAGGTCCTATATAGCCGTGGGTTGCAGCTGGCTGGATCACAGCTACCCCCATGCTGTATATACGTGGCCCAGCTGTGCTCAGATCGACATATATCGACTCTAGAACATCGCCTGTAGGTCCTATATGGCCGTGGGTTGCATCTGGCTGGAATCAGAGCTACCTTCAAGCTGTATATACGGGGCCCAGCTGTGCTCAGATCGACATATATCCACTCAAGAACACCGGCTGTAGGTCCTATATGGCCGTGGGTTGCATCTGGCTGGTATCAGAGCTACCCCCATGCTGTATATACGGCGCCCAGCTGTGCTTAGATCGACATATAGCCACTCAAGAACATCGCCTTAAGGTCCGATATGGCCGTGGGTTGCATCTAGCTGGTATCAGAGCTACCGCCATGCTGTATATGCGGGGCCCAGCTGTGCTCAGATCGACATATATCGACTCAAGAACATCGCCTGTAGGTCCTATATGGCCGTGGGTTGCATCTGGCTGGTATCAGAGCTACCCCCATGCTGTATATAGGGCACCCAGCTGTGCTCAAATCGACATATATCCACTCTAGAACATCGCCTGTAGGTCCTATATGGCCGTGGGTTGCATCTGGCTGGTATCAGAGCTACCCTCAAGCTGTATATACGGGGCCCAGCTGAGCTCAGATCGACATATATCGACTCAAGAACATCGCCTGTAGGTCCTATATAGCCGTGGGTTGCAGCTGGCTGGTATCACAGCTACCCTCATGCTGTATATACGTGGCCCAGCTGTGCTCAGATCGACATATATCGACTCTAGAACATCGCCTGTAGGTCCTATATGGCCGTGGGTTGCATCTGGCAGGAATTAGAGCTACCTTCAAGCTGTATATACGGGGCCCAGCTGTGCTCAGATCGACATATATCCACTCAAGAACACCGGCTGTAGGTCCTATATGGCCGTGGGTTGCATCTGGCTGGTATCAGAGCTACCCCCATGCTGTATATAGGGCGCCCAGCTGTGCTCAAATCGACATATATCCACTCTAGAACATCGCCTGTAGGTCCTATATGGCCGTGGGTTGCATCTGGCTGGTATCAGAGCTACCCCCATGCTGTATATACGGGGCCCAGATGTGCTCAGATCGACATATATCGACTCAAGAACATCGCCTGTAGGTCCTATATAGCTGTGGGTTGCAGCTGGCTGGTATCAGAGCTACCGCCATGCTGTATATACGGCGCCCAGCTGTGCTCAGATCGACATATATCGACTCAAGAACATCGCCTGTAGGTCCTATATGGCCGTGGGTTGCATCTGTCTGGTATTAGAGCTACCCCCATGCTGTATATACGGCGCCCAGCTGTGCTCAGAGCGACATATATCGACTCAAGATCATCGCCTGTAGGTCCTATATGGCCGTGGGTTGCATCTGGCTGGTATTAGAGCTACCCCCATGCTGTATATACGGCGCCCAGCTGTGCTCAGATCGACATATATCCACTGTAGGTCCTATATGGCCGTGGGTTGAATCTGGCTGGTATCAGAGCTTCCCCTATGCTGTATATACGGCGCTCAGCTGTGCTCAGATCGACATATATCCACTCAAGAACATCGCCTGTAGGTCCTATATGGCCGTGGGTTGCATCTGGCTGGTATCAGAGCTACCCCCATGCTGTATATACGGAGCCCAGCTGTGCTCAGATCGACATATATCGACTCAAGAACATCGCCTGTAGGTCCTATATGGCCGTGGGTTGCATCTGGCTGGTATCAGAGCTACCCCCATGCTGTATATACGGCGCCCAGCTGTGCTCAGATCGACATATATCGACTCAAGAACATCGCCTGTAGGTCCTATATGGCCGTGGGTTGCATCTGGCTGGTATTAGAGCTACCCCCATGCTGTATATACGGCGCCCAGCTGTGCTCAGATCGACATATATCCACTGTATGTCCTATATGGCCGTGGGTTGCATCTGGCTGGTATCAGAGCTTCCCCTATGCTGTATATACGGCGCTCAGCTGTGCTCAGATCGACATATATCCACTCAAGAACATCGGCTGTAGGTCCTATATGGCCGTGGGTTGCATCTGGCTGGTATCAGAGCTACCCCCATGCTGTATATACGGCGCCCAGCTGTGCTTAGATCGACATATATCCACTCAAGAACAGCGCCTGTAGGTCCTATATGGCCGTGGGCTGCATCTAGCTGGTATCAGAGCTACCGCCATGCTGTATATACGGGGCCCAGCTGTGCTCAGATCGACATATATCGACTCAAGAACATCGCCTGTAGGTCCTATATAGCCGTGGGTTGCAGCTGGCTGATATCACAGCTACCCCCATGCTGTATATACGTGGCCCAGCTGTGCTCAGATCGACATATATCGACTCTAGAACATCGCCTGTAGGTCCTATATGGCCGTGGGTTGCATCTGGCTGGTATCAGAGCTACCCCCATGCTGTATATACGGCGCCTAGCTGTGCTTAGATCGACATATATCCATTCAAGAACATCGCCTGTAGGTCCTATATAGCCGTGGGTTGCATCTGGCTGGTATCAGAGCTACCCTCATGCTGTATATACGGGGCCCACATGTGCTCAGATCGACATATATCCACTCAAGAACATCGCCTGTAGGTCCTATATGGCCGTGGGTTGCATCTGGCTGGTATCAGAGCTACCCCTATGCTGTATATACGGGGACCAGCTGTGCTCAGATCGACATATATCGACTCAAGAACATCGCCTGTAGGTCCTATATAGTTGTGGGTTGCAGCCTGGCTGGTATCACAGCTACCCCGATGCTGTATACACGGCGTCCAGCTGTGCTCAGATCGACATATATCCACTGTAGGTCCTATATGGCCGTGGGTTGCATCTGGCTGGTATCAGAGCTACCCCCATGCTGTATATACGGGGCCCAGCTGTGCTCAGATCGACATATATCGACTCAAGAACATCGCCTGTAGGTCCTATATGGCCGTGGGTTGCATCTGGCTGGTATCAGAGCTACCCCTATGCTGTATATACGGCGCTCAGCTGTGCTCAGATCGACATATATCCACTCAAGAACATCGCCTGTTGGTCCTATATGGCCGTGGGTTGCATCTGGCTGGTATCAGAGCTACCCCCATGCTGTATATACGTGGCCCAACTGTGCTCAGATCGACATATATCGACTCAAGAGCATTGCCTGTAGGTCCTATATGGCCGTGGGTTGCATCTGGCTGGTATCAGAGCTACCCCCAAGCTGTATATACGGCGCCCAGCTGTGCTTAGATCGACATATATCTACTCAAGAACATCGCCTGTAGGTCCTATATGGCCGTGGGTTGCACCTAGCTGGTATCAGAGCTACCCTCATGATGTATATACGCGGCCCAGCTGTGCTCAGATCGACATATATCCACTCAAGAACATCGCCTGTAGGTCCTATATGGCCGTGGGTTGCATCTGGCTGGTATCAGAGCTACCCCCATGCTGTATATACGGGGCCCAGCTGTGCTCAGATCAACATATATCGACTCAAGAACATCGCCTGTAGGTCCTATATGGCCGTGGGTTGCATCTGGCTGGTATCACAGCCACCCCCATGTTGTATATACGGCGGCCAGCTGTGCTCAGATCGACATATATCCACTCAATAACATCGCCTGTAGGTCCTATATGGCCGTGGGTTGCATCTGGCTGGTATCAGAGCTACCCCCATGCTGTATATACGTGGCCCAGCTGTGCTCAGATCGACATATATCGACTCAAGAACATCGCCTGTAGGTCCTATATAGCCATGGGTTGCAGCTGGCTGGCATCACAGCCACCCTCATGCTGTATATACGCGGCCCAGCTGTGCTCAGATCGACATATATCGACTAAAGAACATCGCCTGTAGGTTCTATATGGCCGTGGGTTGCATCTGGCTGGTATCAGAGCTACCCCCATGCTGTATATACGGGGCCCAGCTGTGCTCAGATCGACATATATCGACTCAAGAACATCGCCTGTAGGTCCTATATAGCCGTGGGTTGCAGCTGGCTGGTATCACAGCTACCACCATGTTGTATATACGTGGCCCAGCTGTGCTCAGATCGACATATATAGACTCAAGAACATCGCCTATAGGTCCTATATGGCCGAGAGTTTTATCTGACTGGTATCAAAGCCACCCCCATGCTGTATTTACGGGGCCCAGCTGTACTTAGATCGACATATATCGACTCAAGAACATCGCCTGTAGGTCCTATATAGCCCTGGGTTGCACCTGGCTGGTATCACAGCTACCCCCATTCTGTATATGCGTGGCCCAGCTGTGCTCATATCGACATATATCGACTCAAGAACATCGCCTGTAGGTCCTATATGGCCGTGGGTTGCATCTGGCTGGTATCAGAGCTACCCCCATGCTGTATATACGGCGGCCAGCTGTGCTCAGATCGACATATATCCACTCAAGAACATCGCCTGTAGGTCCTATATGGCCGTGGGTTGCATCTGGCTGGTATCAGAGCTACCCCCATGCTGTATATACGGGGCCCAGCTGTGCTCAGATCGACATATATCGACTCAAGAACATCGCCTGTAGGTTCTATATAGCCGTGGGTTGCAGCTGGCTGGTATTACAGCTACCCCCATGCTGTATATACGTGGCCAAGTTGTGCTCAGATCGACATATATCGACTCAAGAACATCGCCTGTAGGTCCTATATGGCCGTGGGTTGCATCTGGCTGGTATCAGAGCTACCCCCATGCTGTATATACGGCGCCCAGCTGTGCTCAGATCGACATATATCCACTAAAGAACATCGCATGTAGGTCCTGTATGGCCGTGGGTTGCATCTGGCTGGTCTCAGAGCTACCCCCATGCTGTATATACGTGGCCCAGCTGTGCTCAGATCGACATATATCGACTCAAGAACATCGCCTGTAGGTCCTATATGGCCGTGGGTTGCATCTGGCTGGTATCAGAGCTACCCCTATGCTGTATATACGGCGCTCAGCTGTGCTCAGATCGACATATATCCACTCAAGAACATCGCCTGTTGGTCCTATATGGCCGTGGGTTGCATCTGGCTGGTATCAGAGCTACCCCCATGCTGTATATACGGCGCCCAGCTGTGCTCAGATCGACATATATCCACTAAAGAACATCGCATGTAGGTCCTATATGGCCGTGGGTTGCATCTGGCTGGTCTCAGAGCTACCCCCATGCTGTATATACGGGGCCCAGCTGTGCGCAGATCGACATATATCGACTCAAGAACATCGCCTGTAGGTCTTATATAGCCGTGGGTTGCAGCTGGCTGGTATCACAGCTACCCCCATGCTGTATATACGTGGCCCAGCTGTGCTCAGATCGACATATATCGACTCAAGAACATCGCCTGTAGGTCCTATATGGCCGTGGGTTGCATCTGGCTGGTATCAGAGCTACCCCCATGCTGTATATACGGCGCCCAGCTGTGCATAGATCGACATATATCCACTCAAGAACATCGCCTGTAGGTCCTATATGGCCGTGGGTTGCATCTGGCTGGTATCAGAGCTACCCCCATGCTGTATATACGGTGCCCAGCTGTGCCCAGATCGACATATATCTACACAAGAACATCGCCTGTAGGTCCTGTATAGCCGTGGGTTGCAGCTGGCTGGTATCACAGCTACCACCATGCTGTATATACGCGGCCCAGCTGTGCTCAGATCGACATATATCGACTCAAGAACATCGCCTGTAGGTCCTATATGGCCGTGGGTTGCATCTGGCTGGTATCAGAGCTACCCCCATGCTGTATATACGGCGCCCAGCTGTGCTCAGATCGACATATATCCACTCAAGAACATCGCCTGTAGGTCATATATGGCCGTGGGTTGCATCTGGCTGGTATCAGAGCTACCCCCATGCTGTAATTACGGTGCCCAGCTGTGCTCAGATCGACAAATATCGACTCAAGAACATCGCCTGTAGGTCCTATATAGCCGTGGGTTGCAGCTGGCTGGTATCACAGCTACCCCCCATGCTGTATATACGTGGCCCAGCTGTACTCAGATCGATATATATATATATATATATATATATATATATATATATATATATATCGACTCAAGAACATCGCCTGTAGGTCCTATATAGCCGTGGATTGCAGCTGGCTGGTATCACAGCTACCCCCATGCTGTATATACGTGGCCCAGCTGTGCTCAGATCGACATATATCGACTCAAGAACATCGCCTGTAGGTCCTATATGGCCGTGGGTTGCATCTGGCTGGTATCAGAGCTACCCCCATGCTGTATATACGGCGCCCAGCTGTGCTCAGATCGACATATATCGACTCAAGAACATCGCCTGTAGGTCCTATATAGTCGTGGGTTGCAGCCTGGCTGGTATCACAGCTACCCCCATGCTGTATACACGGCGCCCAGCTGTGCTCAGATCGACATATATCCACTGTAGGTCCTATATGGCCGTGGGTTGCATCTGGCTGGTATCAGACCTACCCCTATGCTGTATATACGGCGCTCAGCTGTGCTCAGATCGACATATATCCACTCAAGAACATCGCCTGTTGGTCCTATATGGCCGTGGGTTGCATCTGGCTGGTATCAGAGCTACCCCCATGCTGTATATACGGGGCCCAGCTGTGCTCAGGTCGACATATATCGACTCAAGAACATCGCCTGTAGGTCCTATATGGCCGTGGGTTGCATCTGGCTGGTATCAGAGCTACCCCTATGCTGTATATACGGCGCTCAGCTGTGCTCAGATCGACATATATCCACTCAAGAACATCGCCTGTTGGTCCTATATGGCCGTGGGTTGCATCTGGCTGGTATCAGAGCTACCCCCATGCTGTATATACGTGGCCCAACTGTGCTCAGATCGACATATATCGACTCAAGAGCATTGCCTGTAGGTCCTATATGGCCGTGGGTTGCATCTGGCTGGTATCAGAGCTACCCCCAAGCTGTATATACGGCGCCCAGCTGTGCTTAGATCGACATATATCCACTCAAGAACATCGCCTGTAGGTCCTATATGGCCGTGGGTTGCACCTAGCTGGTATCAGAGCTACCCTCATGATGTATATACGCGGCCCAGCTGTGCTCAGATCGACATATATCCACTCAAGAACATCGCCTGTAGGTCCTATATGGCCGTGGGTTGCATCTGGCTGGTATCAGAGCTACCCCCATGCTGTATATACGGGGCCCAGCTGTGCTCAGATCGACATATATCGACTCAAGAACATCGCCTGTAGGTCCTATATGGCCGTGGGTTGCATCTGGCTGGTATCACAGCCACCCCCATGTTGTATATACGGCGGCCAGCTGTGCTCAGATCGACATATATCCACTCAATAACATCGCCTGTAGGTCCTATATGGCCGTGGGTTGCATCTGGCTGGTATCAGAGCTACCCCCATGCTGTATATACGTGGCCCAGCTGTGCTCAGATCGACATATATCGACTCAAGAACATCGCCTGTAGGTCCTATATGGCCGTGGGTTGCATCTGGCTGGTATCAGAGCTACCCCCATGCTGTATATACGGCGGCCAGCTGTGCTCAGATCGACATATATCCACTCAAGAACATCGCCTGTAGGTCCTATATGGCCGTGGGTTGCATCTGGCTGGTATCAGAGCTACCCCCATGCTGTATATACGGGGCCCAGCTGTGCTCAGATCGACATATATCGACTCAAGAACATCGCCTGTAGGTTCTATATAGCCGTGGGTTGCAGCTGGCTGGTATTACAGCTACCCCCATGCTGTATATACGGGGCCCAGCTGTGCTCAGATCGACATATATCGACTCAAGAACATCGCCTGTAGGTTCTATATAGCCGTGGGTTGCAGCTGGCTGGTATTACAGCTACCCCCATGCTGTATATACGTGGCCAAGTTGTGCTCAGATCGACATATATCGACTCAAGAACATCGCCTGTAGGTCCTATATGGCCGTGGGTTGCATCTGGCTGGTATCAGAGCTACCCCCATGCTGTATATACGGCGCCCAGCTGTGCTCAGATCGACATATATCCACTAAAGAACATCGCATGTAGGTCCTATATGGCCGTGGGTTGCATCTGGCTGGTATCAGAGCTACCCCCATGCTGTATATACGGGGCCCAGCTGTGCTCAGATCGACATATATCGACTCAAGAACATCGCCTGTAGGTCCTATATAGCCGTGGGTTGCAGCTGGCTGGTATTACAGCTACCCCCATGCTGTATATACGTGGCCCAGCTGTGCTCAGATCGACATATATCGACTCAAGAACATCGCCTGTAGGTCCTATATGGCCGTGGGTTGCATCTGGCTGGTATCAGAGCTACCCCTATGCTGTATATACGGCGCTCAGCTGTGCTCAGATCGACATATATCCACTCAAGAACATCGCCTGTTGGTCCTATATGGCCGTGGGTTGCATCTGGCTGGTATCAGAGCTACCCCCATGCTGTATATACGGCGCCCAGCTGTGCTCAGATCGACATATATCCACTAAAGAACATCGCATGTAGGTCCTATATGGCCGTGGGTTGCATCTGGCTGGTCTCAGAGCTACCCCCATGCTGTATATACGGGGCCCAGCTGTGCGCAGATCGACATATATCGACTCAAGAACATCGCCTGTAGGTCTTATATAGCCGTGGGTTGCAGCTGGCTGGTATCACAGCTACCCCCATGCTGTATATACGTGGCCCAGCTGTGCTCAGATCGACATATATCGACTCAAGAACATCGCCTGTAGGTCCTATATGGCCGTGGGTTGCATCTGGCTGGTATCAGAGCTACCCCCATGCTGTATATACGGCGCCCAGCTGTGCATAGATCGACATATATCCACTCAAGAACATCGCCTGTAGGTCCTATATGGCCGTGGGTTGCATCTGGCTGGTATCAGAGCTACCCCCATGCTGTATATACGGTGCCCAGCTGTGCCCAGATCGACATATATCTACACAAGAACATCGCCTGTAGGTCCTGTATAGCCGTGGGTTGCAGCTGGCTGGTATCACAGCTACCCCCATGCTGTATATACGTGGCCCAGCTGTACTCAGATCGATATATATATATATATATATATATATATATATCGACTCAAGAACATCGCCTGTAGGTCCTATATAGCCGTGGATTGCAGCTGGCTGGTATCACAGCTACCCCCATGCTGTATATACGTGGCCCAGCTGTGCTCAGATCGACATATATCGACTCAAGAACATCGCCTGTAGGTCCTATATGGCCGTGGGTTGCATCTGACTGGTATCAGAGCTACCCCCATGCTGTATATACGGCGCCCAGCTGTGCTCAGATCGACATATATCGACTCAAGAACATCGCCTGTAGGTCCTATATAGTCGTGGGTTGCAGCCTGGCTGGTATCACAGCTACCCCCATGCTGTATACACGGCGCCCAGCTGTGCTCAGATCGACATATATCCACTGTAGGTCCTATATGGCCGTGGGTTGCAACTGGCTGGTATCAGAGCTACCCCCATGCTGTATATACGGGGCCCAGATGTGCTCAGATCGACATATATCGACTCAAGAACATCGCCTGTAGGTCCTATATAGCCGTGGGTTGCATCTGGCTGGTATCACAGCTACCCCCATGCTGTATATACGTGGCCCAGCTGTGCTCAGATCGACATATATCGACTCAAGAGCATCGCCTGTAGGTCCTATATGGCCGTGGGTTGCATCTGGCTGGTATTAGAGCTACCCCCATGCTGTATATACGACGCCCAGCTGTGCTCAGATCGACATATATCCACTGTAGGTCATATATGGCCGTGGGTTGCATCTGGCTGGTATCAGAGCTACCCCGATGCTGTATATACGGGGCCCAGCTGTGCTCAGATCGACATATATCGACTCAAGAACATCGCCTGTAGGTCCTATATAGGCGTGGGTTGCAGCTGGCTGGTATCACAGCTACCCCCATGCTGTATATACGTGGTGCAGCTGTGCTCAGATCAACATATATCGACTCAAGAGCATCGCCTGTAGGTCCTATATGGCCGTGGGTTGCATCTGGCTGGTATCAGAGCTACCCCCACGATGTATATACGGCGCCCAGCTGTGCTTAGATCGACATATATCCACTCAAGAACATCGCCTGTAGGTCCTATATGGCCGTGGGTTGCATCTAGCTGGTATCAGAGCTACCGCCATGCTGTATATACGGGGCCCAGCTGAGCTCAGATCGACATATATCGACTCAAGAACATCGCCTGTGGGTCCTATATAGCCGTGGGTTGCAGCTGGCTGGTATCACAGCTACCCCCATGCTGTATATACGTGGCCCAGCTGTGCTCAGATCGACATATATCGACTCTAGAACATCGCATGTAGGTCCTATATGGCCGTGGGTTGCATCTGGCTGGAATCAGAGCTACCCTCAAGCTGTATATACGGGGCCCAGCTGTGCTCAGATCGACATATATCCACTCAAGAACATCGGCTGTAGGTCCAATATGGCCGTGGGTTGCATCTGGCTGGTATCAGAGCTACCCCCATGCTGTATATACGGCGCCCAGCTGTGCTCAGATCGACATATATCCACTCTAGAACATCGCCTGTAGGTCCTATATGGCCGTGGGTTGCATCTGGCTGGTATCAGAGCTACCCTCAAGCTGTAAATACGGGGCCCAGCTGTGCTCAGATCGACATATATCCACTGTAGGTACTATATGGCCGTGGGTTGCATCTGGCTGGTATCAGAGCTACCCCCATGCTGTATATACGGCGCCCAGCTGTGCATAGATCGACATATATCCACTCAAGAACATCGCCTGTAGGTCCTATATGGCCGTGGGTTGCATCTGGCTGGTATCAGAGCTACCCCCATGCTGTATATACGGGGCCCAGCTGTGCTCAGATCGACATATATCGACTCAAGAACATCGCCTGTAGGTCCTATATAGCCGTGGGTTGCAGCTGGCTGGTATCACAGCTACCCCCATGCTGTATATACGTGGCCCAGCTGTGCTCAGATCGACATATATCGACTCTAGAACATCGCCTGTAGGTCCTATATGGCCGTGGGTTGCATCTGGCTGGAATCAGAGCTACCTTCAAGCTGTATATACGGGGCCCAGCTGTGCTCAGATCGACATATATCCACTCAAGAACACCGGCTGTAGGTCCTATATGGCCGTGGGTTGCATCTGGCTGGTATCAGAGCTACCCCCATGCTGTATATAGGGCGCCCAGCTGTGCTCAAATCGACATATATCCACTCTAGAACATCGCCTGTAGGTCCTATATGGCCGTGGGTTGCATCTGGCTGGTATCAGAGCTACCCCCATGCTGTATATACGGGGCCCAGATGTGCTCAGATCGACATATATCGACTCAAGAACATCGCCTGTAGGTCCTATATAGCTGTGGGTTGCAGCTGGCTGGTATCAGAGCTACCGCCATGCTGTATATACGGCGCCCAGCTGTGCTCAGATCGACATATATCGACTCAAGAACATCGCCTGTAGGTCCTATATGGCCGTGGGTTGCATCTGTCTGGTATTAGAGCTACCCCCATGCTGTATATACGGCGCCCGGCTGTGCTCAGAGCGACATATATCGACTCAAGATCATCGCCTGTAGGTCCTATATGGCCGTGGGTTGCATCTGGCTGGTATTAGAGCTACCCCCATGCTGTATATACGGCGCCCAGCTGTGCTCAGATCGACATATATCGACTCAAGAACATCGCCTGTAGGTCCTATATGGCCGTGGGTTGCATCTGGCTGGTATCAGAGCTACCCCCATGCTGTATATACGGCGCCTAGCTGTGCTTAGATCGACATATATCCACTCAAGAACATCGCCTGTAGGTCCTATATAGCCGTGGGTTGCATCTGGCTGGTATCAGAGCTACCCTCATGCTGTATATACGGGGCCCACATGTGCTCAGATCGACATATATCCACTCAAGAACATCGCCTGTAGGTCCTATATGGCCGTGGGTTGCATCTGGCTGGTATCAGAGCTACCCCTATGCTGTATATACGGGGACCAGCTGTGCTCAGATCGACATATATCGACTCAAGAACATCGCCTGTAGGTCCTATATAGTTGTGGGTTGCAGCCTGGCTGGTATCACAGCTACCCCGATGCTGTATACACGGCGTCCAGCTGTGCTCAGATCGACATATATCCACTGTAGGTCCTATATGGCCGTGGGTTGCATCTGGCTGGTATCAGAGCTACCCCCATGCTGTATATACGGGGCCCAGCTGTGCTCAGATCGACATATATCGACTCAAGAACATCGCCTGTAGGTCCTATATGGCCGTGGGTTGCATCTGGCTGGTATCAGAGCTACCCCTATGCTGTATATACGGCGCTCAGCTGTGCTCAGATCGACATATATCCACTCAAGAACATCGCCTGTTGGTCCTATATGGCCGTGGGTTGCATCTGGCTGGTATCAGAGCTACCCCCATGCTGTATATACGTGGCCCAACTGTGCTCAGATCGACATATATCGACTCAAGAGCATTGCCTGTAGGTCCTATATGGCCGTGGGTTGCATCTGGCTGGTATCAGAGCTACCCCCAAGCTGTATATACGGCGCCCAGCTGTGCTTAGATCGACATATATCTACTCAAGAACATCGCCTGTAGGTCCTATATGGCCGTGGGTTGCACCTAGCTGGTATCAGAGCTACCCTCATGATGTATATACGCGGCCCAGCTGTGCTCAGATCGACATATATCCACTCAAGAACATCGCCTGTAGGTCCTATATGGCCGTGGGTTGCATCTGGCTGGTATCAGAGCTACCCCCATGCTGTATATACGGGGCCCAGCTGTGCTCAGATCAACATATATCGACTCAAGAACATCGCCTGTAGGTCCTATATGGCCGTGGGTTGCATCTGGCTGGTATCACAGCCACCCCCATGTTGTATATACGGCGGCCAGCTGTGCTCAGATCGACATATATCCACTCAATAACATCGCCTGTAGGTCCTATATGGCCGTGGGTTGCATCTGGCTGGTATCAGAGCTACCCCCATGCTGTATATACGTGGCCCAGCTGTGCTCAGATCGACATATATCGACTCAAGAACATCGCCTGTAGGTCCTATATAGCCATGGGTTGCAGCTGGCTGGCATCACAGCCACCCTCATGCTGTATATACGCGGCCCAGCTGTGCTCAGATCGACATATATCGACTAAAGAACATCGCCTGTAGGTTCTATATGGCCGTGGGTTGCATCTGGCTGGTATCAGAGCTACCCCCATGCTGTATATACGGGGCCCAGCTGTGCTCAGATCGACATATATCGACTCAAGAACATCGCCTGTAGGTCCTATATAGCCGTGGGTTGCAGCTGGCTGGTATCACAGCTACCACCATGTTGTATATACGTGGCCCAGCTGTGCTCAGATCGACATATATAGACTCAAGAACATCGCCTATAGGTCCTATATGGCCGAGAGTTTTATCTGACTGGTATCAAAGCCACCCCCATGCTGTATTTACGGGGCCCAGCTGTACTTAGATCGACATATATCGACTCAAGAACATCGCCTGTAGGTCCTATATAGCCCTGGGTTGCACCTGGCTGGTATCACAGCTACCCCCATTCTGTATATGCGTGGCCCAGCTGTGCTCATATCGACATATATCGACTCAAGAACATCGCCTGTAGGTCCTATATGGCCGTGGGTTGCATCTGGCTGGTATCAGAGCTACCCCCATGCTGTATATACGGCGGCCAGCTGTGCTCAGATCGACATATATCCACTCAAGAACATCGCCTGTAGGTCCTATATGGCCGTGGGTTGCATCTGGCTGGTATCAGAGCTACCCCCATGCTGTATATACGGGGCCCAGCTGTGCTCAGATCGACATATATCGACTCAAGAACATCGCCTGTAGGTTCTATATAGCCGTGGGTTGCAGCTGGCTGGTATTACAGCTACCCCCATGCTGTATATACGTGGCCAAGTTGTGCTCAGATCGACATATATCGACTCAAGAACATCGCCTGTAGGTCCTATATGGCCGTGGGTTGCATCTGGCTGGTATCAGAGCTACCCCCATGCTGTATATACGGCGCCCAGCTGTGCTCAGATCGACATATATCCACTAAAGAACATCGCATGTAGGTCCTGTATGGCCGTGGGTTGCATCTGGCTGGTCTCAGAGCTACCCCCATGCTGTATATACGTGGCCCAGCTGTGCTCAGATCGACATATATCGACTCAAGAACATCGCCTGTAGGTCCTATATGGCCGTGGGTTGCATCTGGCTGGTATCAGAGCTACCCCTATGCTGTATATACGGCGCTCAGCTGTGCTCAGATCGACATATATCCACTCAAGAACATCGCCTGTTGGTCCTATATGGCCGTGGGTTGCATCTGGCTGGTATCAGAGCTACCCCCATGCTGTATATACGGCGCCCAGCTGTGCTCAGATCGACATATATCCACTAAAGAACATCGCATGTAGGTCCTATATGGCCGTGGGTTGCATCTGGCTGGTCTCAGAGCTACCCCCATGCTGTATATACGGGGCCCAGCTGTGCGCAGATCGACATATATCGACTCAAGAACATCGCCTGTAGGTCTTATATAGCCGTGGGTTGCAGCTGGCTGGTATCACAGCTACCCCCATGCTGTATATACGTGGCCCAGCTGTGCTCAGATCGACATATATCGACTCAAGAACATCGCCTGTAGGTCCTATATGGCCGTGGGTTGCATCTGGCTGGTATCAGAGCTACCCCCATGCTGTATATACGGCGCCCAGCTGTGCATAGATCGACATATATCCACTCAAGAACATCGCCTGTAGGTCCTATATGGCCGTGGGTTGCATCTGGCTGGTATCAGAGCTACCCCCATGCTGTATATACGGTGCCCAGCTGTGCCCAGATCGACATATATCTACACAAGAACATCGCCTGTAGGTCCTGTATAGCCGTGGGTTGCAGCTGGCTGGTATCACAGCTACCACCATGCTGTATATACGCGGCCCAGCTGTGCTCAGATCGACATATATCGACTCAAGAACATCGCCTGTAGGTCCTATATGGCCGTGGGTTGCATCTGGCTGGTATCAGAGCTACCCCCATGCTGTATATACGGCGCCCAGCTGTGCTCAGATCGACATATATCCACTCAAGAACATCGCCTGTAGGTCATATATGGCCGTGGGTTGCATCTGGCTGGTATCAGAGCTACCCCCATGCTGTAATTACGGTGCCCAGCTGTGCTCAGATCGACAAATATCGACTCAAGAACATCGCCTGTAGGTCCTATATAGCCGTGGGTTGCAGCTGGCTGGTATCACAGCTACCCCCCATGCTGTATATACGTGGCCCAGCTGTACTCAGATCGATATATATATATATATATATATATATATATATATATATATATATATATATATATATCGACTCAAGAACATCGCCTGTAGGTCCTATATAGCCGTGGATTGCAGCTGGCTGGTATCACAGCTACCCCCATGCTGTATATACGTGGCCCAGCTGTGCTCAGATCGACATATATCGACTCAAGAACATCGCCTGTAGGTCCTATATGGCCGTGGGTTGCATCTGGCTGGTATCAGAGCTACCCCCATGCTGTATATACGGCGCCCAGCTGTGCATAGATCGACATATATCCACTGAAGAACATCGCCTGTAGGTCCTATATGGCCGTGGGTTGCATCTGGCTGGTATCAGAGCTACCGCCATGCTGTATATACGGGGCCCAGCTGTGCTCAGATCGACATATATCAACTCAAGAACATCGTCTGTAGGTCCTATATAGCCGTGGGTTGCAGCTAGCTGGTATCACAGCTACCCCCATGCTGTATACACGTGGCCCAGCTGTGCTCAGATCGACATATATCGACTCAAGAACATCGCCTGTAGGTTCTATATGGCCGTGGGTTGCATCTGGCTGGTATCAGAGCTACCCCCATGCTGTATATACGGCGCCCAGCTGTGCTTAGATCGACATATATCCACTCAAGAACATCGCCTGTAGGTCCTATATGGCCGTGGGTTGCATCTAGCTGGTATCAGAGCTACCGCCATGCTGTATATACGGGGCCCAGCTGAGCTCAGATCGACATATATCGACTCAAGAACATCGCCTGTAGGTCCTATATAGCCGTGGGTTGCAGCTGGCTGGATCACAGCTACCCCCATGCTGTATATACGTGGCCCAGCTGTGCTCAGATCGACATATATCGACTCTAGAACATCGCCTGTAGGTCCTATATGGCCGTGGGTTGCATCTGGCTGGAATCAGAGCTACCTTCAAGCTGTATATACGGGGCCCAGCTGTGCTCAGATCGACATATATCCACTCAAGAACACCGGCTGTAGGTCCTATATGGCCGTGGGTTGCATCTGGCTGGTATCAGAGCTACCCCCATGCTGTATATACGGCGCCCAGCTGTGCTTAGATCGACATATAGCCACTCAAGAACATCGCCTTAAGGTCCGATATGGCCGTGGGTTGCATCTAGCTGGTATCAGAGCTACCGCCATGCTGTATATGCGGGGCCCAGCTGTGCTCAGATCGACATATATCGACTCAAGAACATCGCCTGTAGGTCCTATATGGCCGTGGGTTGCATCTGGCTGGTATCAGAGCTACCCCCATGCTGTATATAGGGCGCCCAGCTGTGCTCAAATCGACATATATCCACTCTAGAACATCGCCTGTAGGTCCTATATGGCCGTGGGTTGCATCTGGCTGGTATCAGAGCTACCCTCAAGCTGTATATACGGGGCCCAGCTGAGCTCAGATCGACATATATCGACTCAAGAACATCGCCTGTAGGTCCTATATAGCCGTGGGTTGCAGCTGGCTGGTATCACAGCTACCCTCATGCTGTATATACGTGGCCCAGCTGTGCTCAGATCGACATATATCGACTCTAGAACATCGCCTGTAGGTCCTATATGGCCGTGGGTTGCATCTGGCAGGAATTAGAGCTACCTTCAAGCTGTATATACGGGGCCCAGCTGTGCTCAGATCGACATATATCCACTCAAGAACACCGGCTGTAGGTCCTATATGGCCGTGGGTTGCATCTGGCTGGTATCAGAGCTACCCCCATGCTGTATATAGGGCGCCCAGCTGTGCTCAAATCGACATATATCCACTCTAGAACATCGCCTGTAGGTCCTATATGGCCGTGGGTTGCATCTGGCTGGTATCAGAGCTACCCCCATGCTGTATATACGGGGCCCAGATGTGCTCAGATCGACATATATCGACTCAAGAACATCGCCTGTAGGTCCTATATAGCTGTGGGTTGCAGCTGGCTGGTATCAGAGCTACCGCCATGCTGTATATACGGCGCCCAGCTGTGCTCAGATCGACATATATCGACTCAAGAACATCGCCTGTAGGTCCTATATGGCCGTGGGTTGCATCTGTCTGGTATTAGAGCTACCCCCATGCTGTATATACGGCGCCCAGCTGTGCTCAGAGCGACATATATCGACTCAAGATCATCGCCTGTAGGTCCTATATGGCCGTGGGTTGCATCTGGCTGGTATTAGAGCTACCCCCATGCTGTATATACGGCGCCCAGCTGTGCTCAGATCGACATATATCCACTGTAGGTCCTATATGGCCGTGGGTTGAATCTGGCTGGTATCAGAGCTTCCCCTATGCTGTATATACGGCGCTCAGCTGTGCTCAGATCGACATATATCCACTCAAGAACATCGCCTGTAGGTCCTATATGGCCGTGGGTTGCATCTGGCTGGTATCAGAGCTACCCCCATGCTGTATATACGGAGCCCAGCTGTGCTCAGATCGACATATATCGACTCAAGAACATCGCCTGTAGGTCCTATATGGCCGTGGGTTGCATCTGGCTGGTATCAGAGCTACCCCCATGCTGTATATACGGCGCCCAGCTGTGCTCAGATCGACATATATCGACTCAAGAACATCGCCTGTAGGTCCTATATGGCCGTGGGTTGCATCTGGCTGGTATTAGAGCTACCCCCATGCTGTATATACGGCGCCCAGCTGTGCTCAGATCGACATATATCCACTGTATGTCCTATATGGCCGTGGGTTGCATCTGGCTGGTATCAGAGCTTCCCCTATGCTGTATATACGGCGCTCAGCTGTGCTCAGATCGACATATATCCACTCAAGAACATCGGCTGTAGGTCCTATATGGCCGTGGGTTGCATCTGGCTGGTATCAGAGCTACCCCCATGCTGTATATACGGCGCCCAGCTGTGCTTAGATCGACATATATCCACTCAAGAACAGCGCCTGTAGGTCCTATATGGCCGTGGGCTGCATCTAGCTGGTATCAGAGCTACCGCCATGCTGTATATACGGGGCCCAGCTGTGCTCAGATCGACATATATCGACTCAAGAACATCGCCTGTAGGTCCTATATAGCCGTGGGTTGCAGCTGGCTGATATCACAGCTACCCCCATGCTGTATATACGTGGCCCAGCTGTGCTCAGATCGACATATATCGACTCTAGAACATCGCCTGTAGGTCCTATATGGCCGTGGGTTGCATCTGGCTGGTATCAGAGCTACCCCCATGCTGTATATACGGCGCCTAGCTGTGCTTAGATCGACATATATCCATTCAAGAACATCGCCTGTAGGTCCTATATAGCCGTGGGTTGCATCTGGCTGGTATCAGAGCTACCCTCATGCTGTATATACGGGGCCCACATGTGCTCAGATCGACATATATCCACTCAAGAACATCGCCTGTAGGTCCTATATGGCCGTGGGTTGCATCTGGCTGGTATCAGAGCTACCCCTATGCTGTATATACGGGGACCAGCTGTGCTCAGATCGACATATATCGACTCAAGAACATCGCCTGTAGGTCCTATATAGTTGTGGGTTGCAGCCTGGCTGGTATCACAGCTACCCCGATGCTGTATACACGGCGTCCAGCTGTGCTCAGATCGACATATATCCACTGTAGGTCCTATATGGCCGTGGGTTGCATCTGGCTGGTATCAGAGCTACCCCCATGCTGTATATACGGGGCCCAGCTGTGCTCAGATCGACATATATCGACTCAAGAACATCGCCTGTAGGTCCTATATGGCCGTGGGTTGCATCTGGCTGGTATCAGAGCTACCCCTATGCTGTATATACGGCGCTCAGCTGTGCTCAGATCGACATATATCCACTCAAGAACATCGCCTGTTGGTCCTATATGGCCGTGGGTTGCATCTGGCTGGTATCAGAGCTACCCCCATGCTGTATATACGTGGCCCAACTGTGCTCAGATCGACATATATCGACTCAAGAGCATTGCCTGTAGGTCCTATATGGCCGTGGGTTGCATCTGGCTGGTATCAGAGCTACCCCCAAGCTGTATATACGGCGCCCAGCTGTGCTTAGATCGACATATATCTACTCAAGAACATCGCCTGTAGGTCCTATATGGCCGTGGGTTGCACCTAGCTGGTATCAGAGCTACCCTCATGATGTATATACGCGGCCCAGCTGTGCTCAGATCGACATATATCCACTCAAGAACATCGCCTGTAGGTCCTATATGGCCGTGGGTTGCATCTGGCTGGTATCAGAGCTACCCCCATGCTGTATATACGGGGCCCAGCTGTGCTCAGATCAACATATATCGACTCAAGAACATCGCCTGTAGGTCCTATATGGCCGTGGGTTGCATCTGGCTGGTATCACAGCCACCCCCATGTTGTATATACGGCGGCCAGCTGTGCTCAGATCGACATATATCCACTCAATAACATCGCCTGTAGGTCCTATATGGCCGTGGGTTGCATCTGGCTGGTATCAGAGCTACCCCCATGCTGTATATACGTGGCCCAGCTGTGCTCAGATCGACATATATCGACTCAAGAACATCGCCTGTAGGTCCTATATAGCCATGGGTTGCAGCTGGCTGGCATCACAGCCACCCTCATGCTGTATATACGCGGCCCAGCTGTGCTCAGATCGACATATATCGACTAAAGAACATCGCCTGTAGGTTCTATATGGCCGTGGGTTGCATCTGGCTGGTATCAGAGCTACCCCCATGCTGTATATACGGGGCCCAGCTGTGCTCAGATCGACATATATCGACTCAAGAACATCGCCTGTAGGTCCTATATAGCCGTGGGTTGCAGCTGGCTGGTATCACAGCTACCACCATGTTGTATATACGTGGCCCAGCTGTGCTCAGATCGACATATATAGACTCAAGAACATCGCCTATAGGTCCTATATGGCCGAGAGTTTTATCTGACTGGTATCAAAGCCACCCCCATGCTGTATTTACGGGGCCCAGCTGTACTTAGATCGACATATATCGACTCAAGAACATCGCCTGTAGGTCCTATATAGCCCTGGGTTGCACCTGGCTGGTATCACAGCTACCCCCATTCTGTATATGCGTGGCCCAGCTGTGCTCATATCGACATATATCGACTCAAGAACATCGCCTGTAGGTCCTATATGGCCGTGGGTTGCATCTGGCTGGTATCAGAGCTACCCCCATGCTGTATATACGGCGGCCAGCTGTGCTCAGATCGACATATATCCACTCAAGAACATCGCCTGTAGGTCCTATATGGCCGTGGGTTGCATCTGGCTGGTATCAGAGCTACCCCCATGCTGTATATACGGGGCCCAGCTGTGCTCAGATCGACATATATCGACTCAAGAACATCGCCTGTAGGTTCTATATAGCCGTGGGTTGCAGCTGGCTGGTATTACAGCTACCCCCATGCTGTATATACGTGGCCAAGTTGTGCTCAGATCGACATATATCGACTCAAGAACATCGCCTGTAGGTCCTATATGGCCGTGGGTTGCATCTGGCTGGTATCAGAGCTACCCCCATGCTGTATATACGGCGCCCAGCTGTGCTCAGATCGACATATATCCACTAAAGAACATCGCATGTAGGTCCTGTATGGCCGTGGGTTGCATCTGGCTGGTCTCAGAGCTACCCCCATGCTGTATATACGTGGCCCAGCTGTGCTCAGATCGACATATATCGACTCAAGAACATCGCCTGTAGGTCCTATATGGCCGTGGGTTGCATCTGGCTGGTATCAGAGCTACCCCTATGCTGTATATACGGCGCTCAGCTGTGCTCAGATCGACATATATCCACTCAAGAACATCGCCTGTTGGTCCTATATGGCCGTGGGTTGCATCTGGCTGGTATCAGAGCTACCCCCATGCTGTATATACGGCGCCCAGCTGTGCTCAGATCGACATATATCCACTAAAGAACATCGCATGTAGGTCCTATATGGCCGTGGGTTGCATCTGGCTGGTCTCAGAGCTACCCCCATGCTGTATATACGGGGCCCAGCTGTGCGCAGATCGACATATATCGACTCAAGAACATCGCCTGTAGGTCTTATATAGCCGTGGGTTGCAGCTGGCTGGTATCACAGCTACCCCCATGCTGTATATACGTGGCCCAGCTGTGCTCAGATCGACATATATCGACTCAAGAACATCGCCTGTAGGTCCTATATGGCCGTGGGTTGCATCTGGCTGGTATCAGAGCTACCCCCATGCTGTATATACGGCGCCCAGCTGTGCATAGATCGACATATATCCACTCAAGAACATCGCCTGTAGGTCCTATATGGCCGTGGGTTGCATCTGGCTGGTATCAGAGCTACCCCCATGCTGTATATACGGTGCCCAGCTGTGCCCAGATCGACATATATCTACACAAGAACATCGCCTGTAGGTCCTGTATAGCCGTGGGTTGCAGCTGGCTGGTATCACAGCTACCACCATGCTGTATATACGCGGCCCAGCTGTGCTCAGATCGACATATATCGACTCAAGAACATCGCCTGTAGGTCCTATATGGCCGTGGGTTGCATCTGGCTGGTATCAGAGCTACCCCCATGCTGTATATACGGCGCCCAGCTGTGCTCAGATCGACATATATCCACTCAAGAACATCGCCTGTAGGTCATATATGGCCGTGGGTTGCATCTGGCTGGTATCAGAGCTACCCCCATGCTGTAATTACGGTGCCCAGCTGTGCTCAGATCGACAAATATCGACTCAAGAACATCGCCTGTAGGTCCTATATAGCCGTGGGTTGCAGCTGGCTGGTATCACAGCTACCCCCCATGCTGTATATACGTGGCCCAGCTGTACTCAGATCGATATATATATATATATATATATATATATATATATATATATATATATCGACTCAAGAACATCGCCTGTAGGTCCTATATAGCCGTGGATTGCAGCTGGCTGGTATCACAGCTACCCCCATGCTGTATATACGTGGCCCAGCTGTGCTCAGATCGACATATATCGACTCAAGAACATCGCCTGTAGGTCCTATATGGCCGTGGGTTGCATCTGGCTGGTATCAGAGCTACCCCCATGCTGTATATACGGCGCCCAGCTGTGCTCAGATCGACATATATCGACTCAAGAACATCGCCTGTAGGTCCTATATAGTCGTGGGTTGCAGCCTGGCTGGTATCACAGCTACCCCCATGCTGTATACACGGCGCCCAGCTGTGCTCAGATCGACATATATCCACTGTAGGTCCTATATGGCCGTGGGTTGCATCTGGCTGGTATCAGACCTACCCCTATGCTGTATATACGGCGCTCAGCTGTGCTCAGATCGACATATATCCACTCAAGAACATCGCCTGTTGGTCCTATATGGCCGTGGGTTGCATCTGGCTGGTATCAGAGCTACCCCCATGCTGTATATACGGGGCCCAGCTGTGCTCAGGTCGACATATATCGACTCAAGAACATCGCCTGTAGGTCCTATATGGCCGTGGGTTGCATCTGGCTGGTATCAGAGCTACCCCTATGCTGTATATACGGCGCTCAGCTGTGCTCAGATCGACATATATCCACTCAAGAACATCGCCTGTTGGTCCTATATGGCCGTGGGTTGCATCTGGCTGGTATCAGAGCTACCCCCATGCTGTATATACGTGGCCCAACTGTGCTCAGATCGACATATATCGACTCAAGAGCATTGCCTGTAGGTCCTATATGGCCGTGGGTTGCATCTGGCTGGTATCAGAGCTACCCCCAAGCTGTATATACGGCGCCCAGCTGTGCTTAGATCGACATATATCCACTCAAGAACATCGCCTGTAGGTCCTATATGGCCGTGGGTTGCACCTAGCTGGTATCAGAGCTACCCTCATGATGTATATACGCGGCCCAGCTGTGCTCAGATCGACATATATCCACTCAAGAACATCGCCTGTAGGTCCTATATGGCCGTGGGTTGCATCTGGCTGGTATCAGAGCTACCCCCATGCTGTATATACGGGGCCCAGCTGTGCTCAGATCGACATATATCGACTCAAGAACATCGCCTGTAGGTCCTATATGGCCGTGGGTTGCATCTGGCTGGTATCACAGCCACCCCCATGTTGTATATACGGCGGCCAGCTGTGCTCAGATCGACATATATCCACTCAATAACATCGCCTGTAGGTCCTATATGGCCGTGGGTTGCATCTGGCTGGTATCAGAGCTACCCCCATGCTGTATATACGTGGCCCAGCTGTGCTCAGATCGACATATATCGACTCAAGAACATCGCCTGTAGGTCCTATATGGCCGTGGGTTGCATCTGGCTGGTATCAGAGCTACCCCCATGCTGTATATACGGCGGCCAGCTGTGCTCAGATCGACATATATCCACTCAAGAACATCGCCTGTAGGTCCTATATGGCCGTGGGTTGCATCTGGCTGGTATCAGAGCTACCCCCATGCTGTATATACGGGGCCCAGCTGTGCTCAGATCGACATATATCGACTCAAGAACATCGCCTGTAGGTTCTATATAGCCGTGGGTTGCAGCTGGCTGGTATTACAGCTACCCCCATGCTGTATATACGGGGCCCAGCTGTGCTCAGATCGACATATATCGACTCAAGAACATCGCCTGTAGGTTCTATATAGCCGTGGGTTGCAGCTGGCTGGTATTACAGCTACCCCCATGCTGTATATACGTGGCCAAGTTGTGCTCAGATCGACATATATCGACTCAAGAACATCGCCTGTAGGTCCTATATGGCCGTGGGTTGCATCTGGCTGGTATCAGAGCTACCCCCATGCTGTATATACGGCGCCCAGCTGTGCTCAGATCGACATATATCCACTAAAGAACATCGCATGTAGGTCCTATATGGCCGTGGGTTGCATCTGGCTGGTATCAGAGCTACCCCCATGCTGTATATACGGGGCCCAGCTGTGCTCAGATCGACATATATCGACTCAAGAACATCGCCTGTAGGTCCTATATAGCCGTGGGTTGCAGCTGGCTGGTATTACAGCTACCCCCATGCTGTATATACGTGGCCCAGCTGTGCTCAGATCGACATATATCGACTCAAGAACATCGCCTGTAGGTCCTATATGGCCGTGGGTTGCATCTGGCTGGTATCAGAGCTACCCCTATGCTGTATATACGGCGCTCAGCTGTGCTCAGATCGACATATATCCACTCAAGAACATCGCCTGTTGGTCCTATATGGCCGTGGGTTGCATCTGGCTGGTATCAGAGCTACCCCCATGCTGTATATACGGCGCCCAGCTGTGCTCAGATCGACATATATCCACTAAAGAACATCGCATGTAGGTCCTATATGGCCGTGGGTTGCATCTGGCTGGTCTCAGAGCTACCCCCATGCTGTATATACGGGGCCCAGCTGTGCGCAGATCGACATATATCGACTCAAGAACATCGCCTGTAGGTCTTATATAGCCGTGGGTTGCAGCTGGCTGGTATCACAGCTACCCCCATGCTGTATATACGTGGCCCAGCTGTGCTCAGATCGACATATATCGACTCAAGAACATCGCCTGTAGGTCCTATATGGCCGTGGGTTGCATCTGGCTGGTATCAGAGCTACCCCCATGCTGTATATACGGCGCCCAGCTGTGCATAGATCGACATATATCCACTCAAGAACATCGCCTGTAGGTCCTATATGGCCGTGGGTTGCATCTGGCTGGTATCAGAGCTACCCCCATGCTGTATATACGGTGCCCAGCTGTGCCCAGATCGACATATATCTACACAAGAACATCGCCTGTAGGTCCTGTATAGCCGTGGGTTGCAGCTGGCTGGTATCACAGCTACCCCCATGCTGTATATACGTGGCCCAGCTGTACTCAGATCGATATATATATATATATATATATATATATCGACTCAAGAACATCGCCTGTAGGTCCTATATAGCCGTGGATTGCAGCTGGCTGGTATCACAGCTACCCCCATGCTGTATATACGTGGCCCAGCTGTGCTCAGATCGACATATATCGACTCAAGAACATCGCCTGTAGGTCCTATATGGCCGTGGGTTGCATCTGGCTGGTATCAGAGCTACCCCCATGCTGTATATACGGCGCCCAGCTGTGCTCAGATCGACATATATCGACTCAAGAACATCGCCTGTAGGTCCTATATAGTCGTGGGTTGCAGCCTGGCTGGTATCACAGCTACCCCCATGCTGTATACACGGCGCCCAGCTGTGCTCAGATCGACATATATCCACTGTAGGTCCTATATGGCCGTGGGTTGCAACTGGCTGGTATCAGAGCTACCCCCATGCTGTATATACGGGGCCCAGATGTGCTCAGATCGACATATATCGACTCAAGAACATCGCCTGTAGGTCCTATATAGCCGTGGGTTGCATCTGGCTGGTATCACAGCTACCCCCATGCTGTATATACGTGGCCCAGCTGTGCTCAGATCGACATATATCGACTCAAGAGCATCGCCTGTAGGTCCTATATGGCCGTGGGTTGCATCTGGCTGGTATTAGAGCTACCCCCATGCTGTATATACGACGCCCAGCTGTGCTCAGATCGACATATATCCACTGTAGGTCATATATGGCCGTGGGTTGCATCTGGCTGGTATCAGAGCTACCCCGATGCTGTATATACGGGGCCCAGCTGTGCTCAGATCGACATATATCGACTCAAGAACATCGCCTGTAGGTCCTATATAGGCGTGGGTTGCAGCTGGCTGGTATCACAGCTACCCCCATGCTGTATATACGTGGTGCAGCTGTGCTCAGATCAACATATATCGACTCAAGAGCATCGCCTGTAGGTCCTATATGGCCGTGGGTTGCATCTGGCTGGTATCAGAGCTACCCCCACGATGTATATACGGCGCCCAGCTGTGCTTAGATCGACATATATCCACTCAAGAACATCGCCTGTAGGTCCTATATGGCCGTGGGTTGCATCTAGCTGGTATCAGAGCTACCGCCATGCTGTATATACGGGGCCCAGCTGAGCTCAGATCGACATATATCGACTCAAGAACATCGCCTGTGGGTCCTATATAGCCGTGGGTTGCAGCTGGCTGGTATCACAGCTACCCCCATGCTGTATATACGTGGCCCAGCTGTGCTCAGATCGACATATATCGACTCTAGAACATCGCATGTAGGTCCTATATGGCCGTGGGTTGCATCTGGCTGGAATCAGAGCTACCCTCAAGCTGTATATACGGGGCCCAGCTGTGCTCAGATCGACATATATCCACTCAAGAACATCGGCTGTAGGTCCAATATGGCCGTGGGTTGCATCTGGCTGGTATCAGAGCTACCCCCATGCTGTATATACGGCGCCCAGCTGTGCTCAGATCGACATATATCCACTCTAGAACATCGCCTGTAGGTCCTATATGGCCGTGGGTTGCATCTGGCTGGTATCAGAGCTACCCTCAAGCTGTAAATACGGGGCCCAGCTGTGCTCAGATCGACATATATCCACTGTAGGTACTATATGGCCGTGGGTTGCATCTGGCTGGTATCAGAGCTACCCCCATGCTGTATATACGGCGCCCAGCTGTGCATAGATCGACATATATCCACTCAAGAACATCGCCTGTAGGTCCTATATGGCCGTGGGTTGCATCTGGCTGGTATCAGAGCTACCCCCATGCTGTATATACGGGGCCCAGCTGTGCTCAGATCGACATATATCGACTCAAGAACATCGCCTGTAGGTCCTATATAGCCGTGGGTTGCAGCTGGCTGGTATCACAGCTACCCCCATGCTGTATATACGTGGCCCAGCTGTGCTCAGATCGACATATATCGACTCTAGAACATCGCCTGTAGGTCCTATATGGCCGTGGGTTGCATCTGGCTGGAATCAGAGCTACCTTCAAGCTGTATATACGGGGCCCAGCTGTGCTCAGATCGACATATATCCACTCAAGAACACCGGCTGTAGGTCCTATATGGCCGTGGGTTGCATCTGGCTGGTATCAGAGCTACCCCCATGCTGTATATAGGGCGCCCAGCTGTGCTCAAATCGACATATATCCACTCTAGAACATCGCCTGTAGGTCCTATATGGCCGTGGGTTGCATCTGGCTGGTATCAGAGCTACCCCCATGCTGTATATACGGGGCCCAGATGTGCTCAGATCGACATATATCGACTCAAGAACATCGCCTGTAGGTCCTATATAGCTGTGGGTTGCAGCTGGCTGGTATCAGAGCTACCGCCATGCTGTATATACGGCGCCCAGCTGTGCTCAGATCGACATATATCGACTCAAGAACATCGCCTGTAGGTCCTATATGGCCGTGGGTTGCATCTGTCTGGTATTAGAGCTACCCCCATGCTGTATATACGGCGCCCGGCTGTGCTCAGAGCGACATATATCGACTCAAGATCATCGCCTGTAGGTCCTATATGGCCGTGGGTTGCATCTGGCTGGTATTAGAGCTACCCCCATGCTGTATATACGGCGCCCAGCTGTGCTCAGATCGACATATATCCACTGTAGGTCCTATATGGCCGTGGGTTGCATCTGGCTGGTATCAGAGCTTCCCCTATGCTGTATATACGGCGCTCAGCTGTGCTCAGATCGACATATATCCACTCAAGAACATCGCCTGTAGGTCCTATATGGCCGTGGGTTGCATCTGGCTGGTATCAGAGCTACCCCCATGCTGTATATACGGAGCCCAGCTGTGCTCAGATCGACATATATCGACTCAAGAACATCGCCTGTAGGTCCTATATGGCCGTGGGTTGCATCTGGCTGGTATCAGAGCTACCCCCATGCTGTATATACGGCGCCCAGCTGTGCTCAGATCGACATATATCGACTCAAGAACATCGCCTGTAGGTCCTATATGGCCGTGGGTTGCATCTGGCTGGTATTAGAGCTACCCCCATGCTGTATATACGGCGCCCAGCTGTGCTCAGATCGACATATATCCACTGTATGTCCTATATGGCCGTGGGTTGCATCTGGCTGGTATCAGAGCTTCCCCTATGCTGTATATACGGCGCTCAGCTGTGCTCAGATCGACATATATCCACTCAAGAACATCGGCTGTAGGTCCTATATGGCCGTGGGTTGCATCTGGCTGGTATCAGAGCTACCCCCATGCTGTATATACGGCGCCCAGCTGTGCTTAGATCGACATATATCCACTCAAGAACAGCGCCTGTAGGTCCTATATGGCCGTGGGTTGCATCTAGCTGGTATCAGAGCTACCGCCATGCTGTATATACGGGGCCCAGCTGTGCTCAGATCGACATATATCGACTCAAGAACATCACCTGTAGGTCCTATATAGCCGTGGGTTGCAGCTGGCTGGTATCACAGCTACCCCCATGCTGTATATACGTGGCCCAGCTGTGCTCAGATCGACATATATCGACTCTAGAACATCGCCTGTAGGTCCTATATGGCCGTGGGTTGCATCTGGCTGGTATCAGAGCTACCCCCATGCTGTATATACGGCGCCTAGCTGTGCTTAGATCGACATATATCCACTCAAGAACATCGCCTGTAGGTCCTATATAGCCGTGGGTTGCATCTGGCTGGTATCAGAGCTACCCTCATGCTGTATATACGGGGCCCACCTGTGCTCAGATCGACATATATCCACTCAAGAACATCGCCTGTAGGTCCTATATGGCCGTGGGTTGCATCTGGCTGGTATCAGAGCTACCCCTATGCTGTATATACGGGGACCAGCTGTGCTCAGATCGACATATATCGACTCAAGAACATCGCCTGTAGGTCCTATATAGTTGTGGGTTGCAGCCTGGCTGGTATCACAGCTACCCCGATGCTGTATACACGGCGCCCAGCTGTGCTCAGATCGACATATATCCACTGTAGGTCCTATATGGCCGTGGGTTGCATCTGGCTGGTATCAGACCTACCCCTATGCTGTATATACGGCGCTCAGCTGTGCTCAGATCGACATATATCCACTCAAGAACATCGCCTGTTGGTCCTATATGGCCGTGGGTTGCATCTGGCTGGTATCAGAGCTACCCCCATGCTGTATATACGGGGCCCAGCTGTGCTCAGGTCGACATATATCGACTCAAGAACATCGCCTGTAGGTCCTATATGGCCGTGGGTTGCATCTGGCTGGTATCAGAGCTACCCCTATGCTGTATATACGGCGCTCAGCTGTGCTCAGATCGACATATATCCACTCAAGAACATCGCCTGTTGGTCCTATATGGCCGTGGGTTGCATCTGGCTGGTATCAGAGCTACCCCCATGCTGTATATACGTGGCCCAACTGTGCTCAGATCGACATATATCGACTCAAGAGCATTGCCTGTAGGTCCTATATGGCCGTGGGTTGCATCTGGCTGGTATCAGAGCTACCCCCAAGCTGTATATACGGCGCCCAGCTGTGCTTAGATCGACATATATCCACTCAAGAACATCGCCTGTAGGTCCTATATGGCCGTGGGTTGCATCTAGCTGGTATCAGAGCTACCGCCATGCTGTATATACGGGGCCCAGCTGTGCTCAGATCGACATATATCAACTCAAGAACATCGCCTGTAGGTACTATATAGCCGTAAGGCTGTATATACGCGGCCCAACTGTGCTCAGATCGACATATATCGACTCAAGAGCATTGCCTGTAGGTCCTATATGGCCGTGGGTTGCATCTGGCTGGTATCAGAGCTACCCCCAAGCTGTATATACGGCGCCCAGCTGTGCTTAGATCGACATATATCCACTCAAGAACATCGCCTGTAGGTCCTATATGGCCGTGGGTTGCATCTAGCTGGTATCAGAGCTACCGCCATGCTGTATATACGGGGCCCAGCTGTGCTCAGATCGACATATATCCACTAAAGAACATCGCATGTAGGTCATATATGGCCGTGGGTTGCATCTGGCTGGTCTCAGAGCTACCCCCATGCTGTATATACGGGGCCCAGCTGTGCGCAGATCGACATATATCGACTCAAGAACATCGCCTGTAGGTCTTATATAGCCGTGGGTTGCAGCTGGCTGGTATCACAGCTACCCCCATGCTGTATATACGTGGCCCAGCTGTGCTCAGATCGACATATATCGACTCAAGAACATCTCCTGTAGGTCCTATATGGCCGTGGGTTGCAGCTGGCTGGTATCACAGCTACCCCCATGCTGTATATACGTGGCCCAGCTGTACTCAGATCGATATATATATATATATATATATATATATATATATATATATCGACTCAAGAACATCGCCTGTAGGTCCTATATAGCCGTGGATTGCAGCTGGCTGGTATCACAGCTACCCCCATGCTGTATATACGTGGCCCAGCTGTGCTTAGATCGACATATATCCACTCAAGAACATCGCCTGTAGGTCCTATATGGCCGTGGGTTGCATCTGGCTGGTATCAGAGCTACCCCCATGCTGTATATACGGTGCCCAGCTGTGCCCAGATCGACATATATCTACACAAGAACATCGCCTGTAGGTCCTGTATAGCCGTGGGTTGCAGCTGGCTGGTATCACAGCTACCCCCATGCTGTATATACGTGGCCCAGCTGTGCTCAGTTCGACATATATCGACTCAAGAACATCGCCTGTAGGTCCTATATGGCAGTGGGTTGCATCTGGCTGGTATCAGAGCTACCCCCATGCTGTATATACGGCGCCCAGCTGTGCTCAGATCGACATATATCCACTCAAGAACATCGCCTGTAGGTCATATATGGCCGTGGGTTGCATCTGGCTGGTATCAGAGCTACCCCCATGCTGTAATTACGGGGCCCAGCTGTGCTCAGATCGACATATATCGACTCAAGAACATCGCCTGTAGGTCCTACATAGCCGTGGGTTGCAGCTGGCTGGTATCACAGTTACCCCCATGCTGTATATACGTGGCCCAGCTGTGCTCAGATCGACATATATCGACTCAAGACCATCGCCTGTAGGTCCTATATGACCGTGGGTTGCATCTCGCTGGTATAAGAGCTACCCCCATGCTGTATATACGGCTCCCAGCTGTGCTCAGATCGACATATATCCACTCAAGAACATCGCCTGTAGGTCATATATGGCCGTGGGTTGCATCTGGCTGGTATCAGAGCTACCCCCATGCTGTAATTACGGTGCCAAGCTGTGCTCAGATCGACAAATATCGACTCAAGAACATCGCCTGTAGGTCCTATATAGCCGTGGGTTGCAGCTGGCTGGTATCACAGCTACCCCCATGCTGTATATACGTGGTCCAGCTGTACTGATCGATATATATATATATATATATATATATATATATATATATATATATATATATATATATATATATATATCGATCTGAGTACAGCTGGACCACGTATATACAGCATGGGGGTAGCTGTGATACCAGCCAGCTGCAACCCACGGCTATATAGGACCTACAGGCGATGTTCTTGAGTCGATATTTGTCGATCTGAGCACAGCTTGGCACCGTAATTACAGCATGGGGGTAGCTCTGATACCAGCCAGATGCAACCCACGGCCATATATGACCTACAGGCGATGTTCTTGAGTGGATATATGTCGATCTGAGCACAGCTGGGAGCCGTATATACAGCATGGGGGTAGCTCTTATACCAGCGAGATGCAACCCACGGTCATATAGGACCTACAGGCGATGGTCTTGAGTCGATATATGTCGATCTGAGCACAGCTGGGCCACGTATATACAGCATGGGGGTAACTGTGATACCAGCCAGCTGCAACCCACGGCTATATAGGACCTACAGGCGATGTTCTTGAGTCGATATATGTCGATCTGAGCACAGCTGGGCCCCGTAATTACAGCATGGGGGTAGCTCTGATACCAGCCAGATGCAACCCACGGCCATATATGACCTACAGGCGATGTTCTTGAGTGGATATATGTCGATCTGAGCACAGCTGGGCGCCGTATATACAGCATGGGGGTAGCTCTGATACCAGCCAGATGCAACCCACGGCCATATAGGACCTACAGGCGATGTTCTTGAGTCGATATATGTCGAACTGAGCACAGCTGGGCCACGTATATACAGCATGGGGGTAGCTGTGATACCAGCCAGCTGCAACCCACGGCTATACAGGACCTACAGGCGATGTTCTTGTGTAGATATATGTCGATCTGGGCACAGCTGGGCACCGTATATACAGCATGGGGGTAGCTCTGATATCGACTCAAGAACATCGCCTGTAGGTCCTATATAGCCGTGGGTTGCAGCTGGCTGGTATCACAGCTACCCCCATGCTGTATATACGTGGTCCAGCTGTACTCAGATCGATATATATATATATATATATATATATATATATATCGACTCAAGAACATCGCCTGTAGGTCCTATATAGCCGTGGATTGCAGCTGGCTGGTATCACAGCTACCCCCATGCTGTATATACGTGGCCCAGCTGTGCTTAGATCGACATATATCGTCTCAAGAACATCGCCTGTAGGTCCTATATGACCGTGGGATGCATCTCGCTGGTATCAGAGCTACCCCTATGCTGTATATACGGCGCCCAGCTGTGCTCAGATCGACATATATCCACTCAAGAACATCGCCTGTAGGTCTTATATAGCCGTGGGTTGCAGCTGGCTGGAATCACAGCTACCCCCATGTTGAATATACGTGGCCCAGCTGTGCTCAGATCGACATATATCGACTCAAGAACATCGCCTGTAGGTCCTATATGGCCGTGGGTTGCATCTGGCTGGTATCAGAGCTACCCCCATGCTGTATATACGGCGCCCAGCTGTGCTCAGATCGACATATATCGACTCAAGAACATCGCCTGTAGGTCCTATATAGTCGTGGGTTGCAGCCTGGCTGGTATCACAGCTACCCCCATGCTGTATACACGGCGCCCAGCTGTGCTCAGATCGACATATATCCACTGTAGGTCCTATATGGCCGTGGGTTGCAACTGGCTGGTATCAGAGCTACCCCCATGCTGTATATACGGGGCCCAGATGTGCTCAGATCGACATATATCGACTCAAGAACATAGCCTGTAGGTCCTATATAGCCGTGGGTTGCATCTGGCTGGTATCACAGCTACCCCCATGCTGTATATACGTGGCCCAGCTGTGCTCAGATCGACATATATCGACTCAAGAGCATCGCCTGTAGGTCCTATATGGCCGTGGGTTGCATCTGGCTGGTATTAGAGCTACCCCCATGCTGTATATACGACGCCCAGCTGTGCTCAGATCGACATATATCCACTGTAGGTCATATATGGCCGTGGGTTGCATCTGGCTGGTATCAGAGCTACCCCGATGCTGTATATACGGGGCCCAGCTGTGCTCAGATCGACATATATCGACTCAAGAACATCGCCTGTAGGTCCTATATAGGCGTGGGTTGCAGCTGGCTGGTATCACAGCTACCCCCATGCTGTATATACGTGGTCCAGCTGTGCTCAGATCAACATATATCGACTCAAGAGCATCGCCTGTAGGTCCTATATGGCCGTGGGTTGCATCTGGCTGGTATCAGAGCTACCACCACGATGTATATACGGCGCCCAGCTGTGCTTAGATCGACATATATCCACTCAAGAACATCGCCTGTAGGTCCTATATGGCCGTGGGTTGCATCTAGCTGGTATCAGAGCTACCGCCATGCTGTATATACGGGGCCCAGCTGAGCTCAGATCGACATATATCGACTCAAGAACATCGCCTGTGGGTCCTATATAGCCGTGGGTTGCAGCTGGCTGGTATCACAGCTACCCCCATGCTGTATATACGTGGCCCAGCTGTGCTCAGATCGACATATATCGACTCTAGAACATCGCATGTAGGTCCTATATGGCCGTGGGTTGCATCTGGCTGGAATCAGAGCTACCCTCAAGCTGTATATACGGGGCCCAGCTGTGCTCAGATCGACATATATCCACTCAAGAACATCGGCTGTAGGTCCAATATGGCCGTGGGTTGCATCTGGCTGGTATCAGAGCTACCCCCATGCTGTATATACGGCGCCCAGCTGTGCTCAGATCGACATATATCCACTCTAGAACATCGCCTGTAGGTCCTATATGGCCGTGGGTTGCATCTGGTTGGTATCAGAGCTACCCTCAAGCTGTAAATACGGGGCCCAGCTGTGCTCAGATCGACATATATCCACTGTAGGTACTATATGGCCGTGGGTTGCATCTGGCTGGTATCAGAGCTACCCCCATGCTTTATATACGGGGCCCAGATGTGCTCAGATCGACATATATCGACTCAAGAACATCGCCTGTAGGTCCTATATAGCCGTGGGTTGCAGCTGGCTGGTATCACAGCTACCCCCATGCTGGATATAGGTGGCCCAGCTGTGCTCAGATCGACATATATCGACTCTAGAACATCGCCTGTAGGTCCTATATGGCCGTGGGTTGCATCTGGCTGGTATCAGAGCTACCCTCAAGCTGTAAATACGGGGCCCAGCTGTGCTCAGATCGACATATATCCACTGTAGGTACTATATGGCCGTGGGTTGCATCTGGCTGGTATCAGAGCTACCCCCATGCTTTATATACGGGGCCCAGATGTGCTCAGATCGACATATATCGACTCAAGAACATCGCCTGTAGGTCCTATATAGTCGTGGGTTGCAGCCTGGCTGGTATCACAGCTACCCCCATGCTGTATACACGGCGCCCAGCTGTGCTCAGATCGACATATATCCACTGTAGGTCCTATATGGCCGTGGGTTGCATCTGGCTGGTATCAGAGCTACCCCCATGCTGTATATACGGCGCCTAGCTGTGATTAGATCGACATATATCCACTCAAGAACATCGCCTGTAGGTCCTATATAGCCGTGGGTTGCATCTGGCTGGTATCAGAGCTACCCTCATACTGTATATACGGGGCCCAACTGTGCTCAGATCGACATATATCCACTCAAGAACATCGGCTGTAGGTCCTATATGGCCGTGGGTTGCATCTGGCTGGTATCAGAGCTAACCCTATGCTGTATATACGGGGACCAGCTGTGCTCAGATCGACATATATCGACTCAAGAACATCGCCTGTAGGTCCTATATAGTCGTGGGTTGCAGCCTGGCTGGTATCACAGCTACCCCCATGCTGTATACACGGCGCCCAGCTGTGCTCAGATCGACATATATCCACTGTAGGTCCTATATGGCCGTGGGTTGCATCTGGCTGGTATCAGAGCTACCCCCATGCTGTATATACGGCGCCCAGCTGTGCTTAGATCGACATATATCCACTCAAGAACATCGCCTGTAGGTCCTATATAGCCGTGGGTTGCATCTGGCTGGTATCAGAGCTACCCTCATACTGTATATACGGGGCCCAACTCTGCTCAGATCGACATATATCGACTCAAGAACATCGCCTGTAGGTCCTATATAGCCGTGGGTTGCATCTGGCTGGTATCAGAGCTACCCCCATGCTGTATATACGGCGCCTAGCTGTGCTTAGATCGACATATATCCACTCAAGAACATCGCCTGTAGGTCCTATATAGCCGTGGGTTGCATCTGGCTGGTATCAGAGCTACCCTCATACTGTATATACGGGGCCCAACTGTGCTCAGATCGACATATATCGACTCAAGAACATCGCCTGTAGGTCCTATATAGTCGTGGGTTGCAGCCTGGCTGGTATCACAGCTACCCCCATGCTGTATACACGGCGCTCAGCTGTACTCAGATCGACATATATCCACTCAAGAACATCGCCTGTTGGTCCTATATGGCCGTGGGTTGCATCTGGCTGGTATCAGAGCTACCCCCATGCTGTATATACGGGGCCCAGCTGTGCTCAGGTCGACATATATCGACTCAAGAACATCGCCTGTAGGTCCTATATGGCCGTGGGTTGCATCTGGCTGGTATCAGAGCTACCCCTATGCTGTATATACGGCGCTCAGCTGTGCTCAGATCGACATATATCCACTCAAGAACATCGCCTGTTGGTCCTATATGGCCGTGGGTTGCATCTGGCTGGTATCAGAGCTACCCCCATGCTGTATATACGTGGCCCAGCTGTGCTCAGATCGACATATATCGACTCAAGAGCATTGCCTGTAGGTCCTATATGGCCGTGGGTTGCATCTGGCTGGTATCAGAGCCACCCCCATGCTGTATATACGGCGCCCAGCTGTGTTTAGATCGACATATATCCACTCAAGAACATCGCCTGTAGGTCCTATATGGCCGTGGGTTGCATCTAGCTCGTATCAGAGCTACCGCCATGCTGTATATACGGGGCCCAGCTGTGCTCAGATCGACATATATCAACTCAAGAACATCGCCTGTAGGTCCTATATAGCCGTGGGTTGCAGCTAGCTGGTATCACAGCTACCCCCATGCTGTATACACGTGGCCCAGCTGTGCTCAGATCGACATATATCGACTCAAGAACATCGCCTGTAGGTCCTATATGGCCGTGGGTTGCATCTTGCTGGTATCAGAGCTACCCCCATGCTGTATATACGGCGCCCAGCTGTGCTTAGATCGACATATATCCACTCAAGAACATCGCCTGTAGGTCCTATATGGCCGTGGGTTGCATCTAGCTGGTATCAGAGCTACCGCCATGCTGTATATACGGGGCCCAGCTGAGCTCAGATCGACATATATCGACTCAAGAACATCGCCTGTAGGTCCTATATAGCCGTGGGTTGCAGCTGGCTGGTATCACAGCTACCCCCATGCTGTATATACGTGGCCCAGCTGTGCTCAGATCGACATATATCGACTCTAGAACATCGCCTGTAGGTCCTATATGGCCGTGGGTTGCATCTGGCTGGAATCAGAGCTACCTTCAAGCTGTAGATACGGGGCCCAGCTGTGCTCAGATCGACATATATCCACTCAAGAACACCGGCTGTAGGTCCTATATGGCCGTGGGTTGCATCTGGCTGGTATCAGAGCTACCCCCATGCTGTATATACGGCGCCCAGCTGTGCTTAGATCGACATATAGCCACTCAAGAACATCGCCTTAAGGTCCTATATGGCCGTGGGTTGCATCTAGCTGGTATCAGAGCTACCGCCATGCTGTATATGCGGGGCCCAGCTGTGCTCAGATCGACATATATCGACTCAAGAACATCGCCTGTAGGTCCTATATGGCCGTGGGTTGCATCTGGCTGGTATCAGAGCTACCCCCATGCTGTATATAGGGCGCCCAGCTGTGCTCAAATCGACATATATCCACTCTAGAACATCGCCTGTAGGTCCTATATGGCCGTGGGTTGCATCTGGCTGGTATCAGAGCTACCCTCAAGCTGTATATACGGGGCCCAGCTGAGCTCAGATCGACATATATCGACTCAAGAACATCGCCTGTAGGTCCTATATAGCCGTGGGTTGCAGCTGGCTGGTATCACAGCTACCCCCATGCTGTATATACGTGGCCCAGCTGTGCTCAGATCGACATATATCGACTCTAGAACATCGCCTCTAGGTCCTATATGGCCGTGGGTTGCATCTGGCTGGAATCAGAGCTACCTTCAAGCTGTATATACGGGGCCCAGCTGTGCTCAGATCGACATATATCCACTCAAGAACACCGGCTGTAGGTCCTATATGGCCGTGGGTTGCATCTGGCTGGTATCAGAACTACCCCCATGCTGTATATAGGGCGCCCAGCGGTGCTCAAATCGACATATATCCACTCTAGAACATCGCCTGTAGGTCCTATATGGCCGTGGGTTGCATCTGGCTGGTATCAGAGCTACCCCCATGCTGTATATACGGGGCCCAGATGTGCTCAGATCGACATATATCGACTCAAGAAATCGCCTGTAGGTCCTATATAGCTGTGGGTTGCAGCTGGCTGGTATCAGAGCTACCGCCATGCTGTATATACGGCGCCCAGCTGTGCTCAGATCGACATATATCGACTCAAGAACATCGCCTGTAGGTCCTATATGGCCGTGGGTTGCATCTGTCTGGTATTAGAGCTACCCCCATGCTGTATATACGGCGCCCAGCTGTGCTCAGAGCGACATATATCGACTCAAGATCATCGCCTGTAGGTCCTATATGGCCGTGGGTTGCATCTGGCTGGTATTAAAGCTACCCCCATGCTGTATATACGGCGCCCAGCTGTGCTCAGATCGACATATATCCACTGTAGGTCCTATATGGCCGTGGGTTGTATCTGGCTGGTATCAGAGCTTCCCCTATGCTGTATATACGGCGCTCAGCTGTGCTCAGATCGACATATATCCACTCAAGAACATCGCCTGTAGGTCCTATATGGCCGTGGGTTGCATCTGGCTGGTATCAGAGCTACCCCCATGCTGTATATACGGAGCCCAGCTGTGCTCAGATCGACATATATCGACTCAAGAACATCGCCTGTAGGTCCTATATGGCCGTGGGTTGCATCTGGCTGGTATCAGAGCTACCCCCATGCTGTATATACGGCGCCCAGCTGTGCTCAGATCGACATATATCGACTCAAGAACATCGCCTGTAGGTCCTATATGGCCGTGGGTTGCATCTGGCTGGTATTAGAGCTACCCCCATGCTGTATATACGGCGCCCAGCTGTGCTCAGATCGACATATATCCACTGTATGTCCTATATGGCCGTGGGTTGCATCTGGCTGGTATCAGAGCTTCCCCTATGCTGTATATACGGCGCTCAGCTGTGCTCAGATCGACATATATCCACTCAAGAACATCGGCTGTAGGTCCTATATGGCCGTGGGTTGCATCTGGCTGGTATCAGAGCTACCCCCATGCTGTATATACGGCGCCCAGCTGTGCTTAGATCGACATATATCCACCCAAGAACAGCGCATGTAGGTTCTATATGGCCGTGGGTTGCATCTAGCTGGTATCAGAGCTACCGCCATGCTGTATATACGGGGCCCAGCTGTGCTCAGATCGACATATATCGACTCAAGAACATCGCCTGTAGGTCCTATATAGCCGTGGGTTGCAGCTGGCTGGTATCACAGCTACCCCCATGCTGTATATACGTGGCCCAGCTGTGCTCAGATCGACATATATCGCCTCTAGAACATCGCCTGTAGGTCCTATATGGCCGTGGGTTGCATCTGGCTGGTATCAGAGCTACCCCCATGCTGTATATACGGCGCCTAGCTGTGCTTAGATCGACATATATCCACTCAAGAACATCGCCTGTAGGTCCTATATAGCCGTGGGTTGCATCTGGCTGGTATCAGAGCTACCCTCATGCTGTATATACGGGGCCCAACTGTGCTCAGATCGACATATATCCACTCAAGAACATCGCCTGTAGGTCCTATATGGCCGTGGGTTGCATCTGGCTGGTATCAGAGCTACCCCTATGCTGTATATACGGGGACCAGCTGTGCTCAGATCGACATATATCGACTCAAGAACATCGCCTGTAGGTCCTATATAGTTGTGGGTTGCAGCCTGGCTGGTATCACAGCTACCCCGATGCTGTATACACGGCGCCCAGCTGTGCTCAGATCGACATATATCCACTGTAGGTCCTATATGGCCGTGGGTTGCATCTGGCTGGTATCAGACCTACCCCTATGCTGTATATACGGCGCTCAGCTGTGCTCAGATCGACATATATCCACTCAAGAACATCGCCTGTTGGTCCTATATGGCCGTGGGTTGCATCTGGCTGGTATCAGAGCTACCCCCATGCTGTATATACGGGGCCCAGCTGTGCTCAGGTCGACATATATGGACTCAAGAACATCGCCTGTAGGTCCTATATGGCCGTGGGTTGCATCTGGCTGGTATCAGAGCTACCCCTATGCTGTATATACGGCGCTCAGCTGTGCTCAGATCGACATATATCCACTCAAGAACATCGCCTGTTGGTCCTATATGGCCGTGGGTTGCATCTGGCTGGTATCAGAGCTACCCCCATGCTGTATATACGTGGCCCAACTGTGCTCAGATCGACATATATCGACTCAAGAGCATTGCCTGTAGGTCCTATATGGCCGTGGGTTGCATCTGGCTGGTATCAGAGCTACCCCCAAGCTGTATATACGGCGCCCAGCTGTGCTTAGATCGACATATATCCACTCAAGAACATCGCCTGTAGGTCCTATATGGCCGTGGGTTGCATCTAGCTGGTATCAGAGCTACCGCCATGCTGTATATACGGGGCCCAGCTGTGCTCAGATCGACATATATCAACTCAAGAACATCGCCTGTAGGTACTATATAGCCGTAAGTTGCAGCTGGCTGGTATCACAGCTACCCCCATGCTGTATACACGTGGCCCAGCTGTGCTCAGATCGACATATATCGATTCAAGAACATCGCCTGTAGGTCCTATATGGCCGTGGGTTGCATCTGGCTGGTATCAGAGCTACCCCTATGCTGTATATACGGCGCTCAGCTGTGCTCAGATCGACATATATCGACTGAAGAACATCGCCTGTAGGTCCTATATAGCCGTGGGTTGCAGCTGGCTGGTATCACAGCTACCCTCATGATGTATATACGCGGCCCAGCTGTGCTCAGATCGACATATATCCACTCAAGAACATCGCCTGTAGGTCCTATATGGCCGTGGGTTGCATCTGGCTGGTATCAGAGCTACCCCCATGCTGTATATACGGGGCCCAGCTGTGCTCAGATCGACATATATCGACTCAAGAACATCGCCTGTAGGTCCTATATGGCCGTGGGTTGCATCTGGCTGGTATCACAGCCACCCCCATGTTGTATATACGGCGGCCAGCTGTGCTCAGATCGACATATATCCACTCAATAACATCGCCTGTAGGTCCTATATGGCCGTGGGTTGCATCTGGCTGGTATCAGAGCTACCCCCATGCTGTATATACGGGGCCCAGCTGTACTTAGATCGACTTATATCGACTCAAGAACATCGCCTGTAGGTCCTATATAGCCCTGGGTTGCACCTGGCTGGTATCACAGCTACCCCCATTCTGTATATGCGTGGCCCAGCTGTGCTCATATCGACATATATCGACTCAAGAACATCGCCTGTAGGTCCTATATGGCCGTGGGTTGCATCTGGCTGGTATCAGAGCTACCCCCATGCTGTATATACGGCGGCCAGCTGTGCTCAGATCGACATATATCCACTCAAGAACATCGCCTGTAGGTCCTATATGGCCGTGGGTTGCATCTGGCTGGTATCAGAGCTACCCCCATGCTGTATATACGGGGCCCAGCTGTGCTCAGATCGACATATATCGACTCAAGAACATCGCCTGTAGGTTCTATATAGCCGTGGGTTGCAGCTGGCTGGTATTACAGCTACCCCCATGCTGTATATACGTGGCCAAGTTGTGCTCAGATCGACATATATCGACTCAAGAACATCGCCTGTAGGTCCTATATGGCCGTGGGTTGCATCTGGCTGGTATCAGAGCTACCCCCATGCTGTATATACGGCGCCCAGCTGTGCTCAGATCGACATATATCTACTAAAGAACATCGCATGTAGGTCCTATATGGCCGTGGGTTGCATCTGGCTGGTCTCAGAGCTACCCCCATGCTGTATATACGGGGCCCAGCTGTGCGCAGATCGACATATATCGACTCAAGAACATCGCCCGTAGGTCTTATATAGCCGTGGGTTGCAGCTGGCTGGTATCACAGCTACCCCCATGCTGTATATACGTGGCCCAGCTGTGCTCAGATCGACATATATCGACTCAAGAACATCGCCTGTAGGTCCTATATGGCCATGGGTTGCATCTGGCTGGTATCAGAGCTACCCCCATGCTGTATATACGGCGCCCAGCTGTGCATAGGTCGACATATATCCACTCAAGAACATCGCCTGTAGGTCCTATATGGCCGTGGGTTGCATCTGGCTGGTATCAGAGCTACCCCCATGCTGTATATACGGTGCCCAGCTGTGCCCAGATCGACATATATCTACACAAGAACATCGCCTGTAGGTCCTGTATAGCCGCGGGTTGCAGCTGGCTGGTATCACAGCTACCCCCATGCTGTATATACGTGGCCCAGCTGTGCTCAGATCGACATATATCGACTCAAGAACATCGCCTGTAGGTCCTATATGGCCGTGGGTTGCATCTGGCTGGTATCAGAGCTACCCCCATGCTGTATATACGGCGCCCAGCTGTGCTCAGATGGACATATATCGACTCAAGAACATCGCCTGTAGGTCCTATATAGTCGTGGGTTGCAGCCTGGCTGATATCACAGCTACCCCCATGCTGTATACACGGCGCCCAGCTGTGCTCAGATCGACATATATCCACTGTAGGTCCTATATGGCCGTGGGTTGCAACTGGCTGGTATCAGAGCTACCCCCATGCTGTATATACGGGGCCCAGATGTGCTCAGATCGACATATATCGACTCAAGAACATCGCCTGTAGGTCCTATATAGCCGTGGGTTGCAGCTGGCTGGTATCACAGCTACCCCCATGCTGTATATACGTGGCCCAGCTGTGCTCAGATCGACATATATCGACTCAAGAGCATCGCCTGTAGGTCCTATATGGCCGTGGGTTGCATCTGGCTGGTATTAGAGCTACCCCCATGCTGTATATACGGCGCCCAGCTGTGCTCAGATCGACATATATCCACTGTAGGCCATATATGGCCGTGGGTTGCATCTGGCTGGTATCAGAGCTACCCCATGCTGCATATACGGGGCCCAGCTGTGCTCAGATCGACATATATCGACTCAAGAACATCGCCTGTAGGTCCTATATAGGCGTGGGTTGCAGTTGGCTGGTATCACAGCTACCCCCATGCTGTATATACGTGGTCCAGCTGTGCTCAGATCAACATATATCGACTCAAGAGCATCGCCTGTAGGTCCTATATGGCCGTGGGTTGCATCTGGCTGGTATCAGAGCTACCCCCATGATGTATATACGGCGCCCAGCTGTGCTTAGATCGACATATATCCACTCAAGAACATCGCCTGTAGGTCCTATATGGCCGTGGGTTGCATCTAGCTGTTATCAGAGCTACCGCCATGCTGTATATACGGGGCCCAGCTGAGGTCAGATCGACATATATCGATTCAAGAACATCGCCCGTAGGTCCTATATAGCCGTGGGTTGCAGCTGGCTGGTATCACAGCTACCTCCATGCTGTATATACGTGGCCCAGCTGTGCTCAGATCGACATATATCGACTCTAGAACATCGCCTGTAGGTCCTATATGGCCGAGGGTTGCATCTGGCTGGAATCAGAGCTACCCTCAAGCTGTATATACGGGGCCCAGCTGTGCTCAGATCGACATATATCCACTCAAGAACATCGGCTGTAGGTCCTATATGGCCGTGGGTTGCATCTGGCTGGTATCAGAGCTACCCCCATGCTGTATATACGGCGCCCAGCTGTGCTTAGATCGACATATATCCACTCAAGAACATCGCCTGTAGGTCCTATATGGCCGTGGGTTGCATCTAGCTGGTATCAGAGCTACCGCTATGCTGTATATACGTGGCCCAGCTGTGCTCAGATCGACATATATTGACTCAAGAGCATCGCCTGTAGGTCCTATATGGCCGTGGGTTGCATCTGGCTGGTATTAGAGCTACCCCCATGCTGTATATACGGCGCCCAGCTGTGCTCAGATCGACATATATCCACTGTAGGTCCTATATGGCCGTGGGTTGCATCTGGCTGGTATCAGAGCTACCCCCATGCTGTATATACGGGGCCCAGATGTGCTCTGATCGACATATATCGACTCAAGAACATCGCCTGTAGGTCCTATATAGCCGTGGGTTGCAGCTGGCTGGTATCACAGCTACCCCCATGCTGGATATAGGTGGCCCAGCTGTGCTCAGATCGACATATATCGACTCAAGAACATCGCCTGTAGGTCCTATATGGCCGTGGGTTGCATCTGGTGGGTATCAGAGCTACCCCTATGCTGTATATACGGCGCTCAGCTGTGCTCACATCGACATATATCCACTCAAGAACATCGCCTGTAGGTCCTATATGGCCGTGGGTTTCATCTGGCTGGTATCAGAGCTACCCCCCATGCTGTATATACGGGGCCCAGCTGTGCTCAGATCGACATATATCGACTCAAGAACATCGTCTGTAGGTCCTATATAGCCGTGGGTTGCAGCTGGCTGGCATCACAGCTACCCCCTTGCTGTATATACGTGGCCCAGGTGTGCTCAGATCGACATATATCGACTCAAGAACATCGTCTGTAGGTCCTATATGGCCGTGGGTTGCATCTGGCTGGTATCAGAGCTACCCCCATGCTGTATATACGGGGCCCAGCTGTGCTCAGATCGACATATATCGACTCAAGAACATCGCCTGTAGGTCCTATATGGCCGTGGGTTGCATCTGGCTGGTATCACAGCCACCCCCATGTTGTATATACGGCGGCCAGCTGTGCTCAGATCGACATATATCCACTCAATAACATCGCCTGTAGGTCCTATATGGCCGTGGGTTGCATCTGGCTGGTATCAGAGCTACCCCCATGCTGTATATACGTGGCCCAGCTGTGCTCAGATCGACATATATCGACTCAAGAACATCGCCTGTAGGTCCTATATAGCCGTGGGTTGCAGCTGGCTGGCATCACAGCCACCCTCATGCTGTATATACGCGGCCCAGCTGTGCTCAGATCGACATATATCGACTCAAGAACATCGCCTGTAGGTTCTATATGGCCGTGGGTTGCATCTGGCTGGTATCAGAGCTACCCCCATGCTGTATATACGGGGCCCAGCTTTGCTCAGATCGACATATATCGACTCAAGAACATCGCCTGTAGGTCCTATATAGCCGTGGGTTGCAGCTGGCTGGTATCACAGCTACCACCATGTTGTATATACGTGGCCCAGCTGTGCTCAGATCGACATATATAGACTCAAGAACATTGCCTATATTTCCTATATGGCCGAGAGTTTTATCTGCCTGGTATCAAAGCCACCCCCATGCTGTATATACGGGGCCCAGCTGTACTTAGATCGACATATATCGACTCAAGAACATCGCCTGTAGGTCCTATATAGCCCTGGGTTGCACCTGGCTGGTATCACAGCTACCCCCATTCTGTATATGCGTGGCCCAGCTGTGCTCATATCGACATATATCGACTCAAGAACATCGCCTGTAGGTCCTATATGGCCGTGGGTTGCATCTGGCTGGTATCAGAGCTACCCCCATGCTGTATATACGGCGGCCAGCTGTGCTCAGATCGACATATATCCACTCAAGAACATCGCCTGTAGGTCCTATATGGCCGTGGGTTGCATCTGGCTGGTATCAGAGCTACCCCCATGCTGTATATACGGGGCCCAGCTGTGCTCAGATCGACATATATCGACTCAAGAACATCGCCTGTAGGTTCTATATAGCCGTGGGTTGCAGCTGGCTGGTATTACAGCTACCCCCATGCTGTATATACGTGGCCAAGTTGTGCTCAGATCGACATATATCGACTCAAGAACATCGCCTGTAGGTCCTATATGGCCGTGGGTTGCATCTGGCTGGTATCAGAGCTACCCCCATGCTGTATATACGGCGCCCAGCTGTGCTCAGATCGACATATATCTACTAAAGAACATCGCATGAAGGTCCTATATGGCCGTGGGTTGCATCTGGCTGGTATCAGAGCTACCCCCATGCTGTATATACGTGGCCCAGCTGTGCTCAGATCGACATATATCGACTCAAGAACATCGCCTGTAGGTCCTATATAGCCGTGGGTTGCAGCTGGCTGGCATCACAGCCACCCTCATGCTGTATATACGCGGCCCAGCTGTGCTCAGATCGACATATATCGACTCAAGAACATCGCCTGTAGGTTCTATATGGCCGTGGGTTGCATCTGGCTGGTATCAGAGCTACCCCCATGCTGTATATACGGGGCCCAGCTGTGCTCAGATCGACATATATCGACTCAAGAACATCGCCTGTAGGTCCTATATAGCCGTGGGTTGCAGCTGGCTGGTATCACAGCTACCACCATGTTGTATATACGTGGCCCAGCTGTGCTCAGATCGACATATATAGACTCAAGAACATCGCCTGTAGGTCCTATATAGCCGTGGGTTGCATCTGGCTGGTATCAGAGCTACCCTCATACTGTATATACGGGGCCCAACTGTGCTCAGATCGACATATATCGACTCAAGAACATCGCCTGTAGGTCCTATATAGCCGTGGGTTGCATCTGGCTGGTATCAGAGCTACCCCTATGCTGTATATACGGCGCTCAGCTGTGCTCAGATCGACATATATCCACTCAAGAACATCGCCTGTTGGTCCTATATGGCCGTGGGTTGCATCTGGCTGGTATCAGAGCTACCCCCATGCTGTATATACGTGGCCCAGCTGTGCTCAGATCGACATATATCGACTCAAGAGCATTGCCTGTAGGTCCTATATGGCCGTGGGTTGCATCTGGCTGGTATCAGAGCCACCCCCATGCTGTATATACGGCGCCCAGCTGTGTTTAGATCGACATATATCCACTCAAGAACATCGCCTGTAGGTCCTATATGGCCGTGGGTTGCATCTAGCTCGTATCAGAGCTACCGCCATGCTGTATATACGGGGCCCAGCTGTGCTCAGATCGACATATATCAACTCAAGAACATCGCCTGTAGGTCCTATATAGCCGTGGGTTGCAGCTAGCTGGTATCACAGCTACCCCCATGCTGTATACACGTGGCCCAGCTGTGCTCAGATCGACATATATCGACTCAAGAACATCGCCTGTAGGTCCTATATGGCCGTGGGTTGCATCTTGCTGGTATCAGAGCTACCCCCATGCTGTATATACGGCGCCCAGCTGTGCTTAGATCGACATATATCCACTCAAGAACATCGCCTGTAGGTCCTATATGGCCGTGGGTTGCATCTAGCTGGTATCAGAGCTACCGCCATGCTGTATATACGGGGCCCAGCTGAGCTCAGATCGACATATATCGACTCAAGAACATCGCCTGTAGGTCCTATATAGCCGTGGGTTGCAGCTGGCTGGTATCACAGCTACCCCCATGCTGTATATACGTGGCCCAGCTGTGCTCAGATCGACATATATCGACTCTAGAACATCGCCTGTAGGTCCTATATGGCCGTGGGTTGCATCTGGCTGGAATCAGAGCTACCTTCAAGCTGTAGATACGGGGCCCAGCTGTGCTCAGATCGACATATATCCACTCAAGAACACCGGCTGTAGGTCCTATATGGCCGTGGGTTGCATCTGGCTGGTATCAGAGCTACCCCCATGCTGTATATACGGCGCCCAGCTGTGCTTAGATCGACATATAGCCACTCAAGAACATCGCCTTAAGGTCCTATATGGCCGTGGGTTGCATCTAGCTGGTATCAAAGCTACCGCCATGCTGTATATGCGGGGCCCAGCTGTGCTCAGATCGACATATATCGACTCAAGAACATCGCCTGTAGGTCCTATATGGCCGTGGGTTGCATCTGGCTGGTATCAGAGCTACCCCCATGCTGTATATAGGGCGCCCAGCTGTGCTCAAATCGACATATATCCACTCTAGAACATCGCCTGTAGGTCCTATATGGCCGTGGGTTGCATCTGGCTGGTATCAGAGCTACCCTCAAGCTGTATATACGGGGCCCAGCTGAGCTCAGATCGACATATATCGACTCAAGAACATCGCCTGTAGGTCCTATATAGCCGTGGGTTGCAGCTGGCTGGTATCACAGCTACCCCCATGCTGTATATACGTGGCCCAGCTGTGCTCAGATCGACATATATCGACTCTAGAACATCGCCTGTAGGTCCTATATGGCCGTGGGTTGCATCTGGCTGGAATCAGAGCTACCTTCAAGCTGTATATACGGGGCCCAGCTGTGCTCAGATCGACATATATCCACTCAAGAACACCGGCTGTAGGTCCTATATGGCCGTGGGTTGCATCTGGCTGGTATCAGAGCTACCCCCATGCTGTATATAGGGCGCCCAGCGGTGCTCAAATCGACATATATCCACTCTAGAACATCGCCTGTAGGTCCTATATGGCCGTGGGTTGCATCTGGCTGGTATCAGAGCTACCCCCATGCTGTATATACGGGGCCCAGATGTGCTCAGATCGACATATATCGACTCAAGAAATCGCCTGTAGGTCCTATATAGCTGTGGGTTGCAGCTGGCTGGTATCAGAGCTACCGCCATGCTGTATATACGGCGCCCAGCTGTGCTCAGATCGACATATATCGACTCAAGAACATCGCCTGTAGGTCCTATATGGCCGTGGGTTGCATCTGTCTGGTATTAGAGCTATCCCCATGCTGTATATACGGCGCCCAGCTGTGCTCAGAGCGACATATATCGACTCAAGATCATCGCCTGTAGGTCCTATATGGCCGTGGGTTGCATCTGGCTGGTATTAGAGCTACCCCCATGCTGTATATACGGCGCCCAGCTGTGCTCAGATCGACATATATCCACTGTAGGTCCTATATGGCCGTGGGTTGTATCTGGCTGGTATCAGAGCTTCCCCTATGCTGTATATACGGCGCTCAGCTGTGCTCAGATCGACATATATCCACTCAAGAACATCGCCTGTAGGTCCTATATGGCCGTGGGTTGCATCTGGCTGGTATCAGAGCTACCCCCATGCTGTATATACGGAGCCCAGCTGTGCTCAGATCGACATATATCGACTCAAGAACATCGCCTGTAGGTCCTATATGGCCCTGGGTTGCATCTGGCTGGTATCAGAGCTACCCCCATGCTGTATATACGGCGCCCAGCTGTGCTCAGATCGACATATATCGACTCAAGAACATCGCCTGTAGGTCCTATATGGCCGTGGGTTGCATCTGGCTGGTATTAGAGCTACCCCCATGCTGTATATACGGCGCCCAGCTGTGCTCAGATCGACATATATCCACTGTATGTCCTATATGGCCGTGGGTTGCATCTGGCTGGTATCAGAGCTTCCCCTATGCTGTATATACGGCGCTCAGCTGTGCTCAGATCGACATATATCCACTCAAGAACATCGGCTGTAGGTCCTATATGGCCGTGGTTTCCATCTGGCTGGTATCAGAGCTACCCCCATGCTGTATATACGGCGCCCAGCTGTGCTTAGATCGACATATATCCACTCAAGAACAGCGCCTGTAGGTCCTATATGGCCGTGGGTTGCATCTAGCTGGTATCAGAGCTACCGCCATGCTGTATATACGGGGCCCAGCTGTGCTCAGATCGACATATATCGACTCAAGAACATCGCCTGTAGGTCCTATATAGCCGTGGGTTGCAGCTGGCTGGTATCACAGCTACCCCCATGCTGTATATACGTGGCCCAGCTGTGCTCAGATCGACATATATCGCCTCTAGAACATCGCCTGTAGGTCCTATATGGCCGTGGGTTGCATCTGGCTGGTATCAGAGCTACCCCCATGCTGTATATACGGCGCCTAGCTGTGCTTAGATCGACATATATCCACTCAAGAACATCGCTTGTAGGTCCTATATAGCCGTGGGTTGCATCTGGCTGGTATCAGAGCTACCCTCATGCTGTATATACGGGGCCCAACTGTGCTCAGATCGACATATATCCACTCAAGAACATCGCCTGTAGGTCCTATATGGCCGTGGGTTGCATCTGGCTGGTATCAGAGCTACCCCTATGCTGTATATACGGGGACCAGCTGTGCTCAGATCGACATATATCGACTCAAGAACATCGCCTGTAGGTCCTATATAGTTGTGGGTTGCAGCCTGGCTGGTATCACAGCTACCCCGATGCTGTATACACGGCGCCCAGCTGTGTTCAGATCGACATATATCCACTGTAGGTCCTATATGGCCGTGGGTTGCATCTGGCTGGTATCAGACCTACCCCTATGCTTTATATACGGCGCTCAGCTGTGCTCAGATCGACATATATCCACTCAAGAACATCGCCTGTTGGTCCTATATGGCCGTGGGTTGCATCTGGCTGGTATCAGAGCTACCCCCATGCTGTATATACGGGGCCCAGCTGTGCTCAGGTCGACATATATGGACTCAAGAACATCGCCTGTAGGTCCTATATGGCCGTGGGTTGCATCTGGCTGGTATCAGAGCTACCCCTATGCTGTATATACGGCGCTCAGCTGTGCTCAGATCGACATATATCCACTCAAGAACATCGCCTGTTGGTCCTATATGGCCGTGGGTTGCATCTGGCTGGTATCAGAGCTACCCCCATGCTGTATATACGTGGCCCAACTGTGCTCAGATCGACATATATCGACTCAAGAGCATTGCCTGTAGGTCCTATATGGCCGTGGGTTGCATCTGGCTGGTATCAGAGCTACCCCCAAGCTGTATATACGGCGCCCAGCTGTGCTTAGATCGACATATATCCACTCAAGAACATCGCCTGTAGGTCCTATATGGCCGTGGGTTGCATCTAGCTGGTATCAGAGCTACCGCCATGCTGTATATACGGGGCCCAGCTGTGCTCAGATCGACATATATCAACTCAAGAACTTCGCCTGTAGGTACTATATAGCCGTAAGTTGCAGCTGGCTGGTATCACAGCTACCCCCATGCTGTATACACGTGGCCCAGCTGTGCTCAGATCGACATATATCGATTCAAGAACATCGCCTGTAGGTCCTATATGGCCGTGGGTTGCATCTGGCTGGTATCAGAGCTACCCCTATGCTGTATATACGGCGCTCAGCTGTGCTCAGATCGACATATATCGACTGAAGAACATCGCCTGTAGGTCCTATATAGCCGTGGGTTGCAGCTGGCTGGTATCACAGCTACCCTCATGATGTATATACGCGGCCCAGCTGTGCTCAGATCGACATATATCCACTCAAGAACATCGCCTGTAGGTCCTATATGGCCGTGGGTTGCATCTGGCTGGTATCAGAGCTACCCCCATGCTGTATATACGGGGCCCAGCTGTGCTCAGATCGACATATATCGACTCAAGAACATCGCCTGTAGGTCCTATATGGCCGTGGGTTGCATCTGGCTGGTATCACAGCCACCCCCATGTTGTATATACGGCGGCCAGCTGTGCTCAGATCGACATATATCCACTCAATAACATCGCCTGTAGGTCCTATATGGCCGTGGGTTGCATCTGGCTGGTATCAGAGCTACCCCCATGCTGTATATACGTGGCCCAGCTGTGCTCAGATCGACATATATCGACTCAAGAACATCGCCTGTAGGTCCTATATAGCCGTGGGTTGCAGCTGGCTGGCATCACAGCCACCCTCATGCTGTATATACGCGGCCCAGCTGTGCTCAGATCGACATATATCGACTCAAGAACATCGCCTGTAGGTTCTATATGGCCGTGGGTTGCATCTGGCTGGTATCAGAGCTACCCCCATGCTGTATATACGGGGCCCAGCTGTGCTCAGATCGACATATATCGACTCAAGAACATCGCCTGTAGGTCCTATATAGCCGTGGGTTGCAGCTGGCTGGTATCACAGCTACCACCATGTTGTATATACGTGGCCCAGCTGTGCTCAGATCGACATATATAGACTCAAGAACATCGCCTATAGGTCCTATATGGCCGAGAGTTTTATCTGCCTGGTATCAAAATCACCCCCATGCTGTATATACGGGGCCCAGCTGTACTTAGATCGACATATATCGACTCAAGAACATCGCCTGTAGGTCCTATATAGCCCTGGGTTGCACCTGGCTGGTATCACAGCTACCCCCATTCTGTATATGCGTGGCCCAGCTGTGCTCATATCGACATATATCGACTCAAGAACATCGCCTGTAGGTCCTATATGGCCGTGGGTTGCATCTGGCTGGTATCAGAGCTACCCCCATGCTGTATATACGGCGGCCAGCTGTGCTCAGATCGACATATATCCACTCAAGAACATCGCCTGTAGGTCCTATATGGCCGTGGGTTGCATCTGGCTGGTATCAGAGCTACCCCCATGCTGTATATACGGGGCCCAGCTGTGCTCAGATCGACATATATCGACTCAAGAACATCGCCTGTAGGTTCTATATAGCCGTGGGTTGCAGCTGGCTGGTATTACAGCTACCCCCATGCTGTATATACGTGGCCAAGTTGTGCTCAGATCGACATATATCGACTCAAGAACATCGCCTGTAGGTCCTATATGGCCGTGGGTTGCATCTGGCTGGTATCAGAGCTACCCCCATGCTGTATATACGGCGCCCAGCTGTGCTCAGATCGACATATATCTACTAAAGAACATCGCATGTAGGTCCTATATGGCCGTGGGTTGCATCTGGCTGGTCTCAGAGCTACCCCCATGCTGTATATACGGGGCCCAGCTGTGCGCAGATCGACATATATCGACTCAAGAACATCGCCCGTAGGTCTTATATAGCCGTGGGTTGCAGCTGGCTGGTATCACAGCTACCCCCATGCTGTATATACGTGGCCCAGCTGTGCTCAGATCGACATATATCGACTCAAGAACATCGCCTGTAGGTCCTATATGGCCGTGGGTTGCATCTGGCTGGTATCAGAGCTACCCCCATGCTGTATATACGGCGCCCAGCTGTGCATAGGTCGACATATATCCACTCAAGAACATCGCCTGTAGGTCCTATATGGCCGTGGGTTGCATCTGGCTGGTATCAGAGCTACCCCCATGCTGTATATACGGTGCCCAGCTGTGCCCAGATCGACATATATCTACACAAGAACATCGCCTGTAGGTCCTGTATAGCCGCGGGTTGCAGCTGGCTGGTATCACAGCTACCCCCATGCTGTATATACGTGGCCCAGCTGTGCTCAGATCGACATATATCGACTCAAGAACATCGCCTGTAGGTCCTATATGGCCGTGGGTTGCATCTGGCTGGTATCAGAGCTACCCCCATGCTGTATATACGGCGCCCAGCTGTGCTCAGATGGACATATATCGACTCAAGAACATCGCCTGTAGGTCCTATATAGTCGTGGGTTGCAGCCTGGCTGGTATCACAGCTACCCCCATGCTGTATACACGGCGCCCAGCTGTGCTCAGATCGACATATATCCACTGTAGGTCCTATATGGCCGTGGGTTGCAACTGGCTGGTATCAGAGCTACCCCCATGCTGTATATACGGGGCCCAGATGTGCTCAGATCGACATATATCGACTCAAGAACATCGCCTGTAGGTCCTATATAGCCGTGGGTTGCAGCTGGCTGGTATCACAGCTACCCCCATGCTGTATATACGTGGCCCAGCTGTGCTCAGATCGACATATATCGACTCAAGAGCATCGCCTGTAGGTCCTATATGGCCGTGGGTTGCATCTGGCTGGTATTAGAGCTACCCCCATGCTGTATATACGGCGCCCAGCTGTGCTCAGATCGACATATATCCACTGTAGGCCATATATGGCCGTGGGTTGCATCTGGCTGGTATCAGAGCTACCCCATGCTGCATATACGTGGCCCAGCTGTGCTCAGATCGACATATATCGACTCAAGAACATCGCCTGTAGGTCCTATATAGGCGTGGGTTGCAGCTGGCTGGTATCACAGCTACCCCCATGCTGTATATACGTGGTCCAGCTGTGCTCAGATCAACATATATCGACTCAAGAGCATCGCCTGTAGGTCCTATATGGCCGTGGGTTGCATCTGGCTGGTATCAGAGCTACCCCCATGATGTATATACGGCGCCCAGCTGTGCTTAGATCGACATATATCCACTCAAGAACATCGCCTGTAGGTCCTATATGGCCGTGGGTTGCATCTAGCTGTTATCAGAGCTACCGCCATGCTGTATATACGGGGCCCAGCTGAGCTCAGATCGACATATATCGATTCAAGAACATCGCCCGTAGGTCCTATATAGCCGTGGGTTGCAGCTGGCTGGTATCACAGCTACCTCCATGCTGTATATACGTGGCCCAGCTGTGCTCAGATCGACATATATCGACTCTAGAACATCGCCTGTAGGTCCTATATGGCCGTGGGTTGCATCTGGCTGGAATCAGAGCTACCCTCAAGCTGTATATACGGGGCCCAGCTGTGCTCAGATCGACATATATCCACTCAAGAACATCGGCTCTAGGTCCTATATGGCCGTGGGTTGCATCTGGCTGGTATCAGAGCTACCCCCATGCTGTATATACGGCGCCCAGCTGTGCTTAGATCGACATATATCCACTCAAGAACATCGCCTGTAGGTCCTATATGGCCGTGGGTTGCATCTAGCTGGTATCAGAGCTACCACTATGCTGTATATACGTGGCCCAGCTGTGCTCAGATCGACATATATTGACTCAAGAGCATCGCCTGTAGGTCCTATATGGCCGTGGGTTGCATCTGGCTGGTATTAGAGCTACCCCCATGCTGTATATACGGCGCCCAGCTGTGCTCAGATCGACATATATCCACTGTAGGTCCTATATGGCCGTGGGTTGCATCTGGCTGGTATCAGAGCTACCCCCATGCTGTATATACGGGGCCCAGATGTGCTCTGATCGACATATATCGACTCAAGAACATCGCCTGTAGGTCCTATATAGCCGTGGGTTGCAGCTGGCTGGTATCACAGCTACCCCCATGCTGGATATAGGTGGCCCAGCTGTGCTCAGATCGACATATATCGACTCAAGAACATCGCCTGTAGGTCCTATATGGCCGTGGGTTGCATCTGGTGGGTATCAGAGCTACCCCTATGCTGTATATACGGCGCTCAGCTGCGCTCAGATCGACATATATCCACTCAAGAACATCGCCTGTAGGTCCTATATGGCCGTGGGTTCATCTGGCTGGTATCAGAGCTACCCCCCATGCTGTATATACGGGGCCCAGCTGTGCTCAGATCGACATATATCGACTCAAGAACATCGTCTGTAGGTCCTATATAGCCGTGGGTTGCAGCTGGCTGGCATCACAGCTACCCCCTTGCTGTATATACGTGGCCCAGGTGTGCTCAGATCGACATATATCGACTCAAGAACATCGTCTGTAGGTCCTATATGGCCGTGGGTTGCATCTGGCTGGTATCAGAGCTACCCTCATGCTGTATATACGGGGCCCAGCTGTGCTCAGATCGACATATATCGACTCAAGAACATCGCCTGTAGGTCCTATATGGCCGTGGGTTGCATCTGGCTGGTATCACAGCCACCCCCATGTTGTATATACGGCGGCCAGCTGTGCTCAGATCGACATATATCCACTCAATAACATCGCCTGTAGGTCCTATATGGCCGTGGGTTGCATCTGGCTGGTATCAGAGCTACCCCCATGCTGTATATACGTGGCCCAGCTGTGCTCAGATCGACATATATCGACTCAAGAACATCGCCTGTAGGTCCTATATAGCCGTGGGTTGCAGCTGGCTGGCATCACAGCCACCCTCATGCTGTATATACGCGGCCCAGCTGTGCTCAGATCGACATATATCGACTCAAGAACATCGCCTGTAGGTTCTATATGGCCGTGGGTTGCATCTGGCTGGTATCAGAGCTACCCCCATGCTGTATATACGGGGCCCAGCTGTGCTCAGATCGACATATATCGACTCAAGAACATCGCCTGTAGGTCCTATATAGCCGTGGGTTGCAGCTGGCTGGTATCACAGCTACCACCATGTTGTATATACGTGGCCCAGCTGTGCTCAGATCGACATATATAGACTCAAGAACATCGCCTATAGGTCCTATATGGCCGAGAGTTTTATCTGCCTGGTATCAAAGCCACCCCCATGCTGTATATACGGGGCCCAGCTGTACTTAGATCGACATATATCGACTCAAGAACATCGCCTGTAGGTCCTATATAGCCCTGGGTTGCACCTGGCTGGTATCACAGCTACCCCCATTCTGTATATGCGTGGCCCAGCTGTGCTCATATCGACATATATCGACTCAGGAACATCGCCTGTAGGTCCTATATGGCCGTGGGTTGCATCTGGCTGGTATCAGAGCTACCCCCATGCTGTATATACGGCGGCCAGCTGTGCTCAGATCGACATATATCCACTCAAGAACATCGCCTGTAGGTCCTATATGGCCGTGGGTTGCATCTGGCTGGTATCAGAGCTACCCCCATGCTGTATATACGGGGCCCAGCTGTGCTCAGATCGACATATATCGACTCAAGAACATCGCCTGTAGGTTCTATATAGCCGTGGGTTGCAGCTGGCTGGTATTACAGCTACCCCCATGCTGTATATACGTGGCCAAGTTGTGCTCAGATCGACATATATCGACTCAAGAACATCGCCTGTAGGTCCTATATGGCCGTGGGTTGCATCTGGCTGGTGTCAGAGCTACCCCCATGCTGTATATACGGCGCCCAGCTGTGCTCAGATCGACATATATCTACTAAAGAACATCGCATGTAGGTCCTATATGGCCGTGGGTTGCATCTGGCTGGTCTCAGAGCTACCCCCATGCTGTATATACGGTGCCCAGCTGTGCCCAGATCGACATATATCTACACAAGAACATCGCCTGTAGGTCCTGTATAGCCGCGGGTTGCAGCTGGCTGGTATCACAGCTACCCCCATGCTGTATATACGGCGCCCAGCTGTGCTCAGATGGACATATATCGACTCAAGAACATCGCCTGTAGGTCCTATATAGTCGTGGGTTGCAGCCTGGCTGGTATCACAGCTACCCCCATGCTGTATACACGGCGCCCAGCTGTGCTCAGATCGACATATATCCACTGTAGGTCCTATATGGCCGTGGGTTGCAACTGGCTGGTATCAGAGCTACCCCCATGCTGTATATACGGGGCCCAGATGTGCTCAGATCGACATATATCGACTCAAGAACATCGCCTGTAGGTCCTATATAGCCGTGGGTTGCAGCTGGCTGGTATCACAGCTACCCCCATGCTGTATATACGTGGCCCAGCTGTGCTCAGATCGACATATATCGACTCAAGAGCATCGCCTGTAGGTCCTATATGGCCGTGGGTTGCATCTGGCTGGTATTAGAGCTACCCCCATGCTGTATATACGGCGCCCAGCTGTGCTCAGATCGACATATATCCACTGTAGGTCATATATGGCCGTGGGTTGCATCTGGCTGGTATCAGAGCTACCCCATGCTGCATATACGGGGCCCAGCTGTGCTCAGATCGACATATATCGACTCAAGAACATCGCCTGTAGGTCCTATATAGGCGTGGGTTGCAGCTGGCTGGTATCACAGCTACCCCCATGCTGTATATACGTGGTCCAGCTGTGCTCAGATCAACATATATCGACTCAAGAGCATCGCCTGTAGGTCCTATATGGCCGTGGGTTGCATCTGGCTGGTATCAGAGCTACCCCCATGATGTATATACGGCGCCCAGCTGTGCTTAGATCGACATATATCCACTCAAGAACATCGCCTGTAGGTCCTATATGGCCGTGGGTTGCATCTAGCTGTTATCAGAGCTACCGCCATGCTGTATATACGGGGCCCAGCTGAGCTCAGATCGACATATATCGATTCAAGAACATCGCCCGTAGGTCCTATATAGCCGTGGGTTGCAGCTGGCTGGTATCACAGCTACCTCCATGCTGTATATACGTGGCCCAGCTGTGCTCAGATCGACATATATCGACTCTAGAACATCGCCTGTAGGTCCTATATGGCCGTGGGTTGCATCTGGCTGGAATCAGAGCTACCCTCAAGCTGTATATACGGGGCCCAGCTGTGCTCAGATCGACATATATCCACTCAAGAACATCGGCTGTAGGTCCTATATGGCCGTGGGTTGCATCTGGCTGGTATCAGAGCTACCCCCATGCTGTATATACGGCGCCCAGCTGTGCTTAGATCGACATATATCCACTCAAGAACATCGCCTGTAGGTCCTATATGGCCGTGGGTTGCATCTAGCTGGTATCAGAGCTACCGCCATGCTGTATATACGTGGCCCAGCTGTGCTCAGATCGACATATATTGACTCAAGAGCATCGCCTGTAGGTCCTATATGGCCGTGGGTTGCATCTGGCTGGTATTAGAGCTACCCCCATGCTGTATATACGGCGCCCAGCTGTGCTCAGATCGACATATATCCACTGTAGGTCCTATATGGCCGTGCGTTGCATCTGGCTGGTATCAGAGCTACCCCCATGCTGTATATACGGGGCCCAGATGTGCTCTGATCGACATATATCGACTCAAGAACATCGCCTGTAGGTCCTATATAGCCGTGGGTTGCAGCTGGCTGGTATCACAGCTACCCCCATGCTGGATATAGGTGGCCCAGCTGTGCTCAGATCGACATATATCGACTCAAGAACATCGCCTGTAGGTCCTATATGGCCGTGGGTTGCATCTGGTGGGTATCAGAGCTACCCCTATGCTGTATATACGGCGCTCAGCTGTGCTCAGATCGACATATATCCACTCAAGAACATCGCCTGTAGGTCCTATATGGCCGTGGGTTTCATCTGGCTGGTATCAGAGCTACCCCCCCATGCTGTATATACGGGGCCCAGCTGTGCTCAGATCGACATATATCGACTCAAGAACATCGTCTGTAGGTCCTATATAGCCGTGGGTTGCAGCTGGCTGGCATCACAGCTACCCCCTTGCTGTATATACGTGGCCCAGGTGTGCTCAGATCGACATATATCGACTCAAGAACATCGTCTGTAGGTCCTATATGGCCGTGGGTTGCATCTGACTGGTATTAGAGCTACCCCCATGCTGTATATACGGCGCCCAGCTGTGCTCAGATCGACATATATCCACTGTAGGTCCTATATAGCCGTGGGTTGCATCTGGCTGGTATCAGAGCTACCCCCATGCTGCATATACGGGGCCCAGCTGTGCTCAGATCGACATATATCGACTCAAGAACATCGCCTGTAGGTCCTATATAGCCGTGGGTTGCAGCTGGCTGGTAACACAGCTACCCCCATGCCGTATATATGTGGCTCAGCTGTGCTCAGATCGATATATATATCGACTCAAGAACATCGCCTGTAGGTGCTATATGGCCGTGGGTTGCATCTGGCTGGTATTAGAGCTACCCCCATGCTGTATATACGGCGCCCAACTGTGCTCAGATCGACATATATCCACTGTAGGTCCTATATGGCCGTGGGTTGCACCTGGCTGGTATCAGAGCTACCCTCATGCTGTATATACGGGGCCCAGCTGTGCTCAGATCGATATATATCCACTCAAGAACATCGCCTGTAGGTCCTATATGGCCGTGGGTTGCATCTGGCTGGTATCAGAGCTACCCCCATGCTGTATATACGGGGCCCAGCTGTGCTCAGATCGACATATATCGACTCAAGAACATCGCCTATAGGTCCTATATAGTCGTGGGTTGCAGCCTGGCTGGTATCACAGCTACCCCCATGCTGTATACACGGCGCCCAGCTGTGCTCAGATCGACATATATCCACTGTAGGTCCTCTATGGCCGTGGGTTGCATCTGTCTGGTATCAGAGCTACCCCCATGCTGTATATACGGGGCCCAGCTGTGCTCAGATCGACATATATCGACTCAAGAACATCGCCTGTAGGTCCTATATAGTCGTGGGTTGCAGCCTGGCTGGTATCACAGCTACCACCATGCTGTATACACGGCGCCCAGCTGTGCTCAGATCGACATATATCCACTCAAGAACATCGCCTGTAGGTTCTATATAGCCGTGGGTTGCAGCTGGCTGTTATCACAGCTACCCCCATGCTGTATATACGTGGCCCAGCTGTGCTCATATCGACATATATCGACTCAAGAGCATCGCCTGTAGGTCCTATATGGCCGTGGGTTGCATCTGGCTGGTATCAGAGCTACCCCCATGATGTAAATACGGCACCCAGCTGTGCTTAGATCGACATATATCCACTCAAGAACATCGCCTGTAGGTCCTATATGGCCGTGGGTTGCATCTAGCTGGTATCATGCTGTATATACTGGGCCCAGCTGAGCTCAGATCGACATATATCGACTCAAGCACATCGCCTGTAGGTCCTATATAGCCATGGGTTGCAGCTGGCTGGTATCACAACTACCCCCATGCTGTATATACGTGGCCCAGCTGTGCTCAGATCGACATATATCGACTCAAGAACATCGCCTGTAGGTCCTATATGGCCGTGGGTTGCATCTGGCTGGTATCAGAGCTACCCCCATGCTGTATATACGGCGCCCAGCTGTGCATACATCGACATATATCCACTCAAGAACATCGCCTGTAGGTCCTATATGGCCGTGGGTTGCATCTGGCTGGTATCAGAGCTACCCCCATGCTGTATATACGGTGCCCAGCTGTGCCCAGATCGACATATATCTACACAAGAACATCGCCTGTAGGTCCTGTATAGCCTTGGGTTGCAGCTGGCTGGTATCACAGCTACCCCCATGCTGTATATACGTGGCCCAGCTGTGCTCAGATCGACATATATCGACTCAAGAACATCGCCTGTAGGTCCTACATGGCCGTGGGTTGCATCTGGCTGGTATCAGAGCTACCCCCATGCTGTATATACGGCGCCCAGCTGTGCTCAGATCGACATATATCCACTCAAGAACATCGCCTGTATGTCCTATATGGCCGTGGGTTGCATCTGGCTGGAATCACAGCTACCCCCATGCTGAATATACGTGGCCCAGCTGTGCTCAGATCGACATATATCGACTCAAGAACATCGCCTGTAGGTCCTATATGGCCGTGGGTTGCATCTGGCTGGTATCAGAGCTACCCCCATGCTGTATATACGGCGCCCAGCTGTGCTCAGATCGACATATATCGACTCAAGAACATCGCCTGTAGGTCCTATATAGTCGTGGGTTGCAGCCTGGCTGGTATCACAGCTACCCCCATGCTGTATACACGGCGCCCAGCTGTGCTCAGATCGACATATATCCACTGTAGGTCCTATATGGCCGTTGGTTGCAACTGGCTGGTATCAGAGCTACCCCCATGCTGTATATACGGGGCCCAGATGTGCTCAGATCGACATATATCGACTCAAGAACATCGCCTGTAGGTCCTATATAGCCGTGGGTTGCAGCTGGCTGGTATCACAGCTACCCCCATGCTGTATATACGTGGCCCAGCTGTGCTCAGATCGACATATATCGACTCAAGAGCATCGCCTGTAGGTCCTATATGGCCGTGGGTTGCATCTGGCTGGTATTAGAGCTACCCCCATGCTGTATATACGGCGCCCAGCTGTGCTCAGATCGACATATATCCACTGTAGGTCATATATGGCCGTGGGTTGCATCTGGCTGGTATCAGAGCTACCCCCATGCTGCATATACGGGGCCCAGCTGTGCTCAGATCGACATATATCGAATCAAGAACATCGCCTGTAGGTCCTATATAGGCGTGGGTTGCAGCTGGCTGGTATCACAGCTACCCCCATGCTGTATATACGTGGTCCAGCTGTGCTCAGATCAACATATATCGACTCAAGAGCATCGCCTGTAGGTCCTATATGGCCGTGGGTTGCATCTGGCTGGTATCAGAGCTACCCCTATGATGTATATACGGCGCCCAGCTGTGCTTAGATCGACATATATCCACTCAAGAACATCGCCTGTAGGTCCTATATGGCCGTGGGTTGCATCTAGCTGGTATCAGAGCTACGGCCATGCTGTATATACGGGGCCCAGCTGTGCTCAGATCGACATATTTCGACTCAAGAACATCGCCTGTAGGTCCTATATGGCCGTGGGTTGCATCTGGCTGGTATCAGAGCTACCCCCATGCTGTATATACGGCGCCCAGCTGTGCTCAGATCGACATATATCCACTCTAGAACATCGCCTGTAGGTCCTATATGGCCGTGGGTTGCATCTGGCTGGTATCAGAGCTACCCTCAAGCTGTAAATACGGGGCCCAGCTGTGCTCAGATCGACATATATCCACTGTAGGTACTATATGGCCGTGGGTTGCATCTGGCTGGTATCAGAGCTACCCCCATGCTTTATATACGGGGCCCAGATGTGCTCAGATCGACATATATCGACTCAAGAACATCGCCTGTAGGTCCTATATAGCCGTGGGTTGCAGCTGGCTGATATCACAGCTACCCCCATGCTGGATATAGGTGGCCCAGCTGTGCTCAGATCGACATATATCGACTCAAGTACATCGCCTGTAGGTCCTATATGGCCGTGGGTTGCATCTGGCGGGTATCAGAGCTACCCCTATGCTGTATATACGGCGCTCAGCTGTGCTCAGATCGACATATATCCACTCAAGAACATCGCCTGTAGGTCCTATATGGCCGTGGGTTGCATCTGGCTGGTATCAGAGCTACCCCCCATGCTGTATATACGGGGCCCAGCTGTGCTCAGATCGACATATATCGACTCAAGAACATCGCCTGTAGGTCCTATATAGCCGTGGGTTGCAGCTGGCTGGCATCACAGCTACCCCCATGCTGTATATACGTGGCCCAGGTGTGCTCAGATCGACATATATCGACTCAAGAACATCGTCCGTACCTCCTATATGGCCGTGGGTTGCATCTGGCTGGTATCAGAGCTACCCCCATGCTGTATATACGGGGCCCAGCTGTGCTCAGATCGACATATATCGACTCAAGAACATCGCCTATAGGTCCTATATAGTCGTGGGTTGCAGCCTGGCTGGTATCACAGCTACCCCCATGCTGTATACACGGCGCCCAGTTGTGCTCAGAACGACATATATCCACTGTAGGTCCTATATGGCCGTGGGTTGCATCTGGCTGGTATCAGAGCTACCCGCATGCTGCATATACGGGGCCCAGCTGTGCTCAGATCGACATATATCGACTCAAGAACATCGCCTGTAGGTCCTATATAGGCGTGGGTTGCAGCTGGCTGGTATCACAGCTACCCCCATGCTGTATATACGTGGTCCAGCTGTGCTCAGATCAACATATATCGACTCAAGAGCATCGCCTGTAGGTCCTATATGGCCGTGGGTTGCATCTGGCTGGTATTAGAGATACCCCCATGCTGTATATACGGCGCCCAGCTGTGCTCAGATCGACATATATCCACTGTAGGTCATATATGGCCGTGGGTTGCATCTGGCTGGTATCAGAGCTACCCCCATGATGTATATACGGCGCCCAGCTGTGCTTAGATCGACATATATCCACTCAAGAACATCGCCTGTAGGTCCTATATGGCCGTGGGTTGCATCTAGCTGTTATCAGAGCTACCGCCATGCTGTATATACGGGGCCCAGCTGAGCTCAGATCGACATATATCGATTCAAGAACATCGCCCGTAGGTCCTATATAGCCGTGGGTTGCAGCTGGCTGGTATCACAGCTACCTCCATGCTGTATATACGTGGCCCAGCTGTGCTCAGATCGACATATATCGACTCTAGAACATCGCCTGTAGGTCCTATATGGCTGTGGGTTGCATCTGGCTGGAATCAGAGCTACCCTCAAGCTGTATATACGGGGCCCAGCTGTGCTCAGATCGACATATATCCACTCAAGAACATCGGCTGTAGGTCCTATATGGCCGTGGGTTGCATCTGGCTGGTATCAGAGCTACCCCCATGCTGTATATACGGCGCCCAGCTGTGCTTAGATCGACATATATCCACTCAAGAACATCGCCTGTAGGTCCTATATGGCCGTGGGTTGCATCTAGCTGGTATCAGAGCTACCGCCATGCTGTATATACGTGGCCCAGCTGTGCTCAGATCGACATATATTGACTCAAGAGCATCGCCTGTAGGTCCTATATGGCCGTGGGTTGCATCTGGCTGGTATTAGAGCTACCCCCATGCTGTATATACGGCGCCCAGCTGTGCTCAGATCGACATATATCCACTGTAGGTCCTATATGGCCGTGGGTTGCATCTGGCTGGTATCAGAGCTACCCCCATGCTGTATATACGGGGCCCAGATGTGCTCAGATCGACATATATCGACTCAAGAACATCGCCTGTAGGTCCTATATAGCCGTGGGTTGCAGCTGGCTGGTATCACAGCTACCCCCATGCTGGATATAGGTGGCCCAGCTGTGCTCAGATCGACATATATCGACTCAAGAACATCGACTGTAGGTCCTATATGGCCGTGGGTTGCATCTGGCGGGTATCAGAGCTACCCCTATGCTGTATATACGGCGCTCAGCTGTGCTCAGATCGACATATATCCACTCAAGAACATCGCCTGTAGGTCCTATATGGCCGTGGGTTTCATCTGGCTGGTATCAGAGCTACCCCCCATGCTGTATATACGGGGCCCAGCTGTGCTCAGATCGACATATATCGACTCAAGAACATCGTCTGTAGGTCCTATATAGCCGTGGGTTGCAGCTGGCTAGCATCACAGCTACCCCCATGCTGTATATACGTGGCCCAGGTGTGCTCAGATCGACATATATCGACTCAAGAACATCGTCTGTAGGTCCTATATGGCCGTGGGTTGCATCTGGCTGGTATTAGAGCTACCCCCATGCTGTATATACGGCGCCCAGCTGTGCTCAGATCGACATATATCCACTGTAGGTCCTATATAGCCGTGGGTTGCATCTGGCTGGTATCAGAGCTACCCCCATGCTGCATATACGGGGCCCAGCTGTGCTCAGATCGACATATATCGACTCAAGAACATCGCCTGTAGGTCCTATATAGCCGTGGGTTGCAGCTGGCTGGTAACACAGCTACCCCCATGCCGTATATATGTGGCTCAGCTGTGCTCAGATCGATATATATATATATCGACTCAAGAACATCGCCTGTAGGTGCTATATGGCCGTGGGTTGCATCTGGCTGGTATTAGAGCTACCCCCATGCTGTATATACGGCGCCCAGCTGTGCTCAGATAAACATATATCCACTGTAGGTCCTATATGGACGTGGGTTGCACCTGGCTGGTATCAGAGCTACCCTCATGCTGTATATACGGGGCCCAGCTGTGCTCAGATCGATATATATCCACTCAAGAACATCGCCTGTAGGTCCTATGTGGCCGTGGGTTGCATCTGGCTGGTATCAGAGTTACCCCCATGCTGTATATACGGGGCCCAGCTGTGCTCAGATCGACATATATCGACTCAAGAACATCGCCTATAGGTCCTATATAGTCGTGGGTTGCAGCCTGGCTGGTATCACAGCTACCCCCATGCTGTATACACGGCGCCCAGCTGTGCTCAGATCGACATATATCCACTGTAGGTCCTCTATGGCCGTGGGTTGCATCTGGCTGGTATCAGAGCTACCCCCATGCTGTATATACGGGGCCCAGCTGTGCTCAGATCGACATATATCGACTCAAGAACATCGCCTGTAGGTCCTATATAGTCGTGGGTTGCAGCCTGGCTGGCATCACAGCTACCACAATGCTGTATACACGGCGCCCAGCTGTGCTCAGATCGACATATATCCACTCAAGAACATCGCCTGTAGGTCCTATATAGCCGTGGGTTGCAGCTGGCTGGTATCACAGCTACCCCCATGCTGTATATACGTGGCCCAGCTGTGCTCAGATCGACATATATCGACTCAAGAGCATCGCCTGTAGGTCCTATATGGCCGTGGGTTGCATCTGGCTGGTATCAGAGCTACCCCCATGATGTATATACGGCGCCCAGCTGTGCTTAGATTGACATATATCCACTCAAGAACATCGCCTGTAGGTCCTATATGGCCGTGGGTTGCATCTAGCTGGTATCATGCTGTATATACTGGGCCCAGCTGAGCTCAGATCGACATATATCGACTCAAGCACATCGCCTGTAGGTCCTATATAGCCATGGGTTGCAGCTGGCTGGTATCACAACTACCCCCATGCTGTATATACGTGGCCCAGCTGTGCTCAGATCGACATATATCGACTCAAGAACATCGCCTGTAGGTCCTATATGGCCGTGGGTTGCATCTGGCTGGTATCAGAGTACCCCCATGCTGTATATACGGCGCCCAGCTGTGCATAGATCGACATATATCCACTCAAGAACATCGCCTGTAGGTCCTATATGGCCGTGGGTTGCATCTGGCTGGTATCAGAGCTAGCCCCATGCTGTATATACGGTGCCCAGCTGTGCCCAGATCGACATATATCTACACAAGAACATCGCCTGTAGGTCCTGTATAGCCTTGGGTTGCAGCTGGCTGGTATCACAGCTACCCCCATGCTGTATATACGTGGCCCAGCTGTGCTCAGATCGACATATATCGACTCAAGAACATCGATTGTAGGTCCTATATGGCCGTGGGTTGCATCTGGCTGGTATCAGAGCTACCCCCATGCTGTATATACGGCGCCCAGCTGTGCTCAGATCGACATATATCCACTCAAGAACATCGCCTGTATGTCCTATATGGCCGTGGGTTGCATCTGGCTGGTATCAGAGCTACCCCCATGCTGTAATTACGGGGCCCAGCTGTGCTCAGATCGACATATATCGACTCAAGAACATCGCCTGTAGGTCCTATATAGCCGTGGGTTGCAGCTGGCTGGTATCACAGTTACCCCCATGCTGTATATACGTGGCCCAGCTGTGCTCAGATCGACATATGTCGACTCAAGACTATCGCCTGTAGGTCCTATATGACCGTGGGTTGCATCTCGCTGGTATCAGAGCTACCCCCATGCTGTATATACGGCTCCCAGCTGTGCTCAGATCGACATATATCCACTCAAGAACATCGCCTGTAGGTCATATATGGCCGTGGGTTGCATCTGGCTGGTATCAGAGCTACCCCCATGCTGTAATTACGGTGCCCAGCTGTGCTCAGATCGACAAATATCGACTCAAGAACATCGCCTGTAGGTCCTATATAGCCGTGGGTTGCAGCTGGCTGGTATCACAGCTACCCCCATGCTGTATATACGTGGCCCAGCTGTGCTCAGATCGACATATATCGACTCAAGAGCATCGCCTGTAGGTCCTATATGGCCGTGGGTTGCATCTGGCTGGTATCAGAGCTACCCCCATGATGTATATACGGCGCCCAGCTGTGCTTAGATCGAAATATATCCACTCTACCCCCATGCTGTATATACGGGGCCCAGCTGTGCTCAGATCGACATATATCGACTCAAGAACATCGCCTATAGGTCCTATATAGTCGTGGGTTGCAGCCTGGCTGGTATCACAGCTACCCCCATGCTGTATACACGGCGCCCAGCTGTGCTCAGATCGACATATATCCACTGTATGTCCTCTATGGCCGTGGGTTGCATCTGGCTGGTATCAGAGCTACCCCCATGCTGTATATACGGGGCCAAGCTGTGCTCAGATCGACATATATCGACTCAAGAACATCGCCTGTAGGTCCTATATAGTCGTGGGTTGCAGCCTGGCTGGTATCACAGCTACCACCATGCTGTATACACGGCGCCCAGCTGTGCTCAGATCGACATATATCCACTCAAGAACATCGCCTGTAGGTCCTATATAGCCGTGGGTTGCAGCTGGCTGGTATCACAGCTACCCCCATGCTGTATATACGTGGCCCAGCTGTGCTCAGATCGACATATATCGACTCAAGAGCATCGCCTGTAGGTCCTATATGGCCGTGGGTTGCATCTGGCTGGTATCAGAGCTACCCCCATGATGTATATACGGCGCCCAGCTGTGCTTAGATCGACATATATCCACTCAAGAACATCGCCTGTAGGTCCTATATGGCCGTGGGTTGCATCTAGCTGGTATCATGCTGTATATACTGGGCCCAGCTGAGCTCAGATCGACATATATCGACTCAAGCACATCGCCTGTAGGTCCTATATAGCCATGGGTTGCAGCTGGCTGGTATCACAACTACCCCCATGCTGTATATACGTGGCCCAGCTGTGTTCAGATCGACATATATCGACTCAAGAACATCGCCTGTAGGTCCTATATGGCCGTGGGTTGCATCTGGCTGGTATCAGAGCTACCCCCATGCTGTATATACGGCGCCCAGCTGTGCATAGATCGACATATATCCACTCAAGAACATCGCCTGTAGGTCCTATATGGCCGTGGGTTGCATCTGGCTGGTATCAGAGCTACCCCCATGCTGTATATACGGTGCCCAGCTGTGCCCAGATCGACATATATCTACACAAGAACATCGCCTGTAGGTCCTGTATAGCCTTGGGTTGCAGCTGGCTGGTATCACAGCTACCCCCATGCTGTATATACGTTGCCCAGCTGTGCTCAGATCGACATATATCGACTCAAGAACATCGCCTGTAGGTCCTATATGGCCGTGGGTAGCATCTGGCTGGTATCAGAGCTACCCCCATGCTGTGTATACGGCGCCCAGCTGTGCTCAGATCGACATATATCCACTCAAGAACATCGCCTGTATGTCCTATATGGCCGTGGGTTGCATCTGGCTGGTATCAGAGCTACCCCCATGCTGTAATTACGGGGCCCAGCTGTGCTCAGATCGACATATATCGACTCAAGAACATCGCCTGTAGGTCCTATATAGCCGTGGGTTGCAGCTGGCTGGTATCACAGTTACCCCCATGCTGTATATACGTGGCCCAGCTGTGCTCAGATCGACATATATCGACTCAAGACCATCGCCTGTAGGTCATATATGACCGTGGGTTGCATCTCGCTGGTATCAGAGCTACCCCCATGCTGTATATACGGCTCCCAGCTGTGCTCAGATCGACATATATCCACTCAAGAACATCGCCTGTAGGTCATATATGGCCGTGGGTTGCATCTGGCTGGTATCAGAGCTACCCCCATGCTGTAATTACGGTGCCCAGCTGTGCTCAGATCGACAAATATCGACTCAAGAACATCGCCTGTAGGTCCTATATAGCCGTGGGTTGCAGCTGGCTGGTATCACAGCTACCCCCATGCTGTATATACGTGGCCCAGCTGTACTCATATCGATATATATATATATATATATATATATATATATATATATCGACTCAAGAACATCGCCTGTAGGTCCTATATAGCCGTGGATTGCAGCTGGCTGGTATCACAGCTACCTACATGCTGTATATACGTGGCCCAGCTGTGCTTAGATCGACATATATCGTCTCAAGAACATCGCCTGTAGGTCCTATATGACCGTGGGATGCATATCGCTGGTATCAGAGCTACCCCCATGCTGTATATACGGCGCCCAGCTGTGCTCAGATCGACATATATCCACTCAAGAAAATCGCCTGTAGGTCTTATATAGCCGTGGGTTGCAGCTGGCTGGAATCACAGCTACCCCCATGCTGAATATACGTGGCCCAGCTGTGCTCAGATCGACATATATCGACTCAAGAACATCGCCTGTAGGTCCTATATAGGCGTGGGTTGCAGCTGGCTGGTATCACAGCTACCCCTATGCTGTATATACGTGGTCCAGCTGTGTTCAGATCAACATATATCGACTCAAGAGCATCGCCTGTAGGTCCTATATGGCCGTGGGTTGCATCTGGCTGGTATCACAGCTACCCCCATGATGTATATACGGCGCCCAGCTGTGCTTAGATCGACATATATCCACTCAAGAACATCGCCTGTAGGTCCTATATGGCCGTGGGTTGCATCTAGCTGGTATCAGAGCTACCGCCATGCTGTATATACGGGGCCCAGCTGTGCTCAGATCGACATATTTCGACTCAAGAACATCGCCTGTAGGTCCTATATGGCCGTGGGTTGCATCTGGCTGGTATCAGAGCTACCCCCATGCTGTATATACGGCGCCCAGCTGTGCTCAGATCGACATATATCCACTCTAGAACATCGCCTTTAGGTCCTATATGGCCGTGGGTTGCATCTGGCTGGTATCAGAGCTACCCTCAAGCTGTAAATACGGGGCCCAGCTGTGCTCAGATCGACATATATCCACTGTAGGTACTATATGGCCGTGGGTTGCATCTGGCTGGTATCAGAGCTACCCCCATGCTTTATATACGGGGCCCAGATGTGCTCAGATCGACATATATCGATTCAAGAACATCGCCTGTAGGTCCTATATAGCCGTGGGTTGCAGCTGGCTGGTATCACAGCTACCCCCATGCTGGATATAGGTGGCCCAGCTGTGCTCAGATCGACATATATCGACTCAAGAACATCGCCTGTAGGTCCTATATGGCCGTGGGTTGCATCTGGCGGGTATCAGAGCTACCCCTATGCTGTATATACGGCGCTCAGCTGTGCTCAGATCGACATATATCAACTCAAGAACATCGCCTGTAGGTCCTATATGGCCGTGGGTTGCATCTGGCTGGTATCAGAGCTACCCCCCATGCTGTATATACGGGGCCCAGCTGTGCTCAGATCGACATATATCGACTCAAGAACATCGCCTGTAGGTCCTATATAGCCGTGGGTTGCAGCTGGCTGGCATCACAGCTACCCCCATGCTGTATATACGTGGCCCAGGTGTGCTCAGATCGACATATATCGACTGAAGAACATCGTCCGTACGTCCTATATGGCCGTGGGTTGCATCTGGCTGGTATTAGAGCTACCCCCATGCTGTATATACGGCGCCCAGCTGTGCTCAGATCGACATATATCCACTGTAGGTCCTATATAACCGTGGGTTGCATCTGGCTGGTATCAGAGCTACCCCCATGCTGCATATACGGGGCCCAGCTGTGCTCAGATCGACATATATCGACTCAAGAACATCGCCTGTAGGTCCTATATAGCCGTGGGTTGCAGCTGGCTGGTATCACAGCTACCCCCATGCTGTATATACGTGGCCCAGCTATGCTCAGATCGATATATATCGACTCAAGAACATCGCCTGTAGGTGCTATATGGCCGTGGGTTGCATCTGGCTGGTATTAGAGCTACCCCCATGCTGTATATACGGCGCCCAGCTGTGCTCAGATCGACATATATCCACTGTAGGTCCTATATGGCCGTGGGTTGCATCTGGCTGGTATCAGAGCTACCCTCAAGCTGTAAATACGGGGCCCAGCTGTGCTCAGATCGACATATATCCACTGTAGGTACTATATGGCCGTGGGTTGCATCTGGCTGGTATCAGAGCTACCCCCATGCTTTATATACGGGGCCCAGATGTGCTCAGATCGACATATATCGACTCAAGAACATCGCCTGTAGGTCCTATATAGCCGTGGGTTGCAGCTGGCTGGTATCACAGCTACCCCCATGCTGGATATAGGTGGCCCAGCTGTGCTCAGATCGACATATATCGACTCAAGAACATCGCCTGTAGGTCCTATATGGCCGTGGGTTGCATCTGGCGGGTATCAGAGCTACCCCTATGCTGTATATACGGCGCTCAGCTGTCCTCAGATCGACATATATCCACTCAAGAACATCGCCTGTAGGTCCTATATGGCCGTGGGTTGCATCTGGCTGGTATCAGAGCTACCCCCCATGCTGTATATACGGGGCCCAGCTGTGCTCAGATCGACATATATCGACTCAAGAACATCGCCTGTAGGTCCTATATAGCCGTGGGTTGCAGCTGGCTGGCATCACAGCTACCCCCATGCTGTATATACGTGGCCCAGGTGTGCTCAGATCGACATATATCGACTCAAGAACATCGCGTGTAGGTCCTATATGGCCGTGGGTTGCATCTGGCTGGTATCAGAGCTACCCCCATGCTGTATATACAGCGCCCAGCTGTGCTCAGATCGACATATATCGACTCAAGAACATCGCCTGTAGGTCCTATATAGTCGTGGGTTGCAGCCTGGCTGGTATCACAGCTACCCCCATGCTGTATACACGGCGCCCAGCTGTGCTCATATCGACATATATCCACTGTAGGTCTTATATGGCCGTGGGTTGCATCTGGCTGGTATCAGAGCTACCCCCATGCTGTATATACGGGGCCCAGATGTGCTCAGATCGACATATATCGACTCAAGAACATCGCCTGTAGGTCCTATATAGCCGTAAGTTGCAGCTGGCTGGTATCACAGCTACCCCCATGCTGTATATACGTGGCCCAGCTGTGCTCAGATCGACATATATCGACTCAAGAGCATCGCCTGTAGGTCCTATATGGCCGTGGGTTGCATCTGCCTGGTATTAGAGATACCCCCATGCTGTATATACGGCGCCCAGCTGTGCTCAGATCGACATATATCCACTGTAGGTCATATATGGCCGTGGGTTGCATCTGGCTGGTATCAGAGCTACCCCCATGCTGTATATACGGGGACCAGCTGTGCTCAGATCGACATATATCGACTCAAGAACATCGCCTATAGGTCCTATATAGTCGTGGGTTGCAGCCTGGCTGGTATCACAGCTACCCCCATGCTGTATACACGGCGCCCAGCTGTGCTCAGATCGACATATATCCACTGTAGGTCCTATATGGCCGTGGGTTGCATCTGGCTGGTATTAGAGCTACCCTTATGCTGTATATACGGGGCCCAGCTGAGCTCAGATCGACATATATCGATTCAAGAACATCGCCCGTAGGTCCTATATAGCCGTGGGTTGCAGCTGGCTGGTATCACAGCTACCTCCATGCTGTATATACGTGGCCCAGCTGTGCTCAGATCGACATATATCGACTCTAGAACATCGCCTGTAGGTCCTATATGGCCGTGGGTTGCATCTGGCTGGAATCAGAGCTACCCTCAAGCTGTATATACGGGGCCCAGCTGTGCTCAGATCGACATATATCCACTCAAGAACATCGGCTGTAGGTCCTATATGGCCGTGGGTTGCATCTGGCTGGTATCAGAGCTACCCCCATGCTGTATATACGGCGCCCAGCTGTGCTTAGATCGACATATATCCACTCAAGAACATCGCCTGTAGGTCCTATATGGCCGTGGATTGCATCTAGCTGGTATCAGAGCTACCGCCATGCTGTATATACGTGGCCCAGCTGTGCTCAGATCGACATATATTGACTCAAGAGCATCGCCTGTAGGTCCTATATGGCCGTGGGTTGCATCTGGCTGGTATTAGAGCTACCCCCATGCTGTATATACGGCGCCCAGCTGTGCTCAGATCGACATATATCCACTGTAGTTCCTATATGGCCGTGGGTTGCATCTGGCTGGTATCAAAGCTACCCCCATGCTGTATATACGGGGCCCAGATGTGCTCAGATCGACATATATCGACTCAAGAACATCGCCTGTAGGTCCTATATAGCCGTATGTTGCAGCTGGCTGGTATCACAGCTACCCCCATGCTGGATATAGGTGGCCCAGCTGTGCTCAGATCGACATATATCGACTCAAGAACATCGACTGTAGGTCCTATATGGCCGTGGGTTGCATCTGGCGGGTATCAGAGCTACCCCTATGCTGTATATACGGCGCTCAGCTGTGCTCAGATCGACATATATCCACTCAAGAACATCGCCTGTAGGTCCTATATGGCCGTGGGTTTCATCTGGCTGGTATCAGAGCTACCCCCCATGCTGTATATACGGGGCCCAGCTGTGCTCAGATCGACATATATCGACTCAAGAACATCGTCTGTAGGTCCTATATAGCCGTGGGTTGCAGCTGGCTGGCATCACAGCTACCCCCATGCTGTATATACGTGGCCCAGGTGTGCTCAGATCGACATATATCGACTCAAGAACATCGTCTGTAGGTCCTATATGGCCGTGGGTTGCATCTGGCTGGTATTAGAGCTACCCCCATGCTGTATATACGGCGCCCAGCTGTGCTCAGATCGACATATATCCACTGTAGGTCCTATATAGCCGTGGGTTGCATCTGGCTGGTATCAGAGCTACCCCCATGCTGCATATACGGGGCCCAGCTGTGCTCAGCTCGACATATATCGACTCAAGAACATCGCCTGTAGGTCCTATATAGCCGTGGGTTGCAGCTGGCTGGTAACACAGCTACCCCCATGCCGTATATATGTGGCTCAGCTGTGCTCAGATCGATATATATATCGACTCAAGAACATCGCCTGTAGGTGCTATATGGCTGTGGGTTGCATCTGGCTGGTATTAGAGCTACCCCCATGCTGTATATACGGCGCGCAGCTGTGCTCAGATCGACATATATCCACTGTAGGTCCTATATGGCCGTGGGTTGCACCTGGCTGGTATCAGAGCTACCCTCATGCTGTATATACGGGGCCCAGCTGTGCTCAGATCGATATATATCCACTCAAGAACATCGCCTGTAGGTCCTATATGGCCGTGGGTTGCATCTGGCTGGTATCAGAGTTACCCCCATGCTGTATATACGGGGCCCAGCTGTGCTGAGATCGACATATATCGACTCAAGAACATCGCCTATAGGTCCTATATAGTCGTGGGTTGCAGCCTGGCTGGTATCACAGCTACCCCCATGCTGTATACACGGCGCCCAGCTGTGCTCAGATCGACATATATCCACTGTAGGTCCTCTATGGCCGTGGGTTGCATCTGGCTGGTATCAGAGCTACCCCCATGCTGTATATACGGGGCCCAGCAGTGCTCAGATCGACATATATCGACTCAAGAACATCGCCTGTAGGTCCTATATAGTCGTGGGTTGCAGCCTGGCTGGTATCACAGCTACCACCATGCTGTATACACGGCGCCCAGCTGTGCTCAGATCGACATATATCCACTCAAGAACATCGCCTGTAGGTCCTATATAGCCGTGGGTTGCAGCTGGCTGGTATCACAGCTACCCCCATGCTGTATATACGTGGCCCAGCTGTGCTCAGATCGACATATATCGACTCAAGAGCATCGCCTGTAGGTCCTATATGGCCGTGGGTTGCATCTGGCTGGTATCAGAGCTACCCCCATGATGTATATACGGCGCCCAGCTGTGCTTAGATCGACATATATCCACTCAAGAACATCGCCTGTAGGTCCTATATGGCCGTGGGTTGCATCTAGCTGGTATCATGCTGTATATACTGGGCCCAGACGAGCTCAGATCGACATATATCGACTCAAGCACATCGCCTGTAGGTCCTATATAGCCATGGGTTGCAGCTGGCTGGTATCACAACTACCCCCATGCTGTATATACGTGGCCCAGCTATGCTCAGATCGACATATATCGACTCAAGAACATCGCCTGTAGGTCCTATATGGCCGTGGGTTGCATCTGGCTGGTATCAGAGCTACCCCCATGCTGTATATACGGCGCCCAGCTGTGCATAGATCGACATATATCCACTCAAGAACATCGCCTGTAGGTCCTATATGGCCGTGGGTTGCATCTGGCTGGTATCAGAGCTACCCCCATGCTGTATATACGGTGCCCAGCTGTGCCCAGATCGACATATATCTACACAAGAACATCGCCTGTAGGTCCTGTATAGCCTTGGGTTGCAGCTGGCTGGTATCACAGCTACCCCCATGCTGTATATACGTGGCCCAGCTGTGCTCAGATCGACATATATCGACTCAAGAACATCGCCTGTAGGTCCTATATGGCCGTGGGTTGCATCTGGCTGGTATCAGAGCTACCCCCATGCTGTATATACGGCGCCCAGCTGTGCTCAGATCGACATATATCCACTCAAGAACATCGCCTGTATGTCCTATATGGCCGTGGGTTGCATCTGGCTGGTATCAGAGCTACCCCCATGCTGTAATTACGGGGCCCAGCTGTGCTCAGATCGACATATATCGACTCAAGAACATCGCCTGTAGGTCCTATATAGCCGTGGGTTGCAGCTGGCTGGTATCACAGCTACCCCCATGCTGTATATACGTGGCCCAGCTGTACTCAGATCGATATATATCGACTCAAGACTATCGCCTGTAGGTCCTATATGACCGTGGGTTGCATCTCGCTGGTATCAGAGCTACCCCCATGCTGTATATACGGCTCCCAGCTGTGCTCAGATCGACATATATCCACTCAAGAACATCGCCTGTAGGTCATATATGGCCGTGGGTTGCATCTGGCTGGTATCAGAGCTACCCCCATGCTGTAATTACGGTGCCCAGCTGTGCTCAGATCGACAAATATCGACTCAAGAACATCGCCTGTAGGTCCTATATAGCCGTGGGTTGCAGCTGGCTGGTATCACAGCTACCCCCATGCTGTATATACGTGGCCCAGCTGTACTCAGATCGATATATATATATATATATATATATATATATATATCGACTCAAGAACATCGCCTGTAGGTCCTATATAGCCGTGGATTGCAGCTGGCTGGTATCACAGCTACCTACATGCTGTATATACGTGGCCCAGCTGTGCTTAGATCGACATATATCGTCTCAAGAACATCGCCTGTAGGTCCTATATGACCGTGGGATGCATCTCGCTGGTATCAGAGCTACCCCCATGCTGTATATACGGCGCCCAGCTGTGCTCAGATCGACATATATCCACTCAAGAACATCGCCTGTAGGTCTTATATAGCAGTGGGTTGCAGCTGGCTGGAATCACAGCTACCCCCATGCTGAATATACGTGGCCCAGCTGTGCTCAGATCGACATATATCGACTCAAGAACATCGCCTGTAGGTCCTATATGGCCGTAAGTTGCATCTGGCTGGTATCAGAGCTACCCCCATGCTGTATATACGGCGCCCAGCTGTGCTCAGATCGACATATATCGATTCAAGAACATCGCCTGTAGGTCCTATATAGTCGTGGGTTGCAGCCTGGCTGGTATCACAGCTACCCCCATGCTGTATACACGGCGCCCAGCTGTGCTCAGATCGACATATATCCACTGTAGGTCCTATATGGCCGTGGGTTGCAACTGGCTGGTATCAGAGCTACCCCCATGCTGTATATACGGGGCCCAGATGTGCTCAGATCGACATATATCGACTCAAGAACATCGCCTGTAGGTCCTATATAGCCGTGGGTTGCAGCTGGCTGGTATCACAGCTACCCCCATGCTGTATATACGTGGCCCAGCTGTGCTCAGATCGACATATATCGACTCAAGAGCATCGCCTGTAGGTCCTATATGGCCGTGGGTTGCATCTGGCTGGTATCAGAGCTACCCCCATGATGTATATACGGCGCCCAGCTGTGCTTAGATCGACATATATCCACTCAAGAACATCGCCTGTAGGTCCTATATGGCCGTGGGTTGCATCTAGCTGGTATCAGAGCTACCGCCATGCTGTATATACGGGGCCCAGCTGTGCTCAGATCGACATATTTCGACTCAAGAACATCGCCTGTAGGTCCTATATGGCCGTGGGTTGCATCCGGCTGGTATCAGAGCTACCCCCATGCTGTATATACGGCGCCCAGCTGTGCTCAGATCGACATATATCCACTCTAGAACATCGCCTGTAGGTCCTATATGGCCGTGGGTTGCATCTGGCTGGTATCAGAGCTACCCTCAAGCTGTAAATACGGGGCCCAGCTGTGCTCAGATCGACATATATCCACTGTAGGTACTATATGGCCGTGGGTTGCATCTGGCTGGTTTTAGAGCTACCCCCATGCTTTATATACGGGGCCCAGATGTGCTCAGATCGACATATATCGACTCAAGAACATCGCCTGTAGGTCCTATATAGCCGTGGGTTGCAGCTGGCTGGTATCACAGCTACCCCCATGCTGGATATAGGTGGCCCAGCTGTGCTCAGATCGACATATATCGACTCAAGAACATCGCCTGTAGGTCCTATATGGCCGTGGGTTGCATCTGGCGGGTATCAGAGCTACCCCTATGCTGTATATACGGCGCTCAGCTGTGCTCAGATCGACATATATCCACTCAAGAACATCGCCTGTAGGTCCTATATGGCCGTGGGTTGCATCTGGCTGGTATCAGAGCTACCCCCCATGCTGTATATACGGGGCCCAGCTGTGCTCAGATCGACATATATCGACTCAAGAACATCGCCTGTAGGTCCTATATAGCCGTGGGTTGCAGCTGGCTGGCATCACAGCTACCCCCATGCTGTATATACGTGGCCCAGGTGTGCTCAGATCGACATATATCGACTCAAGAACATCGTCCGTACGTCCTATATGGCCGTGGGTTGCATCTGGCTGGTATTAGAGCTACCCCCATGCTGTATATACGGCGCCCAGCTGTGCTCAGATCGACATATATCCACTGTAGGTCCTATATAACCGTGGGTTGCATCTGGCTGGTATCAGAGCTACCCCCATGCTGCATATACGGGGCCCAGCTGTGCTCAGATCGACATATATCGACTCAAGAACATCGCCTGTAGGTCCTATATAGCCGTGGGTTGCAGCTGGCTGGTATCACAGCTACCCCCATGCTGTATATACGTGGCCCAGCTATGCTCAGATCGATATATATCGACTCAAGAACATCGCCTGTAGGTGCTATATGGCCGTGGGTTGCATCTGGCTGGTATTAGAGCTACCCCCATGCTGTATATACGGCGCCCAGCTGTGCTCAGATCGACATATATCCACTGTAGGTCCTATATGGCCGTGGGTTGCATCTGGCTGGTATCAGAGCTACCCTCATGCTGTATATACGGGGCCCAGCTGTGCTCAGATCGATATATATCCACTCAAGAACATCGCATGTAGGTCCTATATGGCCGTGGGTTGCATCTGGCTGGTATCAGAGCTACCCCCATGCTGTATATACGGGGCCCAGCTGTGCTCAGATCGACATATATCGACTCAAGAACATCGCCTATAGGTCCTATATAATCGTGGGTTGCAGTCTGGCTGGTATCACAGCTACCCCCATGCTGTATACACGGCGCCCAGTTGTGCTCAGATCGACATATATCCACTGTAGGTCCTATATGGCCGTGGGTTGCATCTGGCTGGTATCAGAGCTACCCGCATGCTGTATATACGGGGCCCAGCTGTGCTCAGATCGACATATATCGACTCAAGAACATCGCCTGTAGGTCCTATATGGCCGTGGGTTGCATCTGGCTGGTATCAGAGCTACCCCCATGCTGTATATACGCCGCCCAGCTATGCTCAGATCGACATATATCCACTCTAGAACATCGCCTGTAGGTCCTATATGGCCGTGGGTTGCTTCTGGCTGGTATGAGAGCTACCCTCATGCTGTATATACGGGGCCCAGCTGTGCTCAGATCGACATATATCCACTCAAGAACATCGCCTGTAGGTCCTATATGGCCGTGGGTTGCATCTGGCTGTTATCAGAGCTACCCCCATGCTGTATATACAGCGCCCAGCTGTGCTCAGATCGACATATATCGACTCAAGAACATCGCCTGTAGGTCCTATATAGTCGTGGGTTGCAGCCTGGCTGGTATCACAGCTACCCCCATGCTGTATACACGGCGCCCAGCTGTGCTCATATCGAAATATATCCACTGTAGGTCTTATATGGCCGTGGGTTGCATCTGGCTGGTATCAGAGCTACCCCCATGCTGTATATAGGGGGCCCAGATGTGCTCAGATCGACATATATCGACTCAAGAACATCGCCTGTAGGTCCTATATAGCCGTAAGTTGCAGCTGGCTGGTATCACAGCTACCCCCATGCTGTATATACGTGGCCCAGCTGTGCTCAGATCGACATATATCGACTCAAGAGCATCGCCTGTAGGTCCTATATGGCCGTGGGTTGCATCTGGCTGGTATTAGAGATACCCCCATGCTGTATATACGGCGCCCAGCTGTGCTCAGATCGACATATATCGACTCAAGAACATCGCCTGTAGGTCCTATATAGCCCTGGGTTGCACCTGGCTGGTATCACAGCTACCCCCATTCTGTATATACGTGGCCCAGCTGTGCTCATATCGACATATATCGACTCAAGAACATCGCCTGTAGGTCCTATATGGCCGTGGGTTGCATCTGGCTGGTATCAGAGCTACCCCCATGCTGGATATAGGCGGCCCAGCTGTGCTCAGATCGACATATATCGACTCAAGAACATCGCCTGTAGGTCCTATATGGCCGTGGGTTGCATCTGGCGGGTATCAGAGCTACCCCTATGCTGTATATACGGCGCTCAGCTGTGCTCAGATCGACATATATCCACTCAAGAACATCGCCTGTAGGTCCTATATGGCCGTGGGTTGCATCTGACTGGTATCAGAGCTACCCCCCATGCTGTATATACGGGGCCCAGCTGTGCTCAGATCGACATATATCGACTCAAGAACATCGCCTGTAGGTCCTATATAGCCGTAAGTTGCAGCTGGCTGGCATCACAGCTACCCCCATGCTGTATATACGTGGCCCAGGTGTGCTCAGATCGACATATATCGACTCAAGAACATCGTCTGTAGGTCCTATATGGCCGTGGGTTGCATCTGGCTGGTATTAGAGCTACCCCCATGCTGTATATACGGCGCCCAGCTGTGCTCAGATCGACATATATCCACTGTAGGTCCTATATAGCCGTGGGTTGCATCTGGCTGGTATCAGAGCTACCCCCATGCTGCATATACGGGGCCCAGCTGTGCTCAGATCGACATATATCGACTCAAGAACATCGCCTGTAGGTCCTATATAGCCGTGGGTTGCAGCTGGCTGGTATCACAGCTACCCCCATGCTGTATATACGTGGCCCAGCTGTGCTCAGTTCGATATATATCGACTCAAGAACATCGCCTGTAGGTGCTATATGGCCGTGGGTTGCATCTGGCTGGTATTAGAGCTACCCCCATGCTGTATATACGGCGCCCAGCTGTGCTCAGATCGACATATATCCACTGTAGGTCCTATATGGCCGTGGGTTGCATCTGGCTGGTATCAGAGCTACCCTCATGCTGTATATACGGGGCCCAGCTGTGCTCAGATCGATATATATCCACTCAAGAACATCGCCTGTAGGTCCTATATGGCCGTGGGTTGCATCTGGCTGGTATCAGAGCTACCCCCATGCTGTATATACGGGGCCCAGCTGTGCTCAGATCGACATATATCGACTCAAGAACATCGCCTATAGGTCCTATATAGTCGTGGGTTGCAGCCTGGCTGGTATCACAGCTACCCCCATGCTGTATACACGGCGCCCAGCTGTGCTCAGATCGACATATATCCACTGTAGGTCCTATATGGCCGTGGGTTGCATCTGGCTGGTATCAGAGCTACCCCCATGCGGTATATACGGGGCCCAGATGTGCTCAGATCGACATATATCGACTCAAGAACATCGCCTGTAGGTCCTATATAGTCGTGGGTTGCAGCCTGGCTGGTATCACAGCTACCCCCATGCTGTATACACGGCGCCCAGCTGTGCTCATATCGACATATATCCACTGTAGGTCTTATATGGCCGTGGGTTGCATCTGGCTGGTATCAGAGCTACCCCCATGCTGTATATACGGGGCCCAGATGTGCTCAGATCGACATATATCGACTCAAGAACATCGCCTGTAGGTCCTATATAGCCGTGGGTTGCAGCTGGCTGGTATCACAGCTACCCCCATGCTGTATATACGTGGCCCAGCTGTGCTCAGATCGACATATATCGACTCAAGAGCATCGCCTGTAGGTCCTATATGGCCGTGGGTTGCATCTGGCTGGTATTAGAGCTACCCCCATGCTGTATATACGGCGCCCAGCTGTGCTCAGATCGACATATATCCACTGTAGGTCATATATGGCCGTGGGTTGCATCTGGCTGGTATCATAGCTACCCCCATGCTGCATATACGGGGCCCAGCTGTGCTCAGATCGACATATATCGACTCAAGAACATCGCCTGTAGGTCCTATATAGCCGTGGGTTGCAGCTGGCTGGTATCACAGCTACCCTCATGCTGTATATACGCGGCCCAGCTGTGCTCAGATCGACATATATCCACTCAAGAACATCGCCTGTAGGTCCTATATGGCCGTGGGTTGCATCTGGCTGGTATCAGAGCTACCACCATGCTGTATATACGGGGCCCAGCTGTGCTCAGATCGACATATATCGACTCAAGAACATCGCCTGTAGGTCCTATATGGCCGTGGGTTGCATCTGGCTGGTATCACAGCCACCCCCATGTTGTATATACGGCGGCCAGCTGTGCTCAGATCGACATATATCCACTCAATAACATCGCCTGTAGGTCCTATATGGCCGTGGGTTGCATCTGGCTGGTATCAGAGCTACCCCCATGCTGTATATACGTGGCCCAGCTGTGCTCAGATCGACATATATCGACTCAAGAACATCGCCTGTAGGTCCTATATAGCCGTGGGTTGCAGCTGGCTGGCATCACAGCCACCCTCATGCTGTATATACGCGGCCCAGCTGTGCTCAGATCGACATATATCGACTCAAGAACATCGCCTGTAGGTTCTATATGGCCGTGGGTTGCATCTGGCTGGTATCAGAGCTACCCCCATGCTGTATATACGGGGCCCAGCTGTGCTCAGATCGACATATATCGACTCAAGAACATCGCCTGTAGGTCCTATATAGCCGTGGGTTGCAGCTGGCTGGTATCACAGCTACCACCATGTTGTATATACGTGGCCCAGCTGTGCTCAGATCGACATATATAGACTCAAGAACATCGCCTAAAGGTCCTATATGGCCGAGAGTTTTATCTGCCTGGTATCACAGCTACCCCCATGCTGGATATAGGTGGCCCAGCTGTGCTCAGATCGACATATATCGACTCAAGAACATCGCCTGTAGGTCCTATATGGCCGTGGGTTGCATCTGGCGGGTATCAGAGCTACCCCTATGCTGTATATACGGCGCTCAGCTGTGCTCAGATCGACATATATCCACTCAAGAACATCGCCTGTAGGTCCTATATGGCCGTGGGTTGCATCTGACTGGTATCAGAGCTACCCCCCATGCTGTATATACGGGGCCCAGCTGTGCTCAGATCGACATATATCGACTCAAGAACATCGCCTGTAGGTCCTATATAGCCGTAAGTTGCAGCTGGCTGGCATCACAGCTACCCCCATGCTGTATATACGTGGCCCAGGTGTGCTCAGATCGACATATATCGACTCAAGAACATCGTCTGTAGGTCCTATATGGCCGTGGGTTGCATCTGGCTGGTATTAGAGCTACCCCCATGCTGTATATACGGCGCCCAGCTGTGCTCAGATCGACATATATCCACTGTAGGTCCTATATAGCCGTGGGTTGCATCTGGCTGGTATCAGAGCTACCCCCATGCTGCATATACGGGGCCCAGCTGTGCTCAGATCGACATATATCGACTCAAGAACATCGCCTGTAGGTCCTATATAGCCGTGGGTTGCAGCTGGCTGGTATCACAGCTACCCCCATGCTGTATATACGTGGCCCAGCTGTGCTCAGTTCGATATATATCGACTCAAGAACATCGCCTGTAGTTGCTATATGGCCGTGGGTTGCATCTGGCTGGTATTAGAGCTACCCCCATGCTGTATATACGGCGCCCAGCTGTGCTCAGATCGACATATATCCACTGTAGGTCCTATATGGCCGTGGGTTGCATCTGGCTGGTATCAGAGCTACCCTCATGCTGTATATACGGGGCCCAGCTGTGCTCAGATCGATATATATCCACTCAAGAACATCGCCTGTAGGTCCTATATGGCCGTGGGTTGCATCTGGCTGGTATCAGAGCTTCCCCCATGCTGTATATACGGGGCCCAGCTGTGCTCAGATCGACATATATCGACTCAAGAACATCGCCTATAGGTCCTATATAGTCGTGGGTTGCAGCCTGGCTGGTATCACAGCTACCCCCATGCTGTATACACGGCGCCCAGCTGTGCTCAGATCGACATATATCCACTGTAGGTCCTATATGGCCGTGGGTTGCATCTGGCTGGTATCAGAGCTACCCCCATGCGGTATATACGGGGCCCAGCTGTGCTCAGATCGACATATATCTTCTCAAGAACATCGCCTGTAGGTCCTATATGGCCGTGGATTGCATCTGGCTGGTATCAGAGCTACCCCCATGCTGTATATACGCCGCCCAGCTATGCTCAGATCGACATATATCCACTCTAGAACATCGCCTGTAGGTCCTATATGGCCGTGGGTTGCATCTGGCTGGTATCAGAGCTACCCTCATGCTGTATATACGGGGCCCAGCTGTGCTCAGATCGACATATATCCACTCAAGAACATCGCCTGTAGGTCCTATATGGCCGTGGGTTGCATCTGGCTGGTATCAGAGCTACCCCCATGCTGTATATACGGCGCCCAGCTGTGCTCAGATCGACATATATCGACTCAAGAACATCGCCTGTAGGTCCTATATAGTCGTGGGTTGCAGCCTGGCTGGTATCACAGCTACCCCCATGCTGTATACACGGCGCCCAGCTGTGCTCATATCGACATATATCCACTGTAGGTCTTATATGGCCGTGGGTTGCATCTGGCTGGTATCAGAGCTACCCCCATGCTGTATATACGGGGCCCAGATGTGCTCAGATCGACATATATCGACTCAAGAACATCGCCTGTAGGTCCTATATAGCCGTGGGTTGCAGCTGGCTGGTATCACAGCTACCCCCATGCTGTATATACGTGGCCCAGCTGTGCTCAGATCGACATATATCGACTCAAGAGCATCGCCTGTAGGTCCTATATGGCCGTGGGTTGCATCTGGCTGGTATTAGAGCTACCCCCATGCTGTATATACGGCGCCCAGCTGTGCTCAGATCGACATATATCCACTGTAGGTCATATATGGCCGTGGGTTGCATCTGGCTGGTATCATAGCTACCCCCATGCTGCATATACGGGGCCCAGCTGTGCTCAGATCGACATATATCGACTCAAGAACATCGCCTGTAGGTCCTATATAGCCGTGGGTTGCAGCTGGCTGGTATCACAGCTACCCGAATGCTGTATATACGCGGCCCAGCTGTGCTCAGATCGACATATATCCACTCAAGAACATCGCCTGTAGGTCCTATATGGCCGTGGGTTGCATCTGGCTGGTATCAGAGCTACCTCCATGCTGTATATACGGGGCCCAGCTGTGCTCAGATCGACATATATCGACTCAAGAACATCGCCTGTAGGTCCTATATGGCCGTGGGTTGCATCTGGCTGGTATCACAGCCACCCCCATGTTGTATATACGGCGGCCAGCTGTGCTCAGATCGACATATATCCACTCAATAACATCGCCTGTAGGTCCTATATGGCCGTGGGTTGCATCTGGCTGGTATCAGAGCTACCCCCATGCTGTATATACGTGGCCCAGCTGTGCTCAGATCGACATATATCGACTCAAGAACATCGCCTGTAGGTCCTATATAGCCGTGGGTTGCAGCTGGCTGGCATCACAGCCACCCTCATGCTGTATATACGCGGCCCAGCTGTGCTCAGATCGACATATATCGACTCAAGAACATCGCCTGTAGGTTCTATATGGCCGTGGGTTGCATCTGGCTGGTATCAGAGCTACCCCCATGCTGTATATACGGGGCCCAGCTGTGCTCAGATCGACATATATCGACTCAAGAACATCGCCTGTAGGTCCTATATAGCCGTGGGTTGCAGCTGGCTGGTATCACAGCTACCACCATGTTGTATATACGTGGCCCAGCTGTGCTCAGATCGACATATATAGACTCAAGAACATCGCCTAAAGGTCCTATATGGCCGAGAGTTTTATCTGCCTGGTATCAAAGCCACCCCCATGTTGTATATACGGGGCCCAGCTGTACTTAGATCGACATATATCGACTAAAGAACATCGCCTGTAGGTCCTATATAGCCCTGGGTTGCACCTGGCTGGTATCACAGCTACCCCCATTCTGTATATACGTGGCCCAGCTGTGCTCATATCGACATATATCGACTCAAGAACATCGCCTGTAGGTCCTATATGGCCGTGGGTTGCATCTGGCTGGTATCAGAGCTACCCCCATGCTGTATATACGGCGGCCAGCTGTGCTCAGATCGACATATATCCACTCAAGAACATCGCCTGTAGGTCCTATATGGCCGTGGGTTGCATCTGGCTGGTATCAGAGCTACCCCCATGCTGTATATACGGGGCCCAGCTGTGCTCAGATCGACATATATCGACTCAAGAACATCGCCTGTAGGTCCTATATAGCTGTGGGTTGCAGCTGGCTGGTATCACAGCTACCCCCATGCTGTATATACGTGGCCAAGTTGTGCTCAGATCGACATATATCGACTCAAGAACATCGCCTGTAGGTCCTATATGGCCGTGGGTTGCATCTGGCTGGTATCAGAGCTACCCCCATGCTGTATATACGGCGCCCAGCTGTGCTCAGATCGACATATATCCACTAAAGAACATCGCCTGTAGGTCCTATATGGCCGTGGGTTGCATCTGGCTGGTCTCAGAGCTACCCCCATGCTGTATATACGTGGCCAATTTGTGCTCAGATCGACATATATCGACTCAAGAACATCGCCTGTAGGTCCTGTATAGCCTTGGGTTGCAGCTGGCTGGTATCACAGCTACCCCCATGCTGTATATACGTGGCCCAGCTGTGCTCAGATCGACATATATCGACTCAAGAACATCGCCTGTAGGTCCTATATGGCCGTGGGTTGCATCTGGCTGGTATCAGAGCTACCCCCATGCTGTATATACGGCGCCCAGCTGTGCTCAGATCGACATATATCCACTCAAGAACATCGCCTGTATGTCCTATATGGCCGTGGGTTGCATCTGGCTGGTATCAGAGCTACCCCCATGCTGTAATTACGGGGCCCAGCTGTGCTCAGATCGACATATATCGACTCAAGAACATCGCCTGTAGGTCCTATATAGCCGTGGGTTGCAGCTGGCTGGTATCACAGTTACCCCCATGCTGTATATACGTGGCCCAGCTGTGCTCAGATCGACATATATCGACTCAAGACCATCGCCTGTAGGTCCTATATGACCGTGGGTTGCATCTCGCTGGTATCAGAGCTACCCCCATGCTGTATATACGGCTCCCAGCTGTGCTCAGATCGACATATATCCACTCAAGAACATCGCCTGTAGGTCATATATGGCCGTGGGTTGCATCTGGCTGGTATCAGAGCTACCCCCATGCTGTAATTACGGTGCCCAGCTGTGCTCAGATCGACAAATATCGACTCAAGAACATCGCCTGTAGGTCCTATATAGCCGTGGGTTGCAGCTGGCTGGTATCACAGCTACCCCCATGCTGTATATACGTGGCCCAGCTGTACTCAGATCGATATATATATATATATATATATATATATATATATATATATATATATATATATATATATATATATATATATATATCGACTCAAGAACATCGCCTGTAGGTCCTATATAGCCGTGGATTGCAGCTGGCTGGTATCACAGCTACCTACATGCTGTATATACGTGGCCCAGCTGTGCTTAGATCGACATATATCGTCTCAAGAACATCGCCTGTAGGTCCTATATGACCGTGGGATGCATCTCGCTGGTATCAGAGCTACCCCCATGCTGTATATACGGCGCCCAGCTGTGCTCAGATCGACATATATCCACTCAAGAACATCGCCTGTAGGTCTTATATAGCCGTGGGTTGCAGCTGGCTGGAATCACAGCTACCCCCATGCTGAATATACGTGGCCCAGCTGTGCTCAGATCGACATATATCGACTCAAGAACATCGCCTATAGGTCCTATATGGCCGTGGGTTGCATCTGGCTGGTATCAGAGCTACCCCCATGCTGTATATACGGCGCCCAGCTGTGCTCAGATCGACATATATCGACTCAAGAACATCGCCTGTAGGTCCTATTTAGTCGTGGGTTGCAGCCTGGCTGGTATCACAGCTACCCCCATGCTGTATACACGGCGCCCAGCTGTGCTCAGATCGACATATATCCACTGTAGGTCCTATATGGCCGTGGGTTGCAACTGGCTGGTATCAGAGCTACCCCCATGCTGTATATACGGGGCCCAGATGTGCTCAGATCGACATATATCGACTCAAGAACATCGCCTGTAGGTCCTATATAGCCGTGGGTTGCAGCTGGCTGGTATCACAGCTACCCCCATGCTGTATATACGTGGCCCAGCTGTGCTCAGATCGACATATATCGACTCAAGAGCATCGCCTGTAGGTCCTATATGGCCGTGGGTTGTATCTGGCTGGTATTAGAGCTACCCCCATGCTGTATATACGGCGCCCAGCTGTGCTCAGATCGACATATATCCACTGTAGGTCATATATGGCCGTGGGTTGCATCTGGCTGGTATCAGAGCTACCCCCATGCTGCATATACGGGGACCAGCTGTGCTCAGATCGACATATATCGACTCAAGAACATCGCCTGTAGGTCCTATATAGGCGTGGGTTGCAGCTGGCTGGTATCACAGCTACCCCCATGCTGTATATACGTGGTCCAGCTGTGCTCAGATCAACATATATCGACTCAAGAGCATCGCCTGTAGGTCCTATATGGCCGTGGGTTGCATCTGGCTGGTATCAGAGCTACCCCCATGCTGCATATACGGGGCCCAGCTGTGCTCAGATCGACATATATCGACTCAAGAACATCGCCTGTAGGTCCTATATGGCCGTGGGTTGCATCTGGCTGGTATCAGAGCTACCCCCATGCTGTATATACGGCGGCCAGCTGTGCTCAGATCGACATATATCCACTCAAGAACATCGCCTGTAGGTCCTATATGGCCGTGGGTTGCATCTGGCTGGTATCAGAGCTACCCCCATGCTGTATATACGGGGCCCAGCTGTGCTCAGATCGACATATATCGACTCAAGAACATCGCCTGTACGTCCTATATAGCCGTGGGTTGCAGCTGGCTGGTATCACAGCTACCCCCATGCTGGATATAGGTGGCCCAGCTGTGCTCAGATCGACATATATCGACTCAAGAACATCGCCTGTAGGTACTATATGGCCGTGGGTTGCATCTGGCGGGTATCAGAGCTACCCCTATGCTGTATATACGGCGCTCAGCTGTGCTCAGATCGACATATATCCACTCAAGAACATCGCCTGTAGGTCCTATATGGCCGTGGGTTGCATCTGACTGGTATCAGAGCTACCCCCCATGCTGTATATACGAGGCCCAGCTGTGCTCAGATCGACATATATCGACTCAAGAACATCGCCTGTAGGTCCTATATAGCCGTGGGTTGCAGCTGGCTGGCATCACAGCTACCCCCATGCTGTATATACGTGGCCCAGGTGTGCTCAGATCGACATATATCGACTCAAGAACATCGTCTGTAGGTCCTATATGGCCGTGGGTTGCATCTGGCTGGTATTATAGCTACCCCCATGCTGTATATACGGCGCCCAGCTGTGCTCAGATCGACATATATCCACTGTAGGTCCTATATAGCCGTGGGTTGCATCTGGCTGGTATCAGAGCTACCCCCATGCTGCATATACGGGGCCCAGCTGTGCTCAGATCGACATATATCGACTCAAGAACATCGCCTGTAGGTCCTATATAGCCGTGGGTTGCAGCTGGCTGGTATCACAGCTACCCCCATGCTGTATATACGTGGCCCAGCTGTGCTCAGATCGATATATATCGACTCAAGAACATCGCCTGTAGGTGCTATATGGCCGTGGGTTGCATCTGGCTGGTATTAGAGCTACCCCCATGCTGTATATACGGGGCCCAGCTGTGCTCAGATCGACATATATCGACTCAAGAACATCGCCTGTAGGTCCTATATGGCCGTGGGTTGCATCTGGCTGGTATCACAGCCACCCCCATGTTGTATATACGGCGGCCAGCTGTGCTCAGATCGACATATATCCACTCAATAACATCGCCTGTAGGTCCTATATGGCCGTGGGTTGCATCTGGCTGGTATCAGAGCTACCCCCATGCTGTATATACGTGGCCCAGCTGTGCTCAGATCGACATATATCGACTCAAGAACATCGCCTGTAGGTCCTATATAGCCGTGGGTTGCAGCTGGCTGGCATCACAGCCACCCTCATGCTGTATATACGCGGCCCAGCTGTGCTCAGATTGACATATATCGACTCAAGAACATCGCCTGTAGGTTCTATATGGCCGTGGGTTGCATCTGGCTGGTACCAGAGCTACCCCCATGCTGTATATACGGGGCCCAGCTGTGCTCAGATCGACTTATATCGACTCAAGAACATCGCCTGTAGGTCCTATATAGCCGTGGGTTGCAGCTGGCTGGTATCACAGCTACCACCATGTTGTATATACGTGGCCCAGCTGTGCTCAGATCGACATATATAGACTCAAGAACATCGCTATAGGTCCTATATGGCCGAGAGTTTTATCTGCCTGGTATCAAAGCCACCCCCATGCTGTATATACGGGGCCCAGCTGTACTTAGATCGACATATATCGACTAAAGAACATCGCCTGTAGGTCCTATATAGCCCTGGGTTGCATCTGGCTGGTATCACAGCTACCCCCATTCTGTATATACGTGGCCCAGCTGTGCTCATATCGACATATATCGACTCAAGAACATCGCCTGTAGGTCCTATATGGCCGTGGGTTGCATCTGGCTGGTATCAGAGCTACCCCCATGCTGTATATACGGCGGCCAGCTGTGCTCAGATCGACATATATCCACTCAAGAACATCGCCTGTAGGTCCTATATGGCCGTGGGTTGCATCTGGCTGGTATCAGAGCTACCCCCATGCTGTATATACGGGGCCCAGCTGTGCTCAGATCGACATATATCGACTCAAGAACATCGCCTGTAGGTCCTATATAGCCGTGGGTTGCAGCTGGCTGGTATCACAGCTACCCCCATGCTGTATATACGTGGCCAAGTTGTGCTCAGATCGACATATATCGACTCAAGAACATCGCCTGTAGGTCCTATATGGCCGTGGGTTGCATCTGGCTGGTATCAGAGCTACCCCCATGCTGTATATACGGCGCCCAGCTGTGCTCAGATCGACATATATCCACTAAAGAACATCGCCTGTAGGTCCTATATGGCCGTGGGTTGCATCTGGCTGGTCTCAGAGCTACCCCCATGCTGTATATACGGGGCCCAGCTGTGCGCAGATCGACATATATCGACTCAAGAACATCGCCTGTAGGTCTTATATAGCCGTGGGTTGCAGCTGGCTGGTATCACAGCTACCCCCATGCTGTATATACGGCGCCCAGCTGTGCTTAGATCGACATATATCCACTCAAGAACATCGCCTGTAGGTCCTATATGGCCGTGGGTTGCATCTAGCTGGTATCAGAGCTACCGCCATGCTGTATATACGGGGCCCAACTGAGCTCAGATCGAAATATATCGACTCAAGAACATCGCCTGTAGGTCCTATATAGCCGTGGGTTGCAGCTGGCTGGTATCACAGCTACCCCCATGCTGTATATACGTGGCCCAGCTGTGCTCAGATCGACATATATCGACTCTAGAACATCGCCTGTAGGTCCTATATGGCCGTGGGTTGCATCTGGATGGAATCAGAGCTACCCTCAAGCTGTATATATGGGGCCCAGCTGTGCTCAGATCGACATATATCGACTCAAGAACATCGCCTGTAGGTCCTATATGGCCGTGGGTTGCATCTGGCTGGTATCAGAGCTACCCCCATGCTGTATATAGGGCGCCCAGCTGTGCTCAGATCGACATATATCCACTCTAGAACATCGCCTGTAGGTCCTATATGGCCGTGGGTTGCATCTGGCTGGTATCAGAGCTACCCCCATGCTGTATATACGGCGCCCAGCTGTGCTTAGATCGACATATATCCACTTAAGAACATCGCCTTAAGGTCCTATATGGCCGTGGGTTGCATCTAGCTGGTATCAGAGCTACCGCCATGCTGTATATACGGTGCCCAGCTGTGCTCAGATCGACATATATCGACTCAAGAACATCGCCTGTAGGTCCTATATGGCCGTGGGTTGCATCTGGCTGGTATCAGAGCTACCCCCATGCTGTATATAGGGCGCCCAGCTGTGCTCAGATCGACATATATCCACTCTAGAACATCGCCTGTAGGTCCTATATGGCCGTGGGTTGCATCTGGCTGGTATCAGAGCTACCCTCAAGCTGTATATACGGGGCCCAGCTGTGCTCAGATCGACATATATCCACTGTAGGTCCTATATGGCCGTGGGTTGCATCTGGCTTGTATCAGAGCTACCCCCATGCTGTATATACGAGGCCCAGATGTGCTCAGATCGACATATATCGACTCAAGAACATCGCCTGTAGGTCCTATATAGCTGTGGGTTGCAGCTGGCTGGTATCAGAGCTACCGCCATGCTGTATATACGGCACCCAGCTGTGCTCAGATCGACATATATCGACTCAAGAACATCGCCTGTAGGTCCTATATGGCCGTGGGTTGCATCTGGCTGGTATTAGAGCTACCCCCATGCTGTATATACGGCGCCCAGCTGTGCTTAGATTGACATATATCGACTCAAGAACATCGCCTGTAGGTCCTATATGGCCGTGAATTGCATCTGGCCGGTATTAGAGCTACCCCCATGCTGTATATACGGCGCCCAGCTGTGCTCAGATCGACATATATCCACTGTAGGTCCTATATGGCCGTGGGTTGCATCTGGCTGGTATCAGAGCTCCCCCTATGCTGTATATACGGCGCTCAGCTGTGCTCAGATCGACATATATCCACTCAAGAACATCGCCTGTAGGTCCTATATGGCCGTGGGTTGCATCTGGCTGGTATCAGAGCTACCCCCATGCTGTATATACGGAGCCCAGCTGTGCTCAGATCGACATATATCGACTCAAGAACATCGCCTGTAGGTCCTATATGGCCGTGGGTTGCATCTGGCTGGTATCAGAGCTACCCCCATGCTGTATATACGGCGCCCAGCTGTGCTCAGATCGACATATATCGACTCAAGAACATCGCCTGTAGGTCCTATATGGCCGTGGGTTGCATCTGACTGGTATTAGAGCTACCCCCATGCTGTATATACGGCGCCCAGCTGTGCTCAGATCGACATATATCCACTGTAGGTCCTATATGGCCGTGGGTTGCATCTGGCTGGTATCAGAGCTTCCCCTATGCTGTATATACGGCGCTCAGCTGAGCTCAGATCGACATATATCCACTCAAGAACATCGCCTGTAGGTCCTATATGGCCGTGGGTTGCATCTGGCTGGTATCAGAGCTACCCCCATGCTGTATATACGGGGCCCAGCTGTGCTCAGATCGACATATGTCGACTCAAGAACATCGCCTGCAGGTCCTATATAGCCGTGGGTTGCAGCTGGCTGGCATCACAGCTACCCCCATGCTGTATATACGTGGCCCAGCTGTGCTCAGATCGACATATATCGACTCAAGAACATCGTCTGTAGGTCCTATATGGCCGTGGGTTGCATCTGGCTGCTATTAGAGCTACCCCCATGCTGTATATACGGCGCCCAGCTGTGCTTAGATCGACATATATCCACTCAAGAACATCGCCTGTAGGTCCTATATGGCCGTGGGTTGCATCTAGCTGGTATCAGAGCTACCGCCATGCTGTATATACGGGGCCCAGCTGTGCTCAGATCGACATATATCGACTCAAGAACATCGCCTGTAGGTCCTATATAGCCGTGGGTTGCAGCTGGCTGGTATCACAGCTACCCCCATGCTGTATATACGTGGCCCAGCTGTGCTCAGATCGACATATATCGACTCAAGAACATCGCCTGTAGGTCCTATTTAGCCGTGGGTTGCAGCTGGCTGGTATCACATCTACCCCCATGCTGTATATACGTGGCCCAGCTGTGCTCAGATCGACATATATCGACTCAAGAGCATCGCCTGTAGGTCCTATATGGCCGTGGGTTGAATCTGGCTGGTATCAGAGCTACCCCCATGATGTATATACGGCGCCCAGCTGTGCTTAGATCGACATATATCCACTCAAGAACATCGCATGTAGGTCCTATATGGCCGTGGGTTGCATCTAGCTGGTATCATGCTGTATATACGGGGCCCAGCTGAGCTCAGATCGACATATATCGACTCAAGAACATCGCCTGTAGGTCCTATATAGCCGTGGATTGCAGCTGGCTGGTATCACAGCTACCCCCATGCTGTATATACGTGGCCCATCTGTGCTCAGATCGACATATATCGACTCAAGAACATCGCCTGTAGGTCCTATATGGCCGTGGGTTGCATCTGGCGGGTATCAGAGCAACCCCCATGATGTATATACGGCGCCCAGCTGTATTTAGATCGACATATATCCACTCAAGAACATCGCCTGTAGGTCCTATATGGCCGTGGGTTGCATCTAGCTGGTATCATGCTGTATATACGAGGCCCAGCTGAGCTCAGTTCGACATATATCGACTCAAGAACATTGCCTGTAGGTCCTATATAGCCGTGGGTTGCAGCTGGCTGGTATCACAGCTACCCCCATGCTGTATATACGTGGCCCAGCTGTACTCAGATCGACATATATCGACTCAAGAACATCGCCTGTAGGTCCTATATGGCCGTGGGTTGCATCTGGCGGGTATCAGAGCTACCCCTATGCTGTATATACGGCGCTCAGCTGTGTTCAGATCGACATATATCCACTCAAGAACATCGCCTGTAGGTCCTATATGGCCGTGGGTTGCATCTGGCTGGTATCAGAGCTACCCCCATGCTGTATATACGGGGCCCAGCTGTGCTCAGATCGACATATATCGACTCGAGAACATCGCCTGTAGGTCCTATATAGCCGTGGGTTGCAGCTGTCTGGCATCAGAGCTACCCCCATGCTGTATATACGTGGCCCAGCTGTGCTCAGATCGACATATATCGACTCAAGAACATCGTCTGTAGGTCCTATATGGCCGTGGGTTGCATCTGGCTGGTATTAGAGCTACCCCCATGCTGTATATACGGCGCCCAGCTGTGCTCAGATCGACATATATCCACTGTAGGTCCTATATAGCCGTGGGTTGCAGCTGGCTGGTATCACAGCTACCCCCATGCTGTATATACGTGGCCCAGCTGTGCTCAGATCGATATATATCGACTCAAGAACATCGCCTGTAGGTGCTATGTCGCCGTGGGTTGCATCTGGATGGTATTAGAGCTACCCCCATGCTGTATATACGGCGCCCAGCTGTGCTCAGATCGACATATATCCACTGTAGGTCCTATATGGCCGTGGGTTGCATCTGGCTGGTATCAGAGCTGCCCTCATGCTGTATATACGGGGCCCAGCTGTGCTCAGATCGATATATATATCCACTCAAGAACATCGCCTGTAGGTCCTATATGGCCGTAGGTTGCTTCTAGCTGGTATCATGCTGTATATACGAGGCCCAGCTGTGCTCAGATCGACATATATCGACTCAAGAACATCGCCTGTAGGTCCTATTTAGCCGTGGGTTGCAGCTGGCTGGTATCACAGCTACCCCCATGCTGTATATACGTGGCCCAGCTGTGCTCAGATCGACCTATATCGACTCAAGAGCATCGCCTGTAGGTCCTATATGGCCGTGGGTTGAATCTGGCTGGTATCAGAGCTACCCCCATGATGTATATACGGCGCCCAGCTGTGCTTAGATCGACATATATCCACTCAAGAACATCGCATGTAGGTCCTATATGGCCGTGGGTTGCATCTAGCTGGTATCATGCTGTATATACGGGGCCCAGCTGAGCTCAGATCGACATATATCGACTCAAGAACATCGCCTGTAGGTCCTATATAGCCGTGGGTTGCAGCTGGCTGGTATCACAGCTACCCCCATGCTGTATATACGTGGCCCAGCTGTGCTCAGATCGACATATATCGACTCAAGAACCTCTCCTGTAGGTCCTATATGGCCGTGGGTTGCATCTGGCGGGTATCAGAGCTACCCCCATGATGTATATACGGCGCCCAGCTGTGCTTAGATCGACATATATCCACTCAAGAACATCGCCTGTAGGTCCTATATGGCCGTGGGTTGCATCTAGCTGGTATCATGCTGTATATACGGGGCCCAGCTGAGCTCAGATCGACATATATCGACTCAAGAACATTGCCTGTAGGTCCTATATAGCCGTGGGTTGCAGCTGGCTGGTATCACAGTTCCCCCATGCTGTATATACGTGGCCCAGCTGTGCTCAGATCGATATATATCGACTCAAGAACATCGCCTGTAGGTGCTATATGGCCGTGGGTTGCATCTGGCTGGTATTAGAGCTACCCCCATGCTGTATATACAGCGCCCAGCTGTGCTCAGATCGACATATATCCACTGTAGGTCCTATATGGCCGTGGGTTGCATCTGGCTGGTATCAGAGCTGCCCTCATGCTGTATATACGGGGCCCAGCTGTGCTCAGATCGATATATATATATCCACTCAAGAACATCGCCTGTAGGTCCTATATGGCCGTGGCTTGCATCTGGCTGGTATCAGAGCTACCCCCATGCTGTATATACGGGGCCCAGCTGTGCTCAGATCGATATATATATCCACTCAAGAACATCGCCTGTAGGTCCTATATGGCCGTGGCTTGCATCTGGCTGGTATCAGAGCTACCCCCATGCTGTATATACGGGGCCCAGCTGTGCTCAGATCGACATATATCGACTCAAGTACATCGCCTGTAGGTCCTATATAGTCGTGGGTTGCAGCCTGGCTGGTATCACAGCTACCCCCATGCTGTATACACGGCGCCCAGCTGTGCTCAGATCGACATATATCGACTCAAGAACATCGCCTGTAGGTCCTATATAGCCGTGGGTTGCAGCTGGCTGGTATCACAGCTACCCCCATGCTGTATATACGTGGCCCAGCTGTGCTCAGATCGACATATATCGACTCAAGAACATCGCCTGTAGGTCCTATATGGCCGTGGGTTGCATCTGGCTGGTATTAGAGCTACCCCCATGCTGTATATACGGCGCCCAGCTGTGCTCAGATCGACATATATCCACTGTAGGTCCTATATGGCCGTGGATTGCATCTGGCTGGTATCAGAGCTACCCCCATGCTGTATATACATGGCCCAGCTGTGCTCAGATCGACATATATCGACTCAAGAGAATCGATCGCCTGTAGGTCCTATATGCCCGTGGGTTGCATCTGGCTGGTATCAGAGCTACGCCCATGCTGTATATACGGCGCCCAGCTGTGCTTAGATCGACATATATCCACTCAAGAACATCGCCTGTAGGTCCTATATTGCCGTGGGTTGTATCTAGCTTGTATCAGAGCTACCGCCATGCTGTATATACGGGGCCCAGCTTTGCTCAGATCGACATAAATCGACTCAAGAACATCGCCTGTAGGTCCTATATAGCCGTGGGTTGCAGCTGGCTGGTATCACAGCTACCCCCATGCTGTATATACGTGGCCCAGCTGTGCTCAGATCGACATATATCGACTCAAGAACATCGCCTGTAGGTCCTATATGGCCGTGGGTTGCATCTGGCTGGTATCAGAGCTACCCCTATGCTGTATATACGGCGCTCAGCTGTGCTCAGATCGACATATATCCACTCAAGAACATCGCCTGTAGGTCCTATATGGCCGTGGGTTGCATGTGGCTGGTAGCAGAGCTACCCCCATGCTGTATATACGGGGCCCAGCTGTGCTCAGATCGACATATATCGACTCAAGAACATCGCCTGTAGGTCCTATATGGCCGTGGGTTGCATCTGGCTGGTATCAGAGCTACCCCCATGCTGTATATACGGCGCCCAGCTGTGCTCAGATCGACATATATCCACTCTAGAACATCGCCTGTAGGTCCTATATAGCCGTGGGTTGCATCTGGCTGGTATCAGAGCTACCCTCATGCTGTATATACGGGGCGCAACTGTGCTCAGATCGACATATATCCATTCAAGAACATCGCCTGTAGGTCCTATATGGCCGTGGTTTGCATCTGGCTGGTATCAGAGCTACCCCCATGCTGTATATACGGGGCCCAGCTGTGATCAGATCGACATATATCGACTCAAGAACATCGCCTGTAGGTCCTATATAGCCGTGGGTTGCAGCTGGCTGGTATCACAGCTACCCCCATGCTGTATATACGTGGCCCAGCTGTGCTCAGATCGACATATATCGATTCAAGAACATCGCCTGTAGGTCCTATATGACCGTGGGTTGCATCTGGCTGGTATTAGAGCTACCCCCATGCTGTATATACGGCGCCCAGCTGTTCTCAGATCGACATATATCCACTCAAGAACATCGCCTGTAGGTCCTATATGGCCGTGGGTTGCATCTAGCTGGTATCAGAGCTACCGCCATGCTGTATATACGGGGCCCAGCTGTGCTCAGATCGACATATATCAACTCAAGAACATCGCCTGTAGGTCCTATATAGCCGTGGGTTGCAGCTGGCTGGTATCACAGCTACCCCCATGCTGTATATACGTGGCCCAGCTGTGCTCAGATCGACATATATCGACTCAAGAGCATCGCCTGTAGGTCCTATATGGCCGTGGGTTGCATCTGGCTGGAATCAGAGCTACCCTCAAGCTGTATATACGGCGCCCAGCTGTGCTTAGATCGACATATATCGACTCAAGAACATCGCCTGTAGGTCTTATATGGCCGTGGGTTGCATCTAGCTGGTATCAGAGCTACCACCATGCTGTATATACGGGGCCCAGCTGTGCTCAGATCGACATATATCGACTCAAGAACATCGCCTGTAGGTCCTATATAGCCGTGGGTTGCAGCTGGCTGGTATCACAGCCACCCCCATGCTGTATATACGTGGCCCAGCTGTGCTCAGATCGACATATATCGACTCAAGAACATCGCCTATAGGTCCTATATGGCCGTGGGTTGCATCTGGCTGGTATCAGAGCTACCCCCATGCTGCATATACGGGGCCCAGCTGTGCTCAGATCGACATATATCGACTCAAGAACATCGCCTGTAGGTCCTATATGGCCGTGGGTTGCATCTGGCTGGTATCAGAGCTACCCCCATGCTGTATATACGGCGGCCAGCTGTGCTCAGATCGACATATATCCACTCAAGAACATCGCCTGTAGGTCCTATATGGCCGTGGGTTGCATCTGGCTGGTATCAGAGCTACCCCCATGCTGTATATACGGGGCCCAGCTGTGCTCAGATCGACATATATCGACTCAAGAACATCGCCTGTACGTCCTATATAGCCGTGGGTTGCAGCTGGCTGGTATCACAGCTACCCCCATGCTGGATATAGGTGGCCCAGCTGTGCTCAGATCGACATATATCGACTCAAGAACATCGCCTGTAGGTACTATATGGCCGTGGGTTGCATCTGGCGGGTATCAGAGCTACCCCTATGCTGTATATACGGCGCTCAGCTGTGCTCAGATCGACATATATCCACTCAAGAACATCGCCTGTAGGTCCTATATGGCCGTGGGTTGCATCTGACTGGTATCAGAGCTACCCCCCATGCTGTATATACGAGGCCCAGCTGTGCTCAGATCGACATATATCGACTCAAGAACATCGCCTGTAGGTCCTATATAGCCGTGGGTTGCAGCTGGCTGGCATCACAGCTACCCCCATGCTGTATATACGTGGCCCAGGTGTGCTCAGATCGACATATATCGACTCAAGAACATCGTCTGTAGGTCCTATATGGCCGTGGGTTGCATCTGGCTGGTATTATAGCTACCCCCATGCTGTATATACGGCGCCCAGCTGTGCTCAGATCGACATATATCCACTGTAGGTCCTATATAGCCGTGGGTTGCATCTGGCTGGTATCAGAGCTACCCCCATGCTGCATATACGGGGCCCAGCTGTGCTCAGATCGACATATATCGACTCAAGAACATCGCCTGTAGGTCCTATATAGCCGTGGGTTGCAGCTGGCTGGTATCACAGCTACCCCCATGCTGTATATACGTGGCCCAGCTGTGCTCAGATCGATATATATCGACTCAAGAACATCGCCTGTAGGTGCTATATGGCCGTGGGTTGCATCTGGCTGGTATTAGAGCTACCCCCATGCTGTATATACGGGGCCCAGCTGTGCTCAGATCGACATATATCGACTCAAGAACATCGCCTGTAGGTCCTATATGGCCGTGGGTTGCATCTGGCTGGTATCACAGCCACCCCCATGTTGTATATACGGCGGCCAGCTGTGCTCAGATCGACATATATCCACTCAATAACATCGCCTGTAGGTCCTATATGGCCGTGGGTTGCATCTGGCTGGTATCAGAGCTACCCCCATGCTGTATATACGTGGCCCAGCTGTGCTCAGATCGACATATATCGACTCAAGAACATCGCCTGTAGGTCCTATATAGCCGTGGGTTGCAGCTGGCTGGCATCACAGCCACCCTCATGCTGTATATACGCGGCCCAGCTGTGCTCAGATTGACATATATCGACTCAAGAACATCGCCTGTAGGTTCTATATGGCCGTGGGTTGCATCTGGCTGGTACCAGAGCTACCCCCATGCTGTATATACGGGGCCCAGCTGTGCTCAGATCGACTTATATCGACTCAAGAACATCGCCTGTAGGTCCTATATAGCCGTGGGTTGCAGCTGGCTGGTATCACAGCTACCACCATGTTGTATATACGTGGCCCAGCTGTGCTCAGATCGACATATATAGACTCAAGAACATCGCTATAGGTCCTATATGGCCGAGAGTTTTATCTGCCTGGTATCAAAGCCACCCCCATGCTGTATATACGGGGCCCAGCTGTACTTAGATCGACATATATCGACTAAAGAACATCGCCTGTAGGTCCTATATAGCCCTGGGTTGCATCTGGCTGGTATCACAGCTACCCCCATTCTGTATATACGTGGCCCAGCTGTGCTCATATCGACATATATCGACTCAAGAACATCGCCTGTAGGTCCTATATGGCCGTGGGTTGCATCTGGCTGGTATCAGAGCTACCCCCATGCTGTATATACGGCGGCCAGCTGTGCTCAGATCGACATATATCCACTCAAGAACATCGCCTGTAGGTCCTATATGGCCGTGGGTTGCATCTGGCTGGTATCAGAGCTACCCCCATGCTGTATATACGGGGCCCAGCTGTGCTCAGATCGACATATATCGACTCAAGAACATCGCCTGTAGGTCCTATATAGCCGTGGGTTGCAGCTGGCTGGTATCACAGCTACCCCCATGCTGTATATACGTGGCCAAGTTGTGCTCAGATCGACATATATCGACTCAAGAACATCGCCTGTAGGTCCTATATGGCCGTGGGTTGCATCTGGCTGGTATCAGAGCTACCCCCATGCTGTATATACGGCGCCCAGCTGTGCTCAGATCGACATATATCCACTAAAGAACATCGCCTGTAGGTCCTATATGGCCGTGGGTTGCATCTGGCTGGTCTCAGAGCTACCCCCATGCTGTATATACGGGGCCCAGCTGTGCGCAGATCGACATATATCGACTCAAGAACATCGCCTGTAGGTCTTATATAGCCGTGGGTTGCAGCTGGCTGGTATCACAGCTACCCCCATGCTGTATATACGGCGCCCAGCTGTGCTTAGATCGACATATATCCACTCAAGAACATCGCCTGTAGGTCCTATATGGCCGTGGGTTGCATCTAGCTGGTATCAGAGCTACCGCCATGCTGTATATACGGGGCCCAACTGAGCTCAGATCGAAATATATCGACTCAAGAACATCGCCTGTAGGTCCTATATAGCCGTGGGTTGCAGCTGGCTGGTATCACAGCTACCCCCATGCTGTATATACGTGGCCCAGCTGTGCTCAGATCGACATATATCGACTCTAGAACATCGCCTGTAGGTCCTATATGGCCGTGGGTTGCATCTGGATGGAATCAGAGCTACCCTCAAGCTGTATATATGGGGCCCAGCTGTGCTCAGATCGACATATATCGACTCAAGAACATCGCCTGTAGGTCCTATATGGCCGTGGGTTGCATCTGGCTGGTATCAGAGCTACCCCCATGCTGTATATAGGGCGCCCAGCTGTGCTCAGATCGACATATATCCACTCTAGAACATCGCCTGTAGGTCCTATATGGCCGTGGGTTGCATCTGGATGGAATCAGAGCTACCCTCAAGCTGTATATATGGGGCCCAGCTGTGCTCAGATCGACATATATCGACTCAAGAACATCGCCTGTAGGTCCTATATGGCCGTGGGTTGCATCTGGCTGGTATCAGAGCTACCCTCAAGCTGTATATACGGGGCCCAGCTGTGCTCAGATCGACATATATCCACTGTAGGTCCTATATGGCCGTGGGTTGCATCTGGCTTGTATCAGAGCTACCCCCATGCTGTATATACGAGGCCCAGATGTGCTCAGATCGACATATATCGACTCAAGAACATCGCCTGTAGGTCCTATATAGCTGTGGGTTGCAGCTGGCTGGTATCAGAGCTACCGCCATGCTGTATATACGGCACCCAGCTGTGCTCAGATCGACATATATCGACTCAAGAACATCGCCTGTAGGTCCTATATGGCCGTGGGTTGCATCTGGCTGGTATTAGAGCTACCCCCATGCTGTATATACGGCGCCCAGCTGTGCTTAGATTGACATATATCGACTCAAGAACATCGCCTGTAGGTCCTATATGGCCGTGAATTGCATCTGGCCGGTATTAGAGCTACCCCCATGCTGTATATACGGCGCCCAGCTGTGCTCAGATCGACATATATCCACTGTAGGTCCTATATGGCCGTGGGTTGCATCTGGCTGGTATCAGAGCTCCCCCTATGCTGTATATACGGCGCTCAGCTGTGCTCAGATCGACATATATCCACTCAAGAACATCGCCTGTAGGTCCTATATGGCCGTGGGTTGCATCTGGCTGGTATCAGAGCTACCCCCATGCTGTATATACGGAGCCCAGCTGTGCTCAGATCGACATATATCGACTCAAGAACATCGCCTGTAGGTCCTATATGGCCGTGGGTTGCATCTGGCTGGTATCAGAGCTACCCCCATGCTGTATATACGGCGCCCAGCTGTGCTCAGATCGACATATATCGACTCAAGAACATCGCCTGTAGGTCCTATATGGCCGTGGGTTGCATCTGACTGGTATTAGAGCTACCCCCATGCTGTATATACGGCGCCCAGCTGTGCTCAGATCGACATATATCCACTGTAGGTCCTATATGGCCGTGGGTTGCATCTGGCTGGTATCAGAGCTTCCCCTATGCTGTATATACGGCGCTCAGCTGAGCTCAGATCGACATATATCCACTCAAGAACATCGCCTGTAGGTCCTATATGGCCGTGGGTTGCATCTGGCTGGTATCAGAGCTACCCCCATGCTGTATATACGGGGCCCAGCTGTGCTCAGATCGACATATGTCGACTCAAGAACATCGCCTGCAGGTCCTATATAGCCGTGGGTTGCAGCTGGCTGGCATCACAGCTACCCCCATGCTGTATATACGTGGCCCAGCTGTGCTCAGATCGACATATATCGACTCAAGAACATCGTCTGTAGGTCCTATATGGCCGTGGGTTGCATCTGGCTGCTATTAGAGCTACCCCCATGCTGTATATACGGCGCCCAGCTGTGCTTAGATCGACATATATCCACTCAAGAACATCGCCTGTAGGTCCTATATGGCCGTGGGTTGCATCTAGCTGGTATCAGAGCTACCGCCATGCTGTATATACGGGGCCCAGCTGTGCTCAGATCGACATATATCGACTCAAGAACATCGCCTGTAGGTCCTATATAGCCGTGGGTTGCAGCTGGCTGGTATCACAGCTACCCCCATGCTGTATATACGTGGCCCAGCTGTGCTCAGATCGACATATATCGACTCAAGAACATCGCCTGTAGGTCCTATTTAGCCGTGGGTTGCAGCTGGCTGGTATCACATCTACCCCCATGCTGTATATACGTGGCCCAGCTGTGCTCAGATCGACATATATCGACTCAAGAGCATCGCCTGTAGGTCCTATATGGCCGTGGGTTGAATCTGGCTGGTATCAGAGCTACCCCCATGATGTATATACGGCGCCCAGCTGTGCTTAGATCGACATATATCCACTCAAGAACATCGCATGTAGGTCCTATATGGCCGTGGGTTGCATCTAGCTGGTATCATGCTGTATATACGGGGCCCAGCTGAGCTCAGATCGACATATATCGACTCAAGAACATCGCCTGTAGGTCCTATATAGCCGTGGATTGCAGCTGGCTGGTATCACAGCTACCCCCATGCTGTATATACGTGGCCCATCTGTGCTCAGATCGACATATATCGACTCAAGAACATCGCCTGTAGGTCCTATATGGCCGTGGGTTGCATCTGGCGGGTATCAGAGCAACCCCCATGATGTATATACGGCGCCCAGCTGTATTTAGATCGACATATATCCACTCAAGAACATCGCCTGTAGGTCCTATATGGCCGTGGGTTGCATCTAGCTGGTATCATGCTGTATATACGAGGCCCAGCTGAGCTCAGTTCGACATATATCGACTCAAGAACATTGCCTGTAGGTCCTATATAGCCGTGGGTTGCAGCTGGCTGGTATCACAGCTACCCCCATGCTGTATATACGTGGCCCAGCTGTACTCAGATCGACATATATCGACTCAAGAACATCGCCTGTAGGTCCTATATGGCCGTGGGTTGCATCTGGCGGGTATCAGAGCTACCCCTATGCTGTATATACGGCGCTCAGCTGTGTTCAGATCGACATATATCCACTCAAGAACATCGCCTGTAGGTCCTATATGGCCGTGGGTTGCATCTGGCTGGTATCAGAGCTACCCCCATGCTGTATATACGGGGCCCAGCTGTGCTCAGATCGACATATATCGACTCGAGAACATCGCCTGTAGGTCCTATATAGCCGTGGGTTGCAGCTGTCTGGCATCAGAGCTACCCCCATGCTGTATATACGTGGCCCAGCTGTGCTCAGATCGACATATATCGACTCAAGAACATCGTCTGTAGGTCCTATATGGCCGTGGGTTGCATCTGGCTGGTATTAGAGCTACCCCCATGCTGTATATACGGCGCCCAGCTGTGCTCAGATCGACATATATCCACTGTAGGTCCTATATAGCCGTGGGTTGCAGCTGGCTGGTATCACAGCTACCCCCATGCTGTATATACGTGGCCCAGCTGTGCTCAGATCGATATATATCGACTCAAGAACATCGCCTGTAGGTGCTATGTCGCCGTGGGTTGCATCTGGATGGTATTAGAGCTACCCCCATGCTGTATATACGGCGCCCAGCTGTGCTCAGATCGACATATATCCACTGTAGGTCCTATATGGCCGTGGGTTGCATCTGGCTGGTATCAGAGCTGCCCTCATGCTGTATATACGGGGCCCAGCTGTGCTCAGATCGATATATATATCCACTCAAGAACATCGCCTGTAGGTCCTATATGGCCGTAGGTTGCTTCTAGCTGGTATCATGCTGTATATACGAGGCCCAGCTGTGCTCAGATCGACATATATCGACTCAAGAACATCGCCTGTAGGTCCTATTTAGCCGTGGGTTGCAGCTGGCTGGTATCACAGCTACCCCCATGCTGTATATACGTGGCCCAGCTGTGCTCAGATCGACCTATATCGACTCAAGAGCATCGCCTGTAGGTCCTATATGGCCGTGGGTTGAATCTGGCTGGTATCAGAGCTACCCCCATGATGTATATACGGCGCCCAGCTGTGCTTAGATCGACATATATCCACTCAAGAACATCGCATGTAGGTCCTATATGGCCGTGGGTTGCATCTAGCTGGTATCATGCTGTATATACGGGGCCCAGCTGAGCTCAGATCGACATATATCGACTCAAGAACATCGCCTGTAGGTCCTATATAGCCGTGGGTTGCAGCTGGCTGGTATCACAGCTACCCCCATGCTGTATATACGTGGCCCAGCTGTGCTCAGATCGACATATATCGACTCAAGAACCTCTCCTGTAGGTCCTATATGGCCGTGGGTTGCATCTGGCGGGTATCAGAGCTACCCCCATGATGTATATACGGCGCCCAGCTGTGCTTAGATCGACATATATCCACTCAAGAACATCGCCTGTAGGTCCTATATGGCCGTGGGTTGCATCTAGCTGGTATCATGCTGTATATACGGGGCCCAGCTGAGCTCAGATCGACATATATCGACTCAAGAACATTGCCTGTAGGTCCTATATAGCCGTGGGTTGCAGCTGGCTGGTATCACAGTTCCCCCATGCTGTATATACGTGGCCCAGCTGTGCTCAGATCGATATATATCGACTCAAGAACATCGCCTGTAGGTGCTATATGGCCGTGGGTTGCATCTGGCTGGTATTAGAGCTACCCCCATGCTGTATATACAGCGCCCAGCTGTGCTCAGATCGACATATATCCACTGTAGGTCCTATATGGCCGTGGGTTGCATCTGGCTGGTATCAGAGCTGCCCTCATGCTGTATATACGGGGCCCAGCTGTGCTCAGATCGATATATATATCCACTCAAGAACATCGCCTGTAGGTCCTATATGGCCGTGGCTTGCATCTGGCTGGTATCAGAGCTACCCCCATGCTGTATATACGGGGCCCAGCTGTGCTCAGATCGATATATATATCCACTCAAGAACATCGCCTGTAGGTCCTATATGGCCGTGGCTTGCATCTGGCTGGTATCAGAGCTACCCCCATGCTGTATATACGGGGCCCAGCTGTGCTCAGATCGACATATATCGACTCAAGTACATCGCCTGTAGGTCCTATATAGTCGTGGGTTGCAGCCTGGCTGGTATCACAGCTACCCCCATGCTGTATACACGGCGCCCAGCTGTGCTCAGATCGACATATATCGACTCAAGAACATCGCCTGTAGGTCCTATATAGCCGTGGGTTGCAGCTGGCTGGTATCACAGCTACCCCCATGCTGTATATACGTGGCCCAGCTGTGCTCAGATCGACATATATCGACTCAAGAACATCGCCTGTAGGTCCTATATGGCCGTGGGTTGCATCTGGCTGGTATTAGAGCTACCCCCATGCTGTATATACGGCGCCCAGCTGTGCTCAGATCGACATATATCCACTGTAGGTCCTATATGGCCGTGGATTGCATCTGGCTGGTATCAGAGCTACCCCCATGCTGTATATACATGGCCCAGCTGTGCTCAGATCGACATATATCGACTCAAGAGAATCGATCGCCTGTAGGTCCTATATGCCCGTGGGTTGCATCTGGCTGGTATCAGAGCTACGCCCATGCTGTATATACGGCGCCCAGCTGTGCTTAGATCGACATATATCCACTCAAGAACATCGCCTGTAGGTCCTATATTGCCGTGGGTTGTATCTAGCTTGTATCAGAGCTACCGCCATGCTGTATATACGGGGCCCAGCTTTGCTCAGATCGACATAAATCGACTCAAGAACATCGCCTGTAGGTCCTATATAGCCGTGGGTTGCAGCTGGCTGGTATCACAGCTACCCCCATGCTGTATATACGTGGCCCAGCTGTGCTCAGATCGACATATATCGACTCAAGAACATCGCCTGTAGGTCCTATATGGCCGTGGGTTGCATCTGGCTGGTATCAGAGCTACCCCTATGCTGTATATACGGCGCTCAGCTGTGCTCAGATCGACATATATCCACTCAAGAACATCGCCTGTAGGTCCTATATGGCCGTGGGTTGCATGTGGCTGGTAGCAGAGCTACCCCCATGCTGTATATACGGGGCCCAGCTGTGCTCAGATCGACATATATCGACTCAAGAACATCGCCTGTAGGTCCTATATGGCCGTGGGTTGCATCTGGCTGGTATCAGAGCTACCCCCATGCTGTATATACGGCGCCCAGCTGTGCTCAGATCGACATATATCCACTCTAGAACATCGCCTGTAGGTCCTATATAGCCGTGGGTTGCATCTGGCTGGTATCAGAGCTACCCTCATGCTGTATATACGGGGCGCAACTGTGCTCAGATCGACATATATCCATTCAAGAACATCGCCTGTAGGTCCTATATGGCCGTGGTTTGCATCTGGCTGGTATCAGAGCTACCCCCATGCTGTATATACGGGGCCCAGCTGTGATCAGATCGACATATATCGACTCAAGAACATCGCCTGTAGGTCCTATATAGCCGTGGGTTGCAGCTGGCTGGTATCACAGCTACCCCCATGCTGTATATACGTGGCCCAGCTGTGCTCAGATCGACATATATCGATTCAAGAACATCGCCTGTAGGTCCTATATGACCGTGGGTTGCATCTGGCTGGTATTAGAGCTACCCCCATGCTGTATATACGGCGCCCAGCTGTTCTCAGATCGACATATATCCACTCAAGAACATCGCCTGTAGGTCCTATATGGCCGTGGGTTGCATCTAGCTGGTATCAGAGCTACCGCCATGCTGTATATACGGGGCCCAGCTGTGCTCAGATCGACATATATCAACTCAAGAACATCGCCTGTAGGTCCTATATAGCCGTGGGTTGCAGCTGGCTGGTATCACAGCTACCCCCATGCTGTATATACGTGGCCCAGCTGTGCTCAGATCGACATATATCGACTCAAGAGCATCGCCTGTAGGTCCTATATGGCCGTGGGTTGCATCTGGCTGGAATCAGAGCTACCCTCAAGCTGTATATACGGCGCCCAGCTGTGCTTAGATCGACATATATCGACTCAAGAACATCGCCTGTAGGTCTTATATGGCCGTGGGTTGCATCTAGCTGGTATCAGAGCTACCACCATGCTGTATATACGGGGCCCAGCTGTGCTCAGATCGACATATATCGACTCAAGAACATCGCCTGTAGGTCCTATATAGCCGTGGGTTGCAGCTGGCTGGTATCACAGCCACCCCCATGCTGTATATACGTGGCCCAGCTGTGCTCAGATCGACATATATCGACTCAAGAACATCGCCTGTAGGTCCTATATGGCCGTGGGTTGCATCTGGCTGGTATCATAGCTACCCCTATGCTGTATATACGGCGCTCAGCTGTGCTCAGATCGACATATATCCACTCAAGAACATCGCCTGCAGGTTCTATATGGCCGTGGGTTGCATCTGGCTGGTATCAGAGCTACACCCATGCTGTATATACGGGGCCCAGCTGTGCTCAGATCGACATATATCGACTCAAGAACATCACCTGTAGGTCCTATATAGCCGTGGGTTGCAGCTGGCTGGTATCAGAGCTACCCCCATGCTGCATATACGGGGCCCAGCTGTGCTCAGATCGACATATATCGACTCAAGTACATCGCCTGTAGGTCCTATATGGCCGTGGGTTGCATCTGGCTGGTATCAGAGCTACCCCCATGCTGTATATACGGCGCCCAGCTGTGCTCAGATCGACATATATCCACTCTAGAACATCGCCTGTAGGTCATATATGGCCGTGGGTTGCATCTGGCTGGTATCAGAGCTACCCTCATGCTGTATATACGGGGCCCAGCTGTGCTCAGATCGACATATATCCACTCAAAAACATCGGCTGTAGGTCCTATATGGCCGTGGGTTGCATCTGGCTGGTATCAGAGCTACCCCCATGCTGTATATACGTGGCCCAGCTGTGCTCAGATCGACATATATCGACTCAACAACATCGCCTTTAGGTGCTATATGGCCGTGGGTTGCATCTGGCTGGTATTGGAGCTACCCCCATGCTGTATATTCGGCGCCCAGCTGTGCTCAGATCGACATATATCCACTGTAGGTCCTATATGGCCGTGGGTTGCATCTGGCTGGTATCAGAGCTACCCTCATGCTGTATATACGGGGCCCAGCTGTGCTCAGATCGATATATATCCACTCAAGAACATCGCCTGTAGGTCCTATATGGCCGTGGGTTGCATCTGGCTGGTATCAGAGCTACCCCCATGCTGTATATACGGGGCCCAGCTGTGCTCAGATCGACATATATCGACTCAAGAACATCGCCTGTAGGTCCTATACAGCCGTGGGTTGCAGCTGGCTGGTATCACAGCTACCCCATGCTGTATATACGGGGCCCAGCTGTGCTCAGATCGACATATATCGACTCAAGAACATCGCCTGCAGGTCCTATATGGCCGTGGGTTGCATCTGGCTGGTATCAGAGCTACCCCCATGCTGTATATACGGCGGCCAGCTGTGCTCAGATCGACATATATCCACTCAAGAACATCGCCTGTAGGTCCTATATGGCCGTGGGTTGCATCTGGCTGGTATCAGAGCTACCCCCATGCTGTATATACGGGGCCCAGCTGTGCTCAGATCGACATATATCGACTCAAGAACATCGCCTGTAGGTCCTATATAGCCGTGGGTTGCAGCTGGCTGGTATCACAGCTACCCCCATGCTGTATATACGTGGCCAAGTTGTGCTCAGATCGACATATATCGACTCAAGAACATCGCCTGTAGGTCCTATATGGCCGTGGGTTGCATCTGGCTGGTATCAGAGCTACCCCCATGCTGTATATACGGCGCCCAGCTGTGCTCAGATCGACATATATCCACTAAAGAACATCGCCTGTAGGTCCTATATGGCCGTGGGTTGCATCTGGCTGGTCTCAGAGCTACCCCCATGCTGTATATACGGGGCCCAGCTGTGCGCAGATCGACATATATCGACTCAAGAACATCGCCTGTAGGTCTTATATAGCCGTGGGTTGCAGCTGGCTGGTATCACAGCTACCCCCATGCTGTATATACGGCGCCCAGCTGTGCTTAGATCGACATATATCCACTCAAGAACATCGCCTGTAGGTCCTATATGGCCGTGGGTTGCATCTAGCTGGTATCAGAGCTACCGCCATGCTGTATATACGGGGCCCAACTGAGCTCAGATCGAAATATATCGACTCAAGAACATCGCCTGTAGGTCCTATATAGCCGTGGGTTGCAGCTGGCTGGTATCACAGCTACCCCCATGCTGTATATACGTGGCCCAGCTGTGCTCAGATCGACATATATCGACTCTAGAACATCGCCTGTAGGTCCTATATGGCCGTGGGTTGCATCTGGATGGAATCAGAGCTACCCTCAAGCTGTATATATGGGGCCCAGCTGTGCTCAGATCGACATATATCGACTCAAGAACATCGCCTGTAGGTCCTATATGGCCGTGGGTTGCATCTGGCTGGTATCAGAGCTACCCCCATGCTGTATATAGGGCGCCCAGCTGTGCTCAGATCGACATATATCCACTCTAGAACATCGCCTGTAGGTCCTATATGGCCGTGGGTTGCATCTGGCTGGTATCAGAGCTACCCCCATGCTGTATATACGGCGCCCAGCTGTGCTTAGATCGACATATATCCAATTAAGAACATCGCCTTAAGGTCCTATATGGCCGTGGGTTGCATCTAGCTGGTATCAGAGCTACCGCCATGCTGTATATACGGTGCCCAGCTGTGCTCAGATCGACATATATCGACTCAAGAACATCGCCTGTAGGTCCTATATGGCCGTGGGTTGCATCTGGCTGGTATCAGAGCTACCCCCATGCTGTATATAGGGCGCCCAGCTGTGCTCAGATCGACATATATCCACTCTAGAACATCGCCTGTAGGTCCTATATGGCCGTGGGTTGCATCTGGCTGGTATCAGAGCTACCCTCAAGCTGTATATACGGGGCCCAGCTGTGCTCAGATCGACATATATCCACTGTAGGTCCTATATGGCCGTGGGTTGCATCTGGCTTGTATCAGAGCTACCCCCATGCTGTATATACGAGGCCCAGATGTGCTCAGATCGACATATATCGACTCAAGAACATCGCCTGTAGGTCCTATATAGCTGTGGGTTGCAGCTGGCTGGTATCAGAGCTACCGCCATGCTGTATATACGGCACCCAGCTGTGCTCAGATCGACATATATCGACTCAAGAACATCGCCTGTAGGTCCTATATGGCCGTGGGTTGCATCTGGCTGGTATTAGAGCTACCCCCATGCTGTATATACGGCGCCCAGCTGTGCTTAGATTGACATATATCGACTCAAGAACATCGCCTGTAGGTCCTATATGGCCGTGAATTGCATCTGGCCGGTATTAGAGCTACCCCCATGCTGTATATACGGCGCCCAGCTGTGCTCAGATCGACATATATCCACTGTAGGTCCTATATGGCCGTGGGTTGCATCTGGCTGGTATCAGAGCTCCCCCTATGCTGTATATACGGCGCTCAGCTGTGCTCAGATCGACATATATCCACTCAAGAACATCGCCTGTAGGTCCTATATGGCCGTGGGTTGCATCTGGCTGGTATCAGAGCTACCCCCATGCTGTATATACGGAGCCCAGCTGTGCTCAGATCGACATATATCGACTCAAGAACATCGCCTGTAGGTCCTATATGGCCGTGGGTTGCATCTGGCTGGTATCAGAGCTACCCCCATGCTGTATATACGGCGCCCAGCTGTGCTCAGATCGACATATATCGACTCAAGAACATCGCCTGTAGGTCCTATATGGCCGTGGGTTGCATCTGACTGGTATTAGAGCTACCCCCATGCTGTATATACGGCGCCCAGCTGTGCTCAGATCGACATATATCCACTGTAGGTCCTATATGGCCGTGGGTTGCATCTGGCTGGTATCAGAGCTTCCCCTATGCTGTATATACGGCGCTCAGCTGAGCTCAGATCGACATATATCCACTCAAGAACATCGCCTGTAGGTCCTATATGGCCGTGGGTTGCATCTGGCTGGTATCAGAGCTACCCCCATGCTGTATATACGGGGCCCAGCTGTGCTCAGATCGACATATGTCGACTCAAGAACATCGCCTGCAGGTCCTATATAGCCGTGGGTTGCAGCTGGCTGGCATCACAGCTACCCCCATGCTGTATATACGTGGCCCAGCTGTGCTCAGATCGACATATATCGACTCAAGAACATCGTCTGTAGGTCCTATATGGCCGTGGGTTGCATCTGGCTGCTATTAGAGCTACCCCCATGCTGTATATACGGCGCCCAGCTGTGCTTAGATCGACATATATCCACTCAAGAACATCGCCTGTAGGTCCTATATGGCCGTGGGTTGCATCTAGCTGGTATCAGAGCTACCGCCATGCTGTATATACGGGGCCCAGCTGTGCTCAGATCGACATATATCGACTCAAGAACATCGCCTGTAGGTCCTATATAGCCGTGGGTTGCAGCTGGCTGGTATCACAGCTACCCCCATGCTGTATATACGTGGCCCAGCTGTGCTCAGATCGACATATATCGACTCAAGAACATCGCCTGTAGGTCCTATTTAGCCGTGGGTTGCAGCTGGCTGGTATCACATCTACCCCCATGCTGTATATACGTGGCCCAGCTGTGCTCAGATCGACATATATCGACTCAAGAGCATCGCCTGTAGGTCCTATATGGCCGTGGGTTGAATCTGGCTGGTATCAGAGCTACCCCCATGATGTATATACGGCGCCCAGCTGTGCTTAGATCGACATATATCCACTCAAGAACATCGCATGTAGGTCCTATATGGCCGTGGGTTGCATCTAGCTGGTATCATGCTGTATATACGGGGCCCAGCTGAGCTCAGATCGACATATATCGACTCAAGAACATCGCCTGTAGGTCCTATATAGCCGTGGATTGCAGCTGGCTGGTATCACAGCTACCCCCATGCTGTATATACGTGGCCCATCTGTGCTCAGATCGACATATATCGACTCAAGAACATCGCCTGTAGGTCCTATATGGCCGTGGGTTGCATCTGGCGGGTATCAGAGCAACCCCCATGATGTATATACGGCGCCCAGCTGTATTTAGATCGACATATATCCACTCAAGAACATCGCCTGTAGGTCCTATATGGCCGTGGGTTGCATCTAGCTGGTATCATGCTGTATATACGAGGCCCAGCTGAGCTCAGTTCGACATATATCGACTCAAGAACATTGCCTGTAGGTCCTATATAGCCGTGGGTTGCAGCTGGCTGGTATCACAGCTACCCCCATGCTGTATATACGTGGCCCAGCTGTACTCAGATCGACATATATCGACTCAAGAACATCGCCTGTAGGTCCTATATGGCCGTGGGTTGCATCTGGCGGGTATCAGAGCTACCCCTATGCTGTATATACGGCGCTCAGCTGTGTTCAGATCGACATATATCCACTCAAGAACATCGCCTGTAGGTCCTATATGGCCGTGGGTTGCATCTGGCTGGTATCAGAGCTACCCCCATGCTGTATATACGGGGCCCAGCTGTGCTCAGATCGACATATATCGACTCGAGAACATCGCCTGTAGGTCCTATATAGCCGTGGGTTGCAGCTGTCTGGCATCAGAGCTACCCCCATGCTGTATATACGTGGCCCAGCTGTGCTCAGATCGACATATATCGACTCAAGAACATCGTCTGTAGGTCCTATATGGCCGTGGGTTGCATCTGGCTGGTATTAGAGCTACCCCCATGCTGTATATACGGCGCCCAGCTGTGCTCAGATCGACATATATCCACTGTAGGTCCTATATAGCCGTGGGTTGCAGCTGGCTGGTATCACAGCTACCCCCATGCTGTATATACGTGGCCCAGCTGTGCTCAGATCGATATATATCGACTCAAGAACATCGCCTGTAGGTGCTATGTCGCCGTGGGTTGCATCTGGATGGTATTAGAGCTACCCCCATGCTGTATATACGGCGCCCAGTTGTGCTCAGATCGACATATATCCACTGTAGGTCCTATATGGCCGTGGGTTGCATCTGGCTGGTATCAGAGCTGCCCTCATGCTGTATATACGGGGCCCAGCTGTGCTCAGATCGATATATATATCCACTCAAGAACATCGCCTGTAGGTCCTATATGGCCGTAGGTTGCTTCTAGCTGGTATCATGCTGTATATACGAGGCCCAGCTGTGCTCAGATCGACATATATCGACTCAAGAACATCGCCTGTAGGTCCTATTTAGCCGTGGGTTGCAGCTGGCTGGTATCACAGCTACCCCCATGCTGTATATACGTGGCCCAGCTGTGCTCAGATCGACCTATATCGACTCAAGAGCATCGCCTGTAGGTCCTATATGGCCGTGGGTTGAATCTGGCTGGTATCAGAGCTACCCCCATGATGTATATACGGCGCCCAGCTGTGCTTAGATCGACATATATCCACTCAAGAACATCGCATGTAGGTCCTATATGGCCGTGGGTTGCATCTAGCTGGTATCATGCTGTATATACGGGGCCCAGCTGAGCTCAGATCGACATATATCGACTCAAGAACATCGCCTGTAGGTCCTATATAGCCGTGGGTTGCAGCTGGCTGGAATCACAGCTACCCCCATGCTGTATATACGTGGCCCAGCTGTGCTCAGATCGACATATATCGACTCAAGAACCTTTCCTGTAGGTCCTATATGGCCGTGGGTTGCATCTGGCGGGTATCAGAGCTACCCCCATGATGTATATACGGCGCCCAGCTGTGCTTAGATCGACATATATCCACTCAAGAACATCGCCTGTAGGTCCTATATGGCCGTGGGTTGCATCTAGCTGGTATCATGCTGTATATACGGGGCCCAGCTGAGCTCAGATCGACATATATCGACTCAAGAACATTGCCTGTAGGTCCTATATAGCCGTGGGTTGCAGCTGGCTGGTATCACAGTTCCCCCATGCTGTATATACGTGGCCCAGCTGTGCTCAGATCGATATATATCGACTCAAGAACATCGCCTGTAGGTGCTATATGGCCGTGGGTTGCATCTGGCTGGTATTAGAGCTACCCCCATGCTGTATATACAGCGCCCAGCTGTGCTCAGATCGACATATATCCACTGTAGGTCCTATATGGCCGTGGGTTGCATCTGGCTGGTATCAGAGCTGCCCTCATGCTGTATATACGGGGCCCAGCTGTGCTCAGATCGATATATATATCCACTCAAGAACATCGCCTGTAGGTCCTATATGGCCGTGGCTTGCATCTGGCTGGTATCAGAGCTACCCCCATGCTGTATATACGGGGCCCAGCTGTGCTCAGATCGATATATATATCCACTCAAGAACATCGCCTGTAGGTCCTATATGGCCGTGGCTTGCATCTGGCTGGTATCAGAGCTACCCCCATGCTGTATATACGGGGCCCAGCTGTGCTCAGATCGACATATATCGACTCAAGTACATCGCCTGTAGGTCCTATATAGTCGTGGGTTGCAGCCTGGCTGGTATCACAGCTACCCCCATGCTGTATACACGGCGCCCAGCTGTGCTCAGATCGACATATATCGACTCAAGAACATCGCCTGTAGGTCCTATATAGCCGTGGGTTGCAGCTGGCTGGTATCACAGCTACCCCCATGCTGTATATACGTGGCCCAGCTGTGCTCAGATCGACATATATCGACTCAAGAACATCGCCTGTAGGTCCTATATGGCCGTGGGTTGCATCTGGCTGGTATTAGAGCTACCCCCATGCTGTATATACGGCGCCCAGCTGTGCTCAGATCGACATATATCCACTGTAGGTCCTATATGGCCGTGGATTGCATCTGGCTGGTATCAGAGCTACCCCCATGCTGTATATACATGGCCCAGCTGTGCTCAGATCGACATATATCGACTCAAGAGAATCGATCGCCTGTAGGTCCTATATGCCCGTGGGTTGCATCTGGCTGGTATCAGAGCTACGCCCATGCTGTATATACGGCGCCCAGCTGTGCTTAGATCGACATATATCCACTCAAGAACATCGCCTGTAGGTCCTATATTGCCGTGGGTTGTATCTAGCTTGTATCAGAGCTACCGCCATGCTGTATATACGGGGCCCAGCTTTGCTCAGATCGACATAAATCGACTCAAGAACATCGCCTGTAGGTCCTATATAGCCGTGGGTTGCAGCTGGCTGGTATCACAGCTACCCCCATGCTGTATATACGTGGCCCAGCTGTGCTCAGATCGACATATATCGACTCAAGAACATCGCCTGTAGGTCCTATATGGCCGTGGGTTGCATCTGGCTGGTATCAGAGCTACCCCTATGCTGTATATACGGCGCTCAGCTGTGCTCAGATCGACATATATCCACTCAAGAACATCGCCTGTAGGTCCTATATGGCCGTGGGTTGCATGTGGCTGGTAGCAGAGCTACCCCCATGCTGTATATACGGGGCCCAGCTGTGCTCAGATCGACATATATCGACTCAAGAACATCGCCTGTAGGTCCTATATGGCCGTGGGTTGCATCTGGCTGGTATCAGAGCTACCCCCATGCTGTATATACGGCGCCCAGCTGTGCTCAGATCGACATATATCCACTCTAGAACATCGCCTGTAGGTCCTATATAGCCGTGGGTTGCATCTGGCTGGTATCAGAGCTACCCTCATGCTGTATATACGGGGCGCAACTGTGCTCAGATCGACATATATCCATTCAAGAACATCGCCTGTAGGTCCTATATGGCCGTGGTTTGCATCTGGCTGGTATCAGAGCTACCCCCATGCTGTATATACGGGGCCCAGCTGTGATCAGATCGACATATATCGACTCAAGAACATCGCCTGTAGGTCCTATATAGCCGTGGGTTGCAGCTGGCTGGTATCACAGCTACCCCCATGCTGTATATACGTGGCCCAGCTGTGCTCAGATCGACATATATCGATTCAAGAACATCGCCTGTAGGTCCTATATGACCGTGGGTTGCATCTGGCTGGTATTAGAGCTACCCCCATGCTGTATATACGGCGCCCAGCTGTTCTCAGATCGACATATATCCACTCAAGAACATCGCCTGTAGGTCCTATATGGCCGTGGGTTGCATCTAGCTGGTATCAGAGCTACCGCCATGCTGTATATACGGGGCCCAGCTGTGCTCAGATCGACATATATCAACTCAAGAACATCGCCTGTAGGTCCTATATAGCCGTGGGTTGCAGCTGGCTGGTATCACAGCTACCCCCATGCTGTATATACGTGGCCCAGCTGTGCTCAGATCGACATATATCGACTCAAGAGCATCGCCTGTAGGTCCTATATGGCCGTGGGTTGCATCTGGCTGGAATCAGAGCTACCCTCAAGCTGTATATACGGCGCCCAGCTGTGCTTAGATCGACATATATCGACTCAAGAACATCGCCTGTAGGTCTTATATGGCCGTGGGTTGCATCTAGCTGGTATCAGAGCTACCACCATGCTGTATATACGGGGCCCAGCTGTGCTCAGATCGACATATATCGACTCAAGAACATCGCCTGTAGGTCCTATATAGCCGTGGGTTGCAGCTGGCTGGTATCACAGCCACCCCCATGCTGTATATACGTGGCCCAGCTGTGCTCAGATCGACATATATCGACTCAAGAACATCGCCTGTAGGTCCTATATGGCCGTGGGTTGCATCTGGCTGGTATCATAGCTACCCCTATGCTGTATATACGGCGCTCAGCTGTGCTCAGATCGACATATATCCACTCAAGAACATCGCCTGCAGGTTCTATATGGCCGTGGGTTGCATCTGGCTGGTATCAGAGCTACACCCATGCTGTATATACGGGGCCCAGCTGTGCTCAGATCGACATATATCGACTCAAGAACATCACCTGTAGGTCCTATATAGCCGTGGGTTGCAGCTGGCTGGTATCAGAGCTACCCCCATGCTGCATATACGGGGCCCAGCTGTGCTCAGATCGACATATATCGACTCAAGTACATCGCCTGTAGGTCCTATATGGCCGTGGGTTGCATCTGGCTGGTATCAGAGCTACCCCCATGCTGTATATACGGCGCCCAGCTGTGCTCAGATCGACATATATCCACTCTAGAACATCGCCTGTAGGTCATATATGGCCGTGGGTTGCATCTGGCTGGTATCAGAGCTACCCTCATGCTGTATATACGGGGCCCAGCTGTGCTCAGATCGACATATATCCACTCAAAAACATCGGCTGTAGGTCCTATATGGCCGTGGGTTGCATCTGGCTGGTATCAGAGCTACCCCCATGCTGTATATACGTGGCCCAGCTGTGCTCAGATCGACATATATCGACTCAACAACATCGCCTTTAGGTGCTATATGGCCGTGGGTTGCATCTGGCTGGTATTGGAGCTACCCCCATGCTGTATATTCGGCGCCCAGCTGTGCTCAGATCGACATATATCCACTGTAGGTCCTATATGGCCGTGGGTTGCATCTGGCTGGTATCAGAGCTACCCTCATGCTGTATATACGGGGCCCAGCTGTGCTCAGATCGATATATATCCACTCAAGAACATCGCCTGTAGGTCCTATATGGCCGTGGGTTGCATCTGGCTGGTATCAGAGCTACCCCCATGCTGTATATACGGGGCCCAGCTGTGCTCAGATCGACATATATCGACTCAAGAACATCGCCTGTAGGTCCTATACAGCCGTGGGTTGCAGCTGGCTGGTATCACAGCTACCCCATGCTGTATATACGGGGCCCAGCTGTGCTCAGATCGACATATATCGACTCAAGAACATCGCCTGCAGGTCCTATATGGCCGTGGGTTGCATCTGGCTGGTATCAGAGCTACCCCCATGCTGTATATACGGCGCCCAGCTATGCTCAGGTCGACATATATCCACTCTAGAACATCGCCTGTAGGTCCTATATGGCCGTGGGTTGCATCTGGCTGGTATCAGAGCTACCCTCATGCTGTATATACGGGGCCCAGCTGTGCTCAGATCGACATATATCCACTCAAGAACATCGCCTGTATGTCCTATATGGCGGTGGGTTGCATCTGGCTGGTATCAGAGCTACCCCCATGCTGTATATACGGGGCCCAGCTGTGCTCAGATCGACATATATCGACTCAAGAACATCGCCTGTAGATCCTATATGGCCGTGGGTTGCATCTGGATGGAATCAGAGCTACCCTCAAGCTGTATATACGGGGCCCAGCTGTGCTCAGATCGACATATATCGACTCAAGAACATCGCCTGTAGGTCCTATATGGCCGTGGGTTGCATCTGGCTGGTATCAGAGCTACCCCCATGCTGTATATAGGGCGCCCAGCTGTGCTCAGATCGACATATATCCACTCTAGAACATCGCCTGTAGGTCCTATATGGCCGTGGGTTGCATCTGGCTGGTATCAGAGCTACCCCCATGCTGTATATACGGCGGCCAGCTGTGCTCAGATCGACATATATCCACTCAAGAACATCGCCTGTAGGTCCTATATGGCCGTGGGTTGCATCTGGCTGGTATCAGAGCTACCCCCATGCTGTATATACGGGGCCCAGCTGTGCTCAGATCGACATATATCGACTCAAGAACATCGCCTGTAGGTCCTATATAGCTGTGGGTTGCAGCTGGCTGGTATCACAGCTACCCCCATGCTGTATATACGTGGCCAAGTTGTGCTCAGATCGACATATATCGACTCAAGAACATCGCCTGTAGGTCCTATATGGCCGTGGGTTGCATCTGGCTGGTATCAGAGCTACCCCCATGCTGTATATACGGCGCCCAGCTGTGCTCAGATCGACATATATCCACTAAAGAACATCGCCTGTAGGTCCTATATGGCCGTGGGTTGCATCTGGCTGGTCTCAGAGCTACCCCCATGCTGTATATACGGGGCCCAGCTGTGCTCAGATCGACATATATCGACTGAAGAACATCGCCTGTAGGTCCTATATAGCCGTGGGTTGCAGCTGGCTGGTATCACAGCTACCCCCATGCTGTATATACGTGGCCAAGTTGTGCTCAGATCGACATATATCGACTCAAGAACATCGCCTGTAGGTCCTGTATAGCCTTGGGTTGCAGCTGGCTGGTATCACAGCTACCCCCATGCTGTATATACGTGGCCCAGCTGTGCTCAGATCGACATATATCGACTCAAGAACATCGCCTGTAGGTCCTATATGGCCGTGGGTTGCATCTGGCTGGTATCAGAGCTACCCCCATGCTGTATATACGGCGCCCAGCTGTGCTCAGATCGACATATATCCACTCAAGAACATCGCCTGTATGTCCTATATGGTCGTGGGTTGCATCTGGCTGGTATCAGAGCTACCCCCATGCTGTAATTACGGGGCCCAGCTGTGCTCAGATCGACATATATCGACTCAAGAACATCGCCTGTAGGTCCTATATAGCCGTGGGTTGCAGCTGGCTGGTATCACAGTTACCCCCATGCTGTATATACGTGGCCCAGCTGTGCTCAGATCGACATATATCGACTCAAGACCATCGCCTGTAGGTCCTATATGACCGTGGGTTGCAGCTGGCTGGTATCACAGCTACCCCCATGCTGTATATACGTGGCCCAGCTGTGCTCAGATCGACATATATCGACTCAAGAGCATCGCCTGTAGGTCATATATGGCCGTGGGTTGCATCTGGCTGGAATCAGAGCTACCCTCAAGCTGTATATACGGCGCCCAGCTGTGCTTAGATCGACATATATCGACTCAAGAACATCGCCTGTAGGTCCTATATGGCCGTGGGTTGCATCTAGCTGGTATCAGAGCTACCACCATGCTGTATATACGGGGCCCAGCTGTGCTCAGATCGACATATATCGACTCAAGAACATCGCCTGTAGGTCCTATATAGCCGTGGGTTGCAGCTGGCTGGTATCACAGCCACCCCCATGCTGTATATACGTGGCCCAGCTGTGCTCAGATCGACATATATCGACTCAAGAACATCGCCAGTAGGTCCTATATGGCCGTGGGTTGCATCTGGCTGGTATCATAGCTACCCCTATGCTGTATATACGGCGGTCAGCTGTGCTCAGATCGACATATATCCACTCAAGAACATCGCCTGCAGGTTCTATATGGCCGTGGGTTGCATCTGGCTGGTATCAGAGCTACACCCATGCTGTATATACGGGGCCCAGCTGTGCTCAGATCGACATATATCGACTCAAGAACATCACCTGTAGGTCCTATATAGCCGTGGGTTGCAGCTGGCTGGTATCAGAGCTACCCCCATGCTGCATATACGGGGCCCAGCTGTGCTCAGATCGACATATATCGACTCAAGTACATCGCCTGTAGGTCCTATATGGCCGTGGGTTGCATCTGGCTGGTATCAGAGCTACCCCCATGCTGTATATACGGCGCCCAGCTGTGCTCAGATCGACATATATCCACTCTAGAACATCGCCTGTAGGTCATATATGGCCGTGGGTTGCATCTGGCTGGTATCAGAGCTACCCTCATGCTGTATATACGGGGCCCAGCTGTGCTCAGATCGACATATATCCACTCAAAAACATCGGCTGTAGGTCCTATATGGCCGTGGGTTGCATCTGGCTGGTATCAGAGCTACCCCCATGCTGTATATACGTGGCCCAGCTGTGCTCAGATCGACATATATCGACTCAACAACATCGCCTTTAGGTGCTATATGGCCGTGGGTTGCATCTGGCTGGTATTGGAGCTACCCCCATGCTGTATATTCGGCGCCCAGCTGTGCTCAGATCGACATATATCCACTGTAGGTCCTATATGGCCGTGGGTTGCATCTGGCTGGTATCAGAGCTACCCTCATGCTGTATATACGGGGCCCAGCTGTGCTCAGATCGATATATATCCACTCAAGAACATCGCCTGTAGGTCCTATATGGCCGTGGGTTGCATCTGGCTGGTATCAGAGCTACCCCCATGCTGTATATACGGGGCCCAGCTGTGCTCAGATCGACATATATCGACTCAAGAACATCGCCTGTAGGTCCTATACAGCCGTGGGTTGCAGCTGGCTGGTATCACAGCTACCCCATGCTGTATATACGGGGCCCAGCTGTGCTCAGATCGACATATATCGACTCAAGAACATCGCCTGCAGGTCCTATATGGCCGTGGGTTACATCTGGCTGGTATCAGAGCTACCCCCATGCTGTATATACGGCGCCCAGCTATGCTCAGGTCGACATATATCCACTCTAGAACATCGCCTGTAGGTCCTATATGGCCGTGGGTTGCATCTGGCTGGTATCAGAGCTACCCTCATGCTGTATATACGGGGCCCAGCTGTGCTCAGATCGACATATATCCACTCAAGAACATCGCCTGTATGTCCTATATGGCGGTGGGTTGCATCTGGCTGGTATCAGAGCTACCCCCATGCTGTATATACGGGGCCCAGCTGTGCTCAGATCGACATATATCGACTCAAGAACATCGCCTGTAGATCCTATATGGCCGTGGGTTGCATCTGGATGGAATCAGAGCTACCCTCAAGCTGTATATACGGGGCCCAGCTGTGCTCAGATCGACATATATCGACTCAAGAACATCGCCTGTAGGTCCTATATGGCCGTGGGTTGCATCTGGCTGGTATCAGAGCTACCCCCATGCTGTATATAGGGCGCCCAGCTGTGCTCAGATCGACATATATCCACTCTAGAACATCGCCTGTAGGTCCTATATGGCCGTGGGTTGCATCTGGCTGGTATCAGAGCTACCCCCATGCTGTATATACGGCGGCCAGCTGTGCTCAGATCGACATATATCCACTCAAGAACATCGCCTGTAGGTCCTATATGGCCGTGGGTTGCATCTGGCTGGTATCAGAGCTACCCCCATGCTGTATATACGGGGCCCAGCTGTGCTCAGATCGACATATATCGACTCAAGAACATCGCCTGTAGGTCCTATATAGCTGTGGGTTGCAGCTGGCTGGTATCACAGCTACCCCCATGCTGTATATACGTGGCCAAGTTGTGCTCAGATCGACATATATCGACTCAAGAACATCGCCTGTAGGTCCTATATGGCCGTGGGTTGCATCTGGCTGGTATCAGAGCTACCCCCATGCTGTATATACGGGGCCCAGCTGTGCTCAGATCGACATATATCGACTCAAGAACATCGCCTGTAGGTCCTATATAGCTGTGGGTTGCAGCTGGCTGGTATCACAGCTACCCCCATGCTGTATATACGTGGCCAAGTTGTGCTCAGATCGACATATATCGACTCAAGAACATCGCCTGTAGGTCCTATATGGCCGTGGGTTGCATCTGGCTGGTATCAGAGCTACCCCCATGCTGTATATACGGCGCCCAGCTGTGCTCAGATCGACATATATCCACTAAAGAACATCGCCTGTAGGTCCTATATGGCCGTGGGTTGCATCTGGCTGGTCTCAGAGCTACCCCCATGCTGTATATACGGGGCCCAGCTGTGCTCAGACCGACATATATCGACTGAAGAACATCGCCTGTAGGTCCTATATAGCCGTGGGTTGCAGCTGGCTGGTATCACAGCTACCCCCATGCTGTATATACGTGGCCAAGTTGTGCTCAGATCGACATATATCGACTCAAGAACATCGCCTGTAGGTCCTGTTTAGCCTTGGGTTGCAGCTGGCTGGTATCACAGCTACCCCCATGCTGTATATACGTGGCCCAGCTGTGCTCAGATCGACATATATCGACTCAAGAACATCGCCTGTAGGTCCTATATGGCCGTGGGTTGCATCTGGCTGGTATCAGAGCTACCCCCATGCTGTATATACGGCGCCCAGCTGTGCTCAGATCGACATATATCCACTCAAGAACATCGCCTGTATGTCCTATATGGTCGTGGGTTGCATCTGGCTGGTATCAGAGCTACCCCCATGCTGTAATTACGGGGCCCAGCTGTGCTCAGATCGACATATATCGACTCAAGAACATCGCCTGTAGGTCCTATATAGCCGTGGGTTGCAGCTGGCTGGTATCACAGTTACCCCCATGCTGTATATACGTGGCCCAGCTGTGCTCAGATCGACATATATCGACTCAAGACCATCGCCTGTAGGTCCTATATGACCGTGGGTTGCATCTCGCTGGTATCAGAGCTACCCCCATGCTGTATATACGGCTCCCAGCTGTGCTCAGATCGACATATATCCACTCAAGAACATCGCCTGTAGGTCATATATGGCCGTGGGTTGCATCTGGCTGGTATCAGAGCTACCCCCATGCTGTTATTACGGTGCCCAGCTGTGCTCAGATCGACAAATATCGACTCAAGAACATCGCCTGTAGGTCCTATATAGCCGTGGGTTGCAGCTGGCTGGTATCACAGCTACCCCCATGCTGTATATACGTGGCCCAGCTGTACTCAGATCGATATATATATATATATATATATATATATATATATATATATATATATATATGTATCGACTCAAGAACATCGCCTGTAGGTCCTATATAGCCGTGGATTGCAGCTGGCTGGTATCACAGCTACCTACATGCTGTATATACGTGGCCCAGCTGTGCTTAGATCGACATATATCGTCTCAAGAACATCGCCTGTAGGTCCTATATGACCGTGGGATGCATCTCGCTGGTATCAGAGCTACCCCCATGCTGTATATACGGCGCCCAGCTGTGCTCAGATCGACATATATCCACTCAAGAACATCGCCTGTAGGTCTTATATAGCCGTGGGTTGCAGCTGGCTGGAATCACAGCTACCCCCATGCTGAATATACGTGGCCCAGCTGTGCTCAGATCGACATATATCGACTCAAGAACATCGCCTATAGGTCCTATATGGCCGTGGGTTGCATCTGGCTGGTATCAGAGCTACCCCCATGCTGTATATACGGCGCCCAGCTGTGCTCAGATCGACATATATCGACTCAAGAACATCGCCTGTAGGTCCTATATAGTCGTGGGTTGCAGCCTGGCTGGTATCACAGCTACCCCCATGCTGTATACACGGCGCCCAGCTGTGCTCAGATCGACATATATCCACTGTAGGTCCTATATGGCCGTGGGTTGCAACTGGCTGGTATCAGAGCTACCCCCATGCTGTATATACGGGGCCCAGATGTGCTCAGATCGACATATATCGACTCAAGAACATCGCCTGTAGGTCCTATATAGCCGTGGGTTGCAGCTGGCTGGTATCACAGCTACCCCCATGCTGTATATACGTGGCCCAGCTGTGCTCAGATCGACATATATCGACTCAAGAGCATCGCCTGTAGGTCCTATATGGCCGTGGGTTGTATCTGGCTGGTATTAGAGCTACCCCCATGCTGTATATACGGCGCCCAGCTGTGCTCAGATCGACATATATCCACTGTAGGTCATATATGGCCGTGGGTTGCATCTGGCTGGTATCAGAGCTACCCCCATGCTGCATATACGGGGACCAGCTGTGCTCAGATCGACATATATCGACTCAAGAACATCGCCTGTAGGTCCTATATAGGCGTGGGTTGCAGCTGGCTGGTATCACAGCTACCCCCATGCAGTATATACGTGGTCCAGCTGTGCTCAGATCAACATATATCGACTCAAGAGCATCGCCTGTAGGTCCTATATGGCCGTGGGTTGCATCTGGCTGGTATCAGAGCTACCCCCATGATGTATATACGGCGCTCAGCTGTGCTTAGATCGACATATATCCACTCAAGAACATCGCCTGTAGGTCCTATATGGCCGTGGGTTGCATCTGGCTGGTATCAGAGCTACCCCCATGCTGTATATACGGCGGCCAGCTGTGCTCAGATCGACATATATCCACTCAAGAACATCGCCTGTAGGTCCTATATGGCCGTGGGTTGCATCTGGCTGGTATCAGAGCTACCCCCATGCTGTATATACGGGGCCCAGCTGTGCTCAGATCGACATATATCGACTCAAGAACATCGCCTGTACGTCCTATATAGCCGTGGGTTGCAGCTGGCTGGTATCACAGCTACCCCCATGCTGGATATAGGTGGCCCAGCTGTGCTCAGATCGACATATATCGACTCAAGAACATCGCCTGTAGGTACTATATGGCCGTGGGTTGCATCTGGCGGGTATCAGAGCTACCCCTATGCTGTATATACGGCGCTCAGCTGTGCTCAGATCGACATATATCCACTCAAGAACATCGCCTGTAGGTCCTATATGGCCGTGGGTTGCATCTGACTGGTATCAGAGCTACCCCCCATGCTGTATATACGAGGCCCAGCTGTGCTCAGATCGACATATATCGACTCAAGAACATCGCCTGTAGGTCCTATATAGCCGTGGGTTGCAGCTGGCTGGCATCACAGCTACCCCCATGCTGTATATACGTGGCCCAGGTGTGCTCAGATCGACATATATCGACTCAAGAACATCGTCTGTAGGTCCTATATGGCCGTGGGTTGCATCTGGCTGGTATTATAGCTACCCCCATGCTGTATATACGGCGCCCAGCTGTGCTCAGATCGACATATATCCACTGTAGGTCCTAAATAGCCGTGGGTTGCATCTGGCTGGTATCAGAGCTACCCCCATGCTGCATATACGGGGCCCAGCTGTGCTCAGATCGACATATATCGACTCAAGAACATCGCCTGTAGGTCCTATATAGCCGTGGGTTGCAGCTGGCTGGTATCACAGCTACCCCCATGCTGTATATACGTGGCCCAGCTGTGCTCAGATCGATATATATCGACTCAAGAACATCGCCTGTAGGTGCTATATGGCCGTGGGTTGCATCTGGCTGGTATTAGAGCTACCCCCATGCTGTATATACGGGGCCCAGCTGTGCTCAGATCGACATATATCGACTCAAGAACATCGCCTGTAGGTCCTATATGGCCGTGGGTTGCATCTGGCTGGTATCACAGCCACCCCCATGTTGTATATACGGCGGCCAGCTGTGCTCAGATCGACATATATCCACTCAATAACATCGCCTGTAGGTCCTATATGGCCGTGGGTTGCATCTGGCTGGTATCAGAGCTACCCCCATGCTGTATATACGTGGCCCAGCTGTGCTCAGATCGACATATATCGACTCAAGAACATCGCCTGTAGGTCCTATATAGCCGTGGGTTGCAGCTGGCTGGCATCACAGCCACCCTCATGCTGTATATACGCGGCACAGCTGTGCTCAGATTGACATATATCGACTCAAGAACATCGCCTGTAGGTTCTATATGGCCGTGGGTTGCATCTGGCTGGTACCAGAGCTACCCCCATGCTGTATATACGGGGCCCAGCTGTGCTCAGATCGACTTATATCGACTCAAGAACATCGCCTGTAGGTCCTATATAGCCGTGGGTTGCAGCTGGCTGGTATCACAGCTACCACCATGTTGTATATACGTGGCCCAGCTGTGCTCAGATCGACATATATAGACTCAAGAACATCGCTATAGGTCCTATATGGCCGAGAGTTTTATCTGCCTGGTATCAAAGCCACCCCCATGCTGTATATACGGGGCCCAGCTGTACTTAGATCGACATATATCGACTAAAGAACATCGCCTGTAGGTCCTATATAGCCCTGGGTTGCACCTGGCTGGTATCACAGCTACCCCCATTCTGTATATACGTGGCCCAGCTGTGCTCATATCGACATATATCGACTCAAGAACATCGCCTGTAGGTCCTATATGGCCGTGGGTTGCATCTGGCTGGTATCAGAGCTACCCCCATGCTGTATATACGGCGGCCAGCTGTGCTCAGATCGACATATATCCACTCAAGAACATCGCCTGTAGGTCCTATATGGCCGTGGGTTGCATCTGGCTGGTATCAGAGCTACCCCCATGCTGTATATACGGGGCCCAGCTGTGCTCAGATCGACATATATCGACTCAAGAACATCGCCTGTATGTCCTATATAGCCGTGGGTTGCAGCTGGCTGGTATCACAGCTACCCCCATGCTGTATATACGTGGCCAAGTTGTGCTCAGATCGACATATATCGACTCAAGAACATCGCCTGTAGGTCCTATATGGCCGTGGGTTGCATCTGGCTGGTATCAGAGCTACCCCCATGCTGTATATACGGCGCCCAGCTGTGCTCAGATCGACATATATCCACTAAAGAACATCGCCTGTAGGTCCTATATGGCCGTGGGTTGCATCTGGCTGTTCTCAGAGCTACCCCCATGCTGTATATACGGGGCCCAGCTGTGCGCAGATCGACATATATCGACTCAAGAACATCGCCTGTAGGTCTTATATAGCCGTGGGTTGCAGCTGGCTGGTATCACAGCTACCCCCATGCTGTATATACGGCGCCCAGCTGTGCTTAGATCGACATATATCCACTCAAGAACATCGCCTGTAGGTCCTATATGGCCGTGGGTTGCATCTAGCTGGTATCAGAGCTACCGCCATGCTGTATATACGGGGCCCAACTGAGCTCAGATCGAAATATATCGACTCAAGAACATCGCCTGTAGGTCCTATATAGCCGTGGGTTGCAGCTGGCTGGTATCACAGCTACCCCCATGCTGTATATACGTGGCCCAGCTGTGCTCAGATCGACATATATCGACTCTAGAACATCGCCTGTAGGTCCTATATGGCCGTGGGTTGCATCTGGATGGAATCAGAGCTACCCTCAAGCTGTATATACGGGGCCCAGCTGTGCTCAGATCGACATATATCGACTCAAGAACATCGTCTGTAGGTCCTATGTGGCCGTGGGTTGCATCTGGCTGGTATCAGAGCTACCCCCATGCTGTATATAGGGCGCCCAGCTGTGCTCAGATCGACATATATCCACTCTAGAACATCGCCTGTAGGTCCTATATGGCCGTGGGTTGCATCTGGCTGGTATCAGAGCTACCCCCATGCTGTATATACGGCGCCCAGCTGTGCTTAGATCGACATATATCCACTTAAGAACATCGCCTTAAGGTCCTATATGGCCGTGGGTTGCATCTAGCTGGTATCAGAGCTACCGCCATGCTGTATATACGGTGCCCAGCTGTGCTCAGATCGACATATATCGACTCAAGAACATCGCCTGTAGGTCCTATATGGCCGTGGGTTGCATCTGGCTGGTATCAGAGCTACCCCCATGCTGTATATACGGGGCCCAGCTGTGCTTAGATCGATATATATATCCACTCAAGAACATCGCCTGTAGGTCCTATATGGCCGTGGCTTGCATCTGGCTGGTATCAGAGCTACCCCCATGCTGTATACACGGCGCCCAGCTGTGCTCAGATCGACATATATCGACTCAAGAACATCGCCTGTAGGTCCTATATAGCCGTGGGTTGCAGCTGGCTGGTATCACAGCTACCCCCATGCTGTATATACGTGGCCCAGCTGTGCTCAGATCGACATATATCGACTCAAGAACATCGCCTGTAGGTCCTATATGGCCGTGGGTTGCATCTGGCTGGTATTAGAGCTACCCCCATGCTGTATATACGGCGCCCAGCTGTGCTCAGATCGACATATATCCACTGTAGGTCCTATATGGCCGTGGATTGCATCTGGCTGGTATCAGAGCTACCCCCATGCTGTATATACATGGCCCAGCTGTGCTCAGATCGACATATATCGACTCAAGGGCATCGATCGCCTGTAGGTCCTATATGCCCGTGGGTTGCATCTGGCTGGTATCAGAGCTACGCCCATGCTGTATATACGGCGCCCAGCTGTGCTTAGATCGACATATATCCACTCAAGAACATCGCCTGTAGGTCCTATATTGCCGTGGGTTGTATCTAGCTTGTATCAGAGCTACCGCCATGCTGTATATACGGGGCCCAGCTTTGCTCAGATCGACATAAATCGACTCAAGAACATCGCCTGTAGGTCCTATATAGCCGTGGGTTGCAGCTGGCTGGTATCACAGCTACCCCCATGCTGTATATACGTGGCCCAGCTGTGCTCAGATCGACATATATCGACTCAAGAACATCGCCTGTAGGTCCTATATGGCCGTGGGTTGCATCTGGCTGGTATCAGAGCTACCCCTATGCTGTATATACGGCGCTCAGCTGTGCTCAGATCGACATATATCCACTCAAGAACATCGCCTGTAGGTCCTATATGGCCGTGGGTTGCATCTGGCTGGTATCAGAGCTACCCCCATGCTGTATATACGGGGCCCAGCTGTGCTCAGATCGACATATATCGACTCAAGAACATCGCCTGTACGTCCTATATAGCCGTGGGTTGCAGCTGGCTGGTATCACAGCTACCCCCATGCTGGATATAGGTGGCCCAGCTGTGCTCAGATCGACATATATCGACTCAAGAACATCGCCTGTAGGTACTATATGGCCATGGGTTGCATCTGGCGGGTATCAGAGCTACCCCTATGCTGTATATACGGCGCTCAGCTGTGCTCAGATCGACATATATCCACTCAAGAACATCGCCTGTAGGTCCTATATGGCCGTGGGTTGCATCTGACTGGTATCAGAGCTACCCCCCATGCTGTATATACGAGGCCCAGCTGTGCTCAGATCGACATATATCGACTCAAGAACATCGCCTGTAGGTCCTATATAGCCGTGGGTTGCAGCTGGCTGGCATCACAGCTACCCCCATGCTGTATATACGTGGCCCAGGTGTGCTCAGATCGACATATATCGACTCAAGAACATCGTCTGTAGGTCCTATATGGCCGTGGGTTGCATCTGGCTGGTATTATAGCTACCCCCATGCTGTATATACGGCGCCCAGCTGTGCTCAGATCGACATATATCCACTGTAGGTCCTATATAGCCGTGGGTTGCATCTGGCTGGTATCAGAGCTACCCCCATGCTGCATATACGGGGCCCAGCTGTGCTCAGATCGACATATATCGACTCAAGAACATCGCCTGTAGGTCCTATATAGCCGTGGGTTGCAGCTGGCTGGTATCACAGCTACCCCCATGCTGTATATACGTGGCCCAGCTGTGCTCAGATCGATATATATCGACTCAAGAACATCGCCTGTAGGTGCTATATGGCCGTGGGTTGCATCTGGCTGGTATTAGAGCTACCCCCATGCTGTATATACGGGGCCCAGCTGTGCTCAGATCGACATATATCGACTCAAGAACATCGCCTGTAGGTCCTATATGGCCGTGGGTTGCATCTGGCTGGTATCACAGCCACCCCCATGTTGTATATACGGCGGCCAGCTGTGCTCAGATCGACATATATCCACTCAATAACATCGCCTGTAGGTCCTATATGGCCGTGGGTTGCATCTGGCTGGTATCAGAGCTACCCCCATGCTGTATATACGTGGCCCAGCTGTGCTCAGATCGACATATATCGACTCAAGAACATCGCCTGTAGGTCCTATATAGCCGTGGGTTGCAGCTGGCTGGCATCACAGCCACCCTCATGCTGTATATACGCGGCCCAGCTGTGCTCAGATTGACATATATCGACTCAAGAACATCGCCTGTAGGTTCTATATGGCCGTGGGTTGCATCTGGCTGGTACCAGAGCTACCCCCATGCTGTATATACGGGGCCCAGCTGTGCTCAGATCGACTTATATCGACTCAAGAACATCGCCTGTAGGTCCTATATAGCCGTGGGTTGCAGCTGGCTGGTATCACAGCTACCACCATGTTGTATATACGTGGCCCAGCTGTGCTCAGATCGACATATATAGACTCAAGAACATCGCTATAGGTCCTATATGGCCGAGAGTTTTATCTGCCTGGTATCAAAGCCACCCCCATGCTGTATATACGGGGCCCAGCTGTACTTAGATCGACATATATCGACTAAAGAACATCGCCTGTAGGTCCTATATAGCCCTGGGTTGCACCTGGCTGGTATCACAGCTACCCCCATTCTGTATATACGTGGCCCAGCTGTGCTCATATCGACATATATCGACTCAAGAACATCGCCTGTAGGTCCTATATGGCCGTGGGTTGCATCTGGCTGGTATCAGAGCTACCCCCATGCTGTATATACGGCGGCCAGCTGTGCTCAGATCGACATATATCCACTCAAGAACATCGCCTGTAGGTCCTATATGGCCGTGGGTTGCATCTGGCTGGTATCAGAGCTACCCCCATGCTGTATATACGGGGCCCAGCTGTGCTCAGATCGACATATATCGACTCAAGAACATCGCCTGTAGGTCCTATATAGCCGTGGGTTGCAGCTGGCTGGTATCACAGCTACCCCCATGCTGTATATACGTTGCCAAGTTGTGCTCAGATCGACATATATCGACTCAAGAACATCGCCTGTAGGTCCTATATGGCCGTGGGTTGCATCTGGCTGGTATCAGAGCTACCCCCATGCTGTATATACGGCGCCCAGCTGTGCTCAGATCGACATATATCCACTAAAGAACATCGCCTGTAGGTCCTATATGGCCGTGGGTTGCATCTGGCTGTTCTCAGAGCTACCCCCATGCTGTATATACGGGGCCCAGCTGTGCGCAGATCGACATATATCGACTCAAGAACATCGCCTGTAGGTCTTATATAGCCGTGGGTTGCAGCTGGCTGGTATCACAGCTACCCCCATGCTGTATATACGGCGCCCAGCTGTGCTTAGATCGACATATATCCACTCAAGAACATCGCCTGTAGGTCCTATATGGCCGTGGGTTGCATCTAGCTGGTATCAGAGCTACCGCCATGCTGTATATACGGGGCCCAACTGAGCTCAGATCGAAATATATCGACTCAAGAACATCGCCTGTAGGTCCTATATAGCCGTGGGTTGCAGCTGGCTGGTATCACAGCTACCCCCATGCTGTATATACGTGGCCCAGCAGTGCTCAGATCGACATATATCGACTCTAGAACATCGCCTGTAGGTCCTATATGGCCGTGGGTTGCATCTGGATGGAATCAGAGCTACCCTCAAGCTGTATATACGGGGCCCAGCTGTGCTCAGATCGACATATATCGACTCAAGAACATCGCCTGTAGGTCCTATATGGCCGTGGGTTGCATCTGGCTGGTATCAGAGCTACCCCCATGCTGTATATAGGGCGCCCAGCTGTGCTCAGATCGACATATATCCACTCTAGAACATCGCCTGTAGGTCCTATATGGCCGTGGGTTGCATCTGGCTGGTATCAGAGCTACCCCCATGCTGTATATACGGCGCCCAGCTGTGCTTAGATCGACATATATCCACTTAAGAACATCGCCTTAAGGTCCTATATGGCCGTGGGTTGCATCTAGCTGGTATCAGAGCTACCGCCATGCTGTATATACGGTGCCCAGCTGTGCTCAGATCGACATATATCGACTCAAGAACATCGCCTGTAGGTCCTATATGGCCGTGGGTTGCATCTGGCTGGTATCAGAGCTACCCCCATGCTGTATATACGGGGCCCAGCTGTGCTCAGATCGATATATATATCCACTCAAGAACATCGCCTGTAGGTCCTATATGGCCGTGGCTTGCATCTGGCTGGTATCAGAGCTACCCCCATGCTGTATATACGGGGCCCAGCTGTGCTCAGATCGACATATATCGACTCAAGTACATCGCCTGTAGGTCCTATATAGTCGTGGGTTGCAGCCTGGCTGGTATCACAGCTACCCCCATGCTGTATACACGGCGCCCAGCTGTGCTCAGATCGACATATATCGACTCAAGAACATCGCCTGTAGGTCCTATATAGCCGTGGGTTGCAGCTGGCTGGTATCACAGCTACCCCCATGCTGTATATACGTGGCCCAGCTGTGCTCAGATCGACATATATCGACTCAAGAACATCGCCTGTAGGTCCTATATGGCCGTGGGTTGCATCTGGCTGGTATTAGAGCTACCCCCATGCTGTATATACGGCGCCCAGCTGTGCTCAGATCGACATATATCCACTGTAGGTCCTATATGGCCGTGGATTGCATCTGGCTGGTATCAGAGCTACCCCCATGCTGTATATACATGGCCCAGCTGTGCTCAGATCGACATATATCGACTCAAGAGCATCGATCGCCTGTAGGTCCTATATGCCCGTGGGTTGCATCTGGCTGGTATCAGAGCTACGCCCATGCTGTATATACGGCGCCCAGCTGTGCTTAGATCGACATATATCCACTCAAGAACATCGCCTGTAGGTCCTATATTGCCGTGGGTTGTATCTAGCTTGTATCAGAGCTACCGCCATGCTGTATATACGGGGCCCAGCTTTGCTCAGATCGACATAAATCGACTCAAGAACATCGCCTGTAGGTCCTATATAGCCGTGGGTTGCAGCTGGCTGGTATCACAGCTACTTCCATGCTGTATATACGTGGCCCAGCTGTGCTCAGATCGACATATATCGACTCAAGAACAACGCCTGTAGGTCCTATATGGCCGTGGGTTGCATCTGGCTGGTATCAGAGCTACCCCTATGCTGTATATACGGCGCTCAGCTGTGCTCAGATCGACATATATCCACTCAAGAACATCGCCTGTAGGTCCTATATGGCCGTGGGTTGCATGTGGCTGGTAGCAGAGCTACCCCCATGCTGTATATACGGGGCCCAGCTGTGCTCAGATCGACATATATCGACTCAAGAACATCGCCTGTAGGTCCTATATGGCCGTGGGTTGCATCTGGCTGGTATCAGAGCTACCCCCATGCTGTATATACGGCGCCCAGCTGTGCTCAGATCGACATATATCCACTCTAGAACATCGCCTGTAGGTCCTATATAGCCGTGGGTTGCATCTGGCTGGTATCAGAGCTACCCTCATGCTGTATATACGGGGCGCAACTGTGCTCAGATCGACATATATCCATTCAAGAACATCGCCTGTAGGTCCTATATGGCCGTGGTTTGCATCTGGCTGGTATCAGAGCTACCCCCATGCTGTATATACGGGGCCCAGCTGTGATCAGATCGACATATATCGACTCAAGAACATCGCCTGTAGGTCCTATATAGCCGTGGGTTGCAGCTGGCTGGTATCACAGCTACCCCCATGCTGTATATACGTGGCCCAGCTGTGCTCAGATCGACATATATCGATTCAAGAACATCGCCTGTAGGTCCTATATGACCGTGGGTTGCATCTGGCTGGTATTAGAGCTACCCCCATGCTGTATATACGGCGCCCAGCTGTTCTCAGATCGACATATATCCACTCAAGAACATCGCCTGTAGGTCCTATATGGCCGTGGGTTGCATCTAGCTGGTATCAGAGCTACCGCCATGCTGTATATACGGGGCCCAGCTGTGCTCAGATCGACATATATCAACTCAAGAACATCGCCTGTAGGTCCTATATAGCCGTGGGTTGCAGCTGGCTGGTATCACAGCTACCCCCATGCTGTATATACGTGGCCCAGCTGTGCTCAGATCGACATATATCGACTCAAGAGCATCGCCTGTAGGTCCTATATGGCCGTGGGTTGCATCTGGCTGGAATCAGAGCTACCCTCAAGCTGTATATACGGCGCCCAGCTGTGCTTAGATCGACATATATCGACTCAAGAACATCGCCTGTAGGTCCTATATGGCCGTGGGTTGCATCTAGCTGGTATCAGAGCTACCACCATGCTGTATATACGGGGCCCAGCTGTGCTCAGATCGACATATATCGACTCAAGAACATCGCCTGTAGGTCCTATATAGCCGTGGGTTGCAGCTGGCTGGTATCACAGCCACCCCCATGCTGTATATACGTGGCCCAGCTGTGCTCAGATCGACATATATCGACTCAAGAACATCGCCTGTAGGTCCTATATGGCCGTGGGTTGCATCTGGCTGGTATCATAGCTACCCCTATGCTGTATATACGGCGCTCAGCTGTGCTCAGATCGACATATATCCACTCAAGAACATCGCCTGCAGGTTCTATATGGCCGTGGGTTGCATCTGGCTGGTATCAGAGCTACACCCATGCTGTATATACGGGGCCCAGCTGTGCTCAGATCGACATATATCGACTCAAGAACATCACCTGTAGGTCCTATATAGCCGTGGGTTGCAGCTGGCTGGTATCAGAGCTACCCCCATGCTGCATATACGGGGCCCAGCTGTGCTCAGATCGACATATATCGACTCAAGTACATCGCCTGTAGGTCCTATATGGCCGTGGGTTGCATCTGGCTGGTATCAGAGCTACCCCCATGCTGTATATACGGCGCCCAGCTGTGCTCAGATCGACATATATCCACTCTAGAACATCGCCTGTAGGTCATATATGGCCGTGGGTTGCATCTGGCTGGTATCAGAGCTACCCTCATGCTGTATATACGGGGCCCAGCTGTGCTCAGATCGACATATATCCACTCAAGAACATCGCCTGTATGTCCTATATGGCGGTGGGTTGCATCTGGCTGGTATCAGAGCTACCCCCATGCTGTATATACGGGGCCCAGCTGTGCTCAGATCGACATATATCGACTCAAGAACATCGCCTGTAGATCCTATATGGCCGTGGGTTGCATCTGGATGGAATCAGAGCTACCCTCAAGCTGTATATACGGGGCCCAGCTGTGCTCAGATCGACATATATCGACTCAAGAACATCGCCTGTAGGTCCTATATGGCCGTGGGTTGCATCTGGCTGGTATCAGAGCTACCCCCATGCTGTATATAGGGCGCCCAGCTGTGCTCAGATCGACATATATCCACTCTAGAACATCGCCTGTAGGTCCTATATGGCCGTGGGTTGCATCTGGCTGGTATCAGAGCTACCCCCATGCTGTATATACGGCGGCCAGCTGTGCTCAGATCGACATATATCCACTCAAGAACATCGCCTGTAGGTCCTATATGGCCGTGGGTTGCATCTGGCTGGTATCAGAGCTACCCCCATGCTGTATATACGGGGCCCAGCTGTGCTCAGATCGACATATATCGACTCAAGAACATCGCCTGTAGGTCCTATATAGCTGTGGGTTGCAGCTGGCTGGTATCACAGCTACCCCCATGCTGTATATACGTGGCCAAGTTGTGCTCAGATCGACATATATCGACTCAAGAACATCGCCTGTAGGTCCTATATGGCCGTGGGTTGCATCTGGCTGGTATCAGAGCTACCCCCATGCTGTATATACGGCGCCCAGCTGTGCTCAGATCGACATATATCCACTAAAGAACATCGCCTGTAGGTCCTATATGGCCGTGGGTTGCATCTGGCTGGTCCCAGAGCTACCCCCATGCTGTATATACGGGGCCCAGCTGTGCTCAGATCGACATATATCGACTGAAGAACATCGCCTGTAGGTCCTATATAGCCGTCGGTTGCAGCTGGCTGGTATCACAGCTACCCCCATGCTGTATATACGTGGCCAAGTTGTGCTCAGATCGACATATATCGACTCAAGAACATCGCCTGTAGGTCCTGTATAGCCTTGGGTTGCAGCTGGCTGGTATCACAGCTACCCCCATGCTGTATATACGTGGCCCAGCTGTGCTCAGATCGACATATATCGACTCAAGAACATCGCCTGTAGGTCCTATATGGCCGTGGGTTGCATCTGGCTGGTATCAGAGCTACCCCCATGCTGTATATACGGCGCCCAGCTGTGCTCAGATCGACATATATCCACTCAAGAACATCGCCTGTATGTCCTATATGGTCGTGGGTTGCATCTGGCTGGTATCAGAGCTACCCCCATGCTGTAATTACGGGGCCCAGCTGTGCTCAGATCGACATATATCGACTCAAGAACATTGCCTGTAGGTCCTATATAGCCGTGGGTTGCAGCTGGCTGGTATCACAGTTACCCCCATGCTGTATATACGTGGCCCAGCTGTGCTCAGATCGACATATATCGACTCAAGACCATCGCCTGTAGGTCCTATATGACCGTGGGTTGCATCTCGCTGGTATCAGAGCTACCCCCATGCTGTATATACGGCTCCCAGCTGTGCTCAGATCGACATATATCCACTCAAGAACATCGCCTGTAGGTCATATATGGCCGTGGGTTGCATCTGGCTGGTATCAGAGCTACCCCCATGCTGTAATTACGGTGCCCAGCTGTGCTCAGATCGACAAATATCGACTCAAGAACATCGCCTGTAGGTCCTATATAGCCGTGGGTTGCAGCTGGCTGGTATCACAGCTACCCCCATGCTGTATATACGTGGCCCAGCTGTACTCAGATCGATATATATATATATATATATATATATATATATATATATATATATATATATCGACTCAAGAACATCGCCTGTAGGTCCTATATAGCCGTGGATTGCAGCTGGCTGGTATCACAGCTACCTACATGCTGTATATACGTGGCCCAGCTGTGCTTAGATCGACATATATCGTCTCAAGAACATCGCCTGTAGGTCCTATATGACCGTGGGATGCATCTCGCTGGTATCAGAGCTACCCCCATGCTGTATATACGGCGCCCAGCTGTGCTCAGATCGACATATATCCACTCAAGAACATCGCCTGTAGGTCTTATATAGCCGTGGGTTGCAGCTGGCTGGAATCACAGCTACCCCCATGCTGAATATACGTGGCCCAGCTGTGCTCAGATCGACATATATCGACTCAAGAACATCGCCTATAGGTCCTATATGGCCGTGGGTTGCATCTGGCTGGTATCAGAGCTACCCCCATGCTGTATATACGGCGCCCAGCTGTGCTCAGATCGACATATATCGACTCAAGAACATCGCCTGTAGGTCCTATATAGTCGTGGGTTGCAGCCTGGCTGGTATCACAGCTACCCCCATGCTGTATACACGGCGCCCAGCTGTGCTCAGATCGACATATATCCACTGTAGGTCCTATATGGCCGTGGGTTGCAACTGGCTGGTATCAGAGCTACCCCCATGCTGTATATACGGGGCCCAGATGTGCTCAGATCGACATATATCGACTCAAGAACATCGCCTGTAGGTCCTATATAGCCGTGGGTTGCAGCTGGCTGGTATCACAGCTACCCCCATGCTGTATATACGTGGCCCAGCTGTGCTCAGATCGACATATATCGACTCAAGAGCATCGCCTGTAGGTCCTATATGGCCGTGGGTTGTATCTGGCTGGTATTAGAGCTACCCCCATGCTGTATATACGGCGCCCAGCTGTGCTCAGATCGACATATATCCACTGTAGGTCATATATGGCCGTGGGTTGCATCTGGCTGGTATCAGAGCTACCCCCATGCTGCATATACGGGGACCAGCTGTGCTCAGATCGACATATATCGACTCAAGAACATCGCCTGTAGGTCCTATATAGGCGTGGGTTGCAGCTGGCTGGTATCACAGCTACCCCCATGCAGTATATACGTGGTCCAGCTGTGCTCAGATCAACATATATCGACTCAAGAGCATCGCCTGTAGGTCCTATATGGCCGTGGGTTGCATCTGGCTGGTATCAGAGCTACCCCCATGATGTATATACGGCGCTCAGCTGTGCTTAGATCGACATATATCCACTCAAGAACATCGCCTGTAGGTCCTATATGGCCGTGGGTTGCATCTGGCTGGTATCAGAGCTACCCCCATGCTGTATATACGGCGGCCAGCTGTGCTCAGATCGACATATATCCACTCAAGAACATCGCCTGTAGGTCCTATATGGCCGTGGGTTGCATCTGGCTGGTATCAGAGCTACCCCCATGCTGTATATACGGGGCCCAGCTGTGCTCAGATCGACATATATCGACTCAAGAACATCGCCTGTACGTCCTATATAGCCGTGGGTTGCAGCTGGCTGGTATCACAGCTACCCCCATGCTGGATATAGGTGGCCCAGCTGTGCTCAGATCGACATATATCGACTCAAGAACATCGCCTGTAGGTACTATATGGCCGTGGGTTGCATCTGGCGGGTATCAGAGCTACCCCTATGCTGTATATACGGCGCTCAGCTGTGCTCAGATCGACATATATCCACTCAAGAACATCGCCTGTAGGTCCTATATGGCCGTGGGTTGCATCTGACTGGTATCAGAGCTACCCCCCATGCTGTATATACGAGGCCCAGCTGTGCTCAGATCGACATATATCGACTCAAGAACATCGCCTGTAGGTCCTATATAGCCGTGGGTTGCAGCTGGCTGGCATCACAGCTACCCCCATGCTGTATATACGTGGCCCAGGTGTGCTCAGATCGACATATATCGACTCAAGAACATCGTCTGTAGGTCCTATATGGCCGTGGGTTGCATCTGGCTGGTATTATAGCTACCCCCATGCTGTATATACGGCGCCCAGCTGTGCTCAGATCGACATATATCCACTGTAGGTCCTATATAGCCGTGGGTTGCATCTGGCTGGTATCAGAGCTACCCCCATGCTGCATATACGGGGCCCAGCTGTGCTCAGATCGACATATATCGACTCAAGAACATCGCCTGTAGGTCCTATATAGCCGTGGGTTGCAGCTGGCTGGTATCACAGCTACCCCCATGCTGTATATACGTGGCCCAGCTGTGCTCAGATCGATATATATCGACTCAAGAACATCGCCTGTAGGTGCTATATGGCCGTGGGTTGCATCTGGCTGGTATTAGAGCTACCCCCATGCTGTATATACGGGGCCCAGCTGTGCTCAGATCGACATATATCGACTCAAGAACATCGCCTGTAGGTCCTATATGGCCGTGGGTTGCATCTGGCTGGTATCACAGCCACCCCCATGTTGTATATACGGCGGCCAGCTGTGCTCAGATCGACATATATCCACTCAATAACATCGCCTGTAGGTCCTATATGGCCGTGGGTTGCATCTTGCTGGTATCAGAGCTACCCCCATGCTGTATATACGTGGCCCAGCTGTGCTCAGATCGACATATATCGACTCAAGAACATCGCCTGTAGGTCCTATATAGCCGTGGGTTGCAGCTGGCTGGCATCACAGCCACCCTCATGCTGTATATACGCGGCCCAGCTGTGCTCAGATTGACATATATCGACTCAAGAACATCGCCTGTAGGTTCTATATGGCCGTGGGTTGCATCTGGCTGGTACCAGAGCTACCCCCATGCTGTATATACGGGGCCCAGCTGTGCTCAGATCGACTTATATCGACTCAAGAACATCGCCTGTAGGTCCTATATAGCCGTGGGTTGCAGCTGGCTGGTATCACAGCTACCACCATGTTGTATATACGTGGCCCAGCTGTGCTCAGATCGACATATATAGACTCAAGAACATCGCTATAGGTCCTATATGGCCGAGAGTTTTATCTGCCTGGTATCAAAGCCACCCCCATGCTGTATATACGGGGCCCAGCTGTACTTAGATCGACATATATCGACTAAAGAACATCGCCTGTAGGTCCTATATAGCCCTGGGTTGCACCTGGCTGGTATCACAGCTACCCCCATTCTGTATATACGTGGCCCAGCTGTGCTCATATCGACATATATCGACTCAAGAACATCGCCTGTAGGTCCTATATGGCCGTGGGTTGCATCTGGCTGGTATCAGAGCTACCCCCATGCTGTATATACGGCGGCCAGCTGTGCTCAGATCGACATATATCCACTCAAGAACATCGCCTGTAGGTCCTATATGGCCGTGGGTTGCATCTGGCTGGTATCAGAGCTACCCCCATGCTGTATATACGGGGCCCAGCTGTGCTCAGATCGACATATATCGACTCAAGAACATCGCCTGTAGGTCCTATATAGCCGTGGGTTGCAGCTGGCTGGTATCACAGCTACCCCCATGCTGTATATACGTGGCCAAGTTGTGCTCAGATCGACATATATCGACTCAAGAACATCGCCTGTAGGTCCTATATGGCCGTGGGTTGCATCTGGCTGGTATCAGAGCTACCCCCATGCTGTATATACGGCGCCCAGCTGTGCTCAGATCGACATATATCCACTAAAGAACATCGCCTGTAGGTCCTATATGGCCGTGGGTTGCATCTGGCTGTTCTCAGAGCTACCCCCATGCTGTATATACGGGGCCCAGCTGTGCGCAGATCGACATATATCGACTCAAGAACATCGCCTGTAGGTCTTATATAGCCGCGGGTTGCAGCTGGCTGGTATCACAGCTACCCCCATGCTGTATATACGGCGCCCAGCTGTGCTTAGATCGACATATATCCACTCAAGAACATCGCCTGTAGGTCCTATATGGCCGTGGGTTGCATCTAGCTGGTATCAGAGCTACCGCCATGCTGTATATACGGGGCCCAACTGAGCTCAGATCGAAATATATCGACTCAAGAACATCGCCTGTAGGTCCTATATAGCCGTGGGTTGCAGCTGGCTGGTATCACAGCTACCCCCATGCTGTATATACGTGGCCCAGCTGTGCTCAGATCGACATATATCGACTCTAGAACATCGCCTGTAGGTCCTATATGGCCGTGGGTTGCATCTGGATGGAATCAGAGCTACCCTCAAGCTGTATATACGGGGCCCAGCTGTGCTCAGATCGACATATATCGACTCAATAACATCGCCTGTAGGTCCTATATGGCCGTGGGTTGCATCTGGCTGGTATCAGAGCTACCCCCATGCTGTATATAGGGCGCCCAGCTGTGCTCAGATCGACATATATCCACTCTAGAACATCGCCTGTAGGTCCTATATGGCCGTGGGTTGCATCTGGCTGGTATCAGAGCTACCCCCATGCTGTATATACGGCGCCCAGCTGTGCTTAGATCGACATATATCCACTTAAGAACATCGCCTTAAGGTCCTATATGGCCGTGGGTTGCATCTAGCTGGTATCAGAGCTACCGCCATGCTGTATATACGGTGCCCAGCTGTGCTGAGATCGACATATATCGACTCAAGAACATCGCCTGTAGGTCCTATATGGCCGTGGGTTGCATCTGGCTGGTATCAGAGCTACCCCCATGCTGTATATAGGGCGCCCAGCTGTGCTCAGATCGACATATATCCACTCTAGAACATCGCCTGTAGGTCCTATATGGCCGTGGGTTGCATCTGGCTGGTATCAGAGCTACCCTCAAGCTGTATATACGGGGCCCAGCTGTGCTCAGATCGACATATATCCACTGTAGGTCCTATATGGCCGTGGGTTGCATCTGGCTTGTATCAGAGCTACCCCCATGCTGTATATACGAGGCCCAGATGTGCTCAGATCGACATATATCGACTCAAGAACATCGCCTGTAGGTCCTATATAGCTGTGGGTTGCAGCTGGCTGGTATCAGAGCTACCGCCATGCTGTATATACGGCACCCAGCTGTGCTCAGATCGACATATATCGACTCAAGAACATCGCCTGTAGGTCCTATATGGCCGTGGGTTGCATCTGGCTGGTATTAGAGCTACCCCCATGCTGTATATACGGCGCCCAGCTGTGCTTAGATTGACATATATCGACTCAAGAACATCGCCTGTAGGTCCTATATGGCCGTGAATTGCATCTGGCCGGTATTAGAGCTACCCCCATGCTGTATATACGGCGCCCAGCTGTGCTCAGATCGACATATATCCACTGTAGGTCCTATATGGCCGTGGGTTGCATCTGGCTGGTATCAGAGCTCCCCCTATGCTGTATATACGGCGCTCAGCTGTGCTCAGATCGACATATATCCACTCAAGAACATCGCCTGTAGGTCCTATATGGCCGTGGGTTGCATCTGGCTGGTATCAGAGCTACCCCCATGCTGTATATACGGAGCCCAGCTGTGCTCAGATCGACATATATCGACTCAAGAACATCGCCTGTAGGTCCTATATGGCCGTGGGTTGCATCTGGCTGGTATCAGAGCTACCCCCATGCTGTATATACGGCGCCCAGCTGTGCTCAGATCGACATATATCGACTCAAGAACATCTCCTGTAGGTCCTATATGGCCGTGGGTTGCATCTGACTGGTATTAGAGCTACCCCCATGCTGTATATACGGCGCCCAGCTGTGCTCAGATCGACATATATCCACTGTAGGTCCTATATGGCCGTGGGTTGCATCTGGCTGGTATCAGAGCTTCCCCTATGCTGTATATACGGCGCTCAGCTGTGCTCAGATCGACATATATCCACTCAAGAACATCGCCTGTAGGTCCTATATGGCCGTAGGTTGCATCTGGCTGGTATCAGAGCTACCCCCATGCTGTATATACGGGGCCCAGCTGTGCTCAGATCGACATATGTCGACTCAAGAACATCGCCTGTAGGTCCTATATAGCCGTGGGTTGCAGCTGGCTGGCATCACAGCTACCCCCATGCTGTATATACGTGGCCCAGCTGTGCTCAGATCGACATATATCGACTCAAGAACATCGTCTGTAGGTCCTATATGGCCGTGGGTTGCATCTGGCTGCTATTAGAGCTACCCCCATGCTGTATATACGGCGCCCAGCTGTGCTTAGATCGACATATATCCACTCAAGAACATCGCCTGTAGGTCCTATATGGCCGTGGGTTGCATCTAGCTGGTATCAGAGCTACCGCCATGCTGTATATACGGGGCCCAGCTGTGCTCAGATCGACATATATCGACTCAAGAACATCGCCTGTAGGTCCTATATAGCCGTGGGTTGCAGCTGGCTGGTATCACAGCTACCCCCATGCTGTATATACGTGGCCCAGCTGTGCTCAGATCGACATATATCGACTCAAGAACATCGCCTGTAGGTCCTATTTAGCCGTGGGTTGCAGCTGGCTGGTATCACATCTACCCCCATGCTGTATATACGTGGCCCAGCTGTGCTCAGATCGACATATATCGACTCAAGAGCATCGCCTGTAGGTCCTATATGGCCGTGGGTTGAATCTGGCTGGTATCAGAGCTACCCCCATGATGTATATACGGCGCCCAGCTGTGCTTAGATCGACATATATCCACTCAAGAACATCGCATGTAGGTCCTATATGGCCGTGGGTTGCATCTAGCTGGTATCATGCTGTATATACGGGGCCCAGCTGAGCTCAGATCGACATATATCGACTCAAGAACATCGCCTGTAGGTCCTATATAGCCGTGGATTGCAGCTGGCTGGTATCACAGCTACCCCCATGCTGTATATACGTGGCCCATCTGTGCTCAGATCGACATATATCGACTCAAGAACATCGCCTGTAGGTCCTATATGGCCGTGGGTTGCATCTGGCGGGTATCAGAGCTACCCCCATGATGTATATACGGCGCCCAGCTGTATTTAGATCGACATATATCCACTCAAGAACATCGCCTGTAGGTCCTATATGGCCGTGGGTTGCATCTAGCTGGTATCATGCTGTATATACGAGGCCCAGCTGAGCTCAGTTCGACATATATCGACTCAAGAACATTGCCTGTAGGTCCTATATAGCCGTGGGTTGAAGCTGGCTGGTATCACAGCTACCCCCATGCTGTATATACGTGGCCCAGCTGTACTCAGATCGACATATATCGACTCAAGAACATCGCCTGTAGGTCCTATATGGCCGTGGGTTGCATCTGGCGGGTATCAGAGCTACCCCTATGCTGTATATACGGCGCTCAGCTGTGTTCAGATCGACATATATCCACTCAAGAACATCGCCTGTAGGTCCTATATGGCCGTGGGTTGCATCTGGCTGGTATCAGAGCTACCCCCATGCTGTATATACGGGGCCCAGCTGTGCTCAGATCGACATATATCGACTCGAGAACATCGCCTGTAGGTCCTATATAGCCGTGGGTTGCAGCTGTCTGGCATCAGAGCTACCCCCATGCTGTATATACGTGGCCCAGCTGTGCTCAGATCGACATATATCGACTCAAGAACATCGTCTGTAGGTCCTATATGGCCGTGGGTTGCATCTGGCTGGTATTAGAGCTACCCCCATGCTGTATATACGGCGCCCAGCTGTGCTCAGATCGACATATATCCACTGTAGGTCCTATATAGCCGTGGGTTGCAGCTGGCTGGTATCACAGCTACCCCCATGCTGTATATACGTGGCCCAGCTGTGCTCAGATCGATATATATCGACTCAAGAACATCGCCTGTAGGTGCTATGTCGCCGTGGGTTGCATCTGGCTGGTATTAGAGCTACCCCCATGCTGTATATACGGCGCCCAGCTGTGCTCAGATCGACATATATCCACTGTAGGTCCTATATGGCCGTGGGTTGCATCTGGCTGGTATCAGAGCTGCCCTCATGCTGTATATACGGGGCCCAGCTGTGCTCAGATCGATATATATATCCACTCAAGAACATCGCCTGTAGGTCCTATATGGCCGTAGGTTGCTTCTAGCTGGTATCATGCTGTATATACGAGGCCCAGCTGTGCTCAGATCGACATATATCGACTCAAGAACATCGCCTGTAGGTCCTATTTAGCCGTGGGTTGCAGCTGGCTGGTATCACAGCTACCACCATGCTGTATATACGTGGCCCAGCTGTGCTCAGATCGACCTATATCGACTCAAGAGCATCGCCTGTAGGTCCTATATGGCCGTGTGTTGAATCTGGCTGGTATCAGAGCTACCCCCATGATGTATATACGGCGCCCAGCTGTGCTTAGATCTACATATATCCACTCAAGAACATCGCATGTAGGTCCTATATGGCCGTGGGTTGCATCTAGCTGGTATCATGCTGTATATACGGGGCCCAGCTGAGCTCAGATCGACATATATCGACTCAAGAACATCGCCTGTAGGTCCTATATAGCCGTGGGTTGCAGCTGGCTGGTATCACAGCTACCCCCATGCTGTATATACGTGGCCCAGCTGTGCTCAGATCGACATATATCGACTCAAGAACCTCTCCTGTAGGTCCTATATGGCCGTGGGTTGCATCTGGCGGGTATCAGAGCTACCCCCATGATGTATATACGGCGCCCAGCTGTGCTTAGATCGACATATATCCACTCAAGAACATCGCCTGTAGGTCCTATATGGCCGTGGGTTGCATCTAGCTGGTATCATGCTGTATATACGGGGCCTAGCTGAGCTCAGATCGACATATATCGACTCAAGAACATCGCCTGTAGGTCCTATATAGCCGTGGGTTGCAGCTGGCTGGTATCACAGCTACCCCCATGCTGTATATACGTGGCCCAGCTGTGCTCAGATCGACATATATCGACTCAAGAACCTCTCCTGTAGGTCCTATGTGGCCGTGGGTTGCATCTGGCGGGTATCAGAGCTACCCCCATGATGTATATACGGCGCCCAGCTGTGCTTAGATCGACATATATCCACTCAAGAACATCGCCTGTAGGTCCTATATGGCCGTGGGTTGCATCTAGCTGGTATCATGCTGTATATACGTGGCCCAGCTGTGCTCAGATCGATATATATCGACTCAAGAACATCGCCTGTAGGTGCTATATGGCCGTGGGTTGCATCTGGCTGGTATTAGAGCTACCCCCATGCTGTATATACAGCGCCCAGCTGTGCTCAGATCGACATATATCGACTGTAGGTCCTATATGGCCGTGGGTTGCATCTGGCTGGTATCAGAGCTGCCCTCATGCTGTATATACGGGGCCCAGCTGTGCTCAGATCGATATATATATCCACTCAAGAACATCGCCTGTAGGTCCTATATGGCCGTGGCTTGCATCTGGCTGGTATCAGAGCTACCCCCATGCTGTATATACGGGGCCCAGCTGTGCTCAGATCGATATATATATATCCACTCAAGAACATCGCCTGTAGGTCCTATATGGCCGTGGCTTGCATCTGGCTGGTATCAGAGCTACCCCCATGCTGTATATACGGGGCCCAGCTGTGCTCAGATCGACATATATCGACTCAAGTACATCGCCTGTAGGTCCTATATAGTCGTGGGTTGCAGCCTGGCTGGTATCACAGCTACCCCCATGCTGTATACACGGCGCCCAGCTGTGCTCAGATCGACATATATCGACTCAAGAACATCGCCTGTAGGTCCTATATAGCCGTGGGTTAAAGCTGGCTGGTATCACAGCTACCCCCATGCTGTATATACGTGGCCCAGCTGTGCTCAGATCGACATATATCGACTCAAGAACATCGCCTGTAGGTCCTATATGGCCGTGGGTTGCATCTGGCTGGTATTAGAGCTACCCCCATGCTGTATATACGGCGCCCAGCTGTGCTCAGATCGACATATATCCACTGTAGGTCCTATATGGCCGTGGATTGCATCTGGCTGGTATCAGAGCTACCCCCATGCTGTATATACATGGCCCAGCTGTGCTCAGATCGACATATATCGACTCAAGAGCATCGATCGCCTGTAGGTCCTATATGCCCGTGGGTTGCATCTGGCTGGTATCAGAGCTACGCCCATGCTGTATATACAGCGCCCAGCTGTGCTTAGATCGACATATATCCACTCAAGAACATCGCCTGTAGGTCCTATATTGCCGTGGGTTGTATCTAGCTTGTATCAGAGCTACCGCCATGCTGTATATACGGGGCCCAGCTTTGCTCAGATCGACATAAATCGACTCAAGAACATCGCCTGTAGGTCCTATATAGCCGTGGGTTGCAGCTGGCTGGTATCACAGCTACCCCCATGCTGTATATAAGTGGCCCAGCTGTGCTCAGATCGACATATATCGACTCAAGAACATCGCCTGTAGGTCCTATATGGCCGTGGGTTGCATCTGGCTGGTATCAGAGCTACCCCTATGCTGTATATACGGCGCTCAGCTGTGCTCAGATCGACATATATCCACTCAAGAACATCGCCTGTAGGTCCTATATGGCCGTGGGTTGCATGTGGCTGGTAGCAGAGCTACCCCCATGCTGTATATACGGGGCCCAGCTGTGCTCAGATCGACATATATCGACTCAAGAACATCGCCTGTAGGTCCTATATGGCCGTGGGTTGCATCTGGCTGGTATCAGAGCTACCCCCATGCTGTATATACGGCGCCCAGCTGTGCTCAGATCGACATATATCCACTCTAGAACATCGCCTGTAGGTCCTATATAGCCGTGGGTTGCATCTGGCTGGTATCAGAGCTACCCTCATGCTGTATATACGGGGCGCAACTGTGCTCAGATCGACATATATCCATTCAAGAACATCGCCTGTAGGTCCTATATGGCCGTGGTTTGCATCTGGCTGGTATCAGAGCTACCCCCATGCTGTATATACGGGGCCCAGCTGTGATCAGATCGACATATATCGACTCAAGAACATCGCCTGTACGTCCTATATAGCCGTGGGTTGCAGCTGGCTGGTATCACATCTACCCCCATGCTGTATATACGTGGCCCAGCTGTGCTCAGATCGACATATATCGATTCAAGAACATCGCCTGTAGGTCCTATATGACCGTGGGTTGCATCTGGCTGGTATTAGAGCTACCCCCATGCTGTATATACGGCGCCCAGCTGTTCTCAGATCGACATATATCCACTCAAGAACATCGCCTGTAGGTCCTATATGGCCGTGGGTTGCATCTAGCTGGTATGAGAGCTACCGCCATGCTGTATATACGGGGCCCAGCTGTGCTCAGATCGACATATATCAACTCAAGAACATCGCCTGTAGGTCCTATATAGCCGTGGGTTGCAGCTGGCTGGTATCACAGCTACCCCCATGCTGTATATACGTGGCCCAGCTGTGCTCAGATCGACATATATCGACTCAAGAGCATCGCCTGTAGGTCCTATATGGCCGTGGGTTGCATCTGGCTAGAATCAGAGCTACCCTCAAGCTGTATATACGGCGCCCAGCTGTGCTTAGATCGACATATATCGACTCAAGAACATCGCCTGTAGGTCCTATATGGCCGTGGGTTGCATCTAGCTGGTATCAGAGCTACCACCATGCTGTATATACGGGGCCCAGCTGTGCTCAGATCGACATATATCGACTCAAGAACATCGCCTGTAGGTCCTATATAGCCGTGGGTTGCAGCTGGCTGGTATCACAGCCACACCCATGCTGTATATACGTGGCCCAGCTGTGCTCAGATCGACATATATCGACTCAAGAACATCGCCTGTAGGTCCTATATGGCCGTGGGTTGCATCTGGCTGGTATCATAGCTACCCCTATGCTGTATATACGGCGCTCAGCTGTGCTCAGATCGACATATATCCACTCAAGAACATCGCCTGCAGGTTCTATATGGCCGTGGGTTGCATCTGGCTGGTATCAGAGCTACACCCATGCTGTATATACGGGGCCCAGCTGTGCTCAGATCGACATATATCGACTCAAGAACATCACCTGTAGGTCCTATATAGCCGTGGGTTGCAGCTGGCTGGTATCAGAGCTACCCCCATGCTGCATATACGGGGCCCAGCTGTGCTCAGATCGACATATATCGACTCAAGTACATCGCCTGTAGGTCCTATATGGCCGTGGGTTGCATCTGGCTGGTATCAGAGCTACCCCCATGCTGTATATACGGCGCCCAGCTGTGCTCAGATCGACATATATCCACTCTAGAACATCGCCTGTAGGTCATATATGGCCGTGGGTTGCATCTGGCTGGTATCAGAGCTACCCTCATGCTGTATATACGGGGCCCAGCTGTGCTCAGATCGACATATATCCACTCAAAAACATCGGCTGTAGGTCCTATATGGCCGTGGGTTGCATCTGGCTGGTATCAGAGCTACCCCCATGCTGTATATACGTGGCCCAGCTGTGCTCAGATCGACATATATCGACTCAACAACATCGCCTTTAGGTGCTATATGGCCGTGGGTTGCATCTGGCTGGTATTGGAGCTACCCCCATGCTGTATATTCGGCGCCCAGCTGTGCTCAGATCGACATATATCCACTGTAGGTCCTATATGGCCGTGGGTTGCATCTGGCTGGTATCAGAGCTACCCTCATGCTGTATATACGGGGCCCAGCTGTGCTCAGATCGATATATATCCACTCAAGAACATCGCCTGTAGGTCCTATATGGCCGTGGGTTGCATCTGGCTGGTATCAGAGCTACCCCCATGCTGTATATACGGGGCCCAGCTGTGCTCAGATCGACATATATCGACTCAAGAACATCACCTGTAGGTCCTATATAGCCGTGGGTTGCAGCTGGCTGGTATCAGAGCTACCCCCATGCTGCATATACGTGGCCCAGCTGTGCTCAGATCGACATATATCGACTCAAGAGCATCGCCTGTAGGTCCTATATGGCCGTGGGTTGCATCTGGCTGGTATTAGAGATACCCCCATGCTGTATATACGGCGCCCAGCTGTGCTCAGATCGACATATATCGACTCAAGAACATCGCCTGTAGGTCCTATATAGCCCTGGGTTGCACCTGGCTGGTATCACAGCTACCCCCATTCTGTATATACGTGGCCCAGCTGTGCTCATATCGACATATATCGACTCAAGAACATCGCCTGTAGGTCCTATATGGCCGTGTGTTGCATCTGGCTGGTATCAGAGCTACCCCCATGCTGGATATAGGTGGCCCAGCTGTGCTCAGATCGACATATATCGACTCAAGAACATCGCCTGTAGGTCCTATATGGCCGTGGGTTGCATCTGGCGGGTATCAGAGCTACCCCTATGCTGTATATACGGCGCTCAGCTGTGCTCAGATCGACATATATCCACTCAAGAACATCGCCTGTAGGTCCTATATGGCCGTGGGTTGCATCTGACTGGTATCAGAGCTACCCCCCATGCTGTATATACGGGGCCCAGCTGTGCTCAGATCGACATATATCGACTCAAGAACATCGCCTGTAGGTCCTATATAGCCGTAAGTTGCAGCTGGCTGGCATCACAGCTACCCCCATGCTGTATATACGTGGCCCAGGTGTGCTCAGATCGACATATATCGACTCAAGAACATCGTCTGTAGGTCCTATATGGCCGTGGGTTGCATCTGGCTGGTATTAGAGCTACCCCCATGCTGTATATACGGCGCCCAGCTGTGCTCAGATCGACATATATCCACTGTAGGTCCTATATAGCCGTGGGTTGCATCTGGCTGGTATCAGAGCTACCCCCATGCTGCATATACGGGGCCCAGCTGTGCTCAGATCGACATATATCGACTCAAGAACATCGCCTGTAGGTCCTATATAGCCGTGGGTTGCAGCTGGCTGGTATCACAGCTACCCCCATGCTGTATATACGTGGCCCAGCTGTGCTCAGTTCGATATATATCGACTCAAGAACATCGCCTGTAGGTGCTATATGGCCGTGGGTTGCATCTGGCTGGTATTAGAGCTACCCCCATGCTGTATATACGGCGCCCAGCTGTGCTCAGATCGACATATATCCACTGTAGGTCCTATATGGCCGTGGGTTGCATCTGGCTGGTATCAGAGCTACCCTCATGCTGTATATACGGGGCCCAGCTGTGCTCAGATCGATATATATCCACTCAAGAACATCGCCTGTATGTCCTATATGGCCGTGGGTTGCATCTGGCTGGTATCAGAGCTACCCCCATGCTGTATATACGGGGCCCAGCTGTGCTCAGATCGACATATATCGACTCAAGAACATCGCCTATAGGTCCTATATAGTCGTGGGTTGCAGCCTGGCTGGTATCACAGCTACCCCCATGCTGTATACACGGCGCCCAGCTGTGCTCAGATCGACATATATCCACTGTAGGTCCTATATGGCCGTGGGTTGCATCTGGCTGGTATCAGAGCTACCCCCATGCGGTATATACGGGGCCCAGATGTGCTCAGATCGACATATATCGACTCAAGAACATCGCCTGTAGGTCCTATATAGTCGTGGGTTGCAGCCTGGCTGGTATCACAGCTACCCCCATGCTGTATACACGGCGCCCAGCTGTGCTCATATCGACATATATCCACTGTAGGTCTTATATGGCCGTGGGTTGCATCTGGCTGGTATCAGAGCTACCCCCATGCTGTATATACGGGGCCCAGATGTGCTCAGATCGACATATATCGACTCAAGAACATCGCCTGTAGGTCCTATATAGCCGTGGGTTGCAGCTGGCTGGTATCACAGATACCCCCATGCTGTATATACGTGGCCCAGCTGTGCTCAGATCGACATATATCGACTCAAGAGCATCGCCTGTAGGTCCTATATGGCCGTGGGTTGCATCTGGCTGGTATTAGAGCTACCCCCATGCTGTATATACGGCGCCCAGCTGTGCTCAGATCGACATATATCCACTGTAGGTCATATATGGCCGTGGGTTGCATCTGGCTGGTATCATAGCTACCCCCATGCTGCATATACGGGGCCCAGCTGTGCTCAGATCGACATATATCGACTCAAGAACATCGCCTGTAGGTCCTATATAGCCGTGGGTTGCAGCTGGCTGGTATCACAGCTACCCTCATGCTGTATATACGCGGCCCAGCTGTGCTCAGATCGACATATATCCACTCAAGAACATCGCCTGTAGGTCCTATATGGCCGTGGGTTGCATCTGGCTGGTATCAGAGCTACCCCCATGCTGTATATACGGGGCCCAGCTGTGCTCAGATCGACATATATCGACTCAAGAACATCGCCTGTAGGTCCTATATGGCCGTGGGTTGCATCTGGCTGGTATCACAGCCACCCCCATGTTGTATATACGGCGGCCAGCTGTGCTCAGATCGACATATATCCACTCAATAACATCGCCTGTAGGTCCTATATGGCCGTGGGTTGCATCTGGCTGGTATCAGAGCTACCCCCATGCTGTATATACGTGGCCCAGCTGTGCTCAGATCGACATATATCGACTCAAGAACATCGCCTGTAGGTCCTATATAGCCGTGGGTTGCAGCTGGCTGGCATCACAGCCACCCTCATGCTGTATATACGCGGCCCAGCTGTGCTCAGATCGACATATATCGACTCAAGAACATCGCCTGTAGGTTCTATATGGCCGTGGGTTGCATCTGGCTGGTATCAGAGCTACCCCCATGCTGTATATACGGGGCCCAGCTGTGCTCAGATCGACATATATCGACTCAAGAACATCGCCTGTAGGTCCTATATAGCCGTGGGTTGCAGCTGGCTGGTATCACAGCTACCACCATGTTGTATATACGTGGCCCAGCTGTGCTCAGATCGACATATATAGACTCAAGAACATCGCCTAAAGGTCCTATATGGCCGAGAGTTTTATCTGCCTGGTATCACAGCTACCCCCATGCTGGATATAGGTGGCCCAGCTGTGCTCAGATCGACATATATCGACTCAAGAACATCGCCTGTAGGTCCTATATGGCCGTGGGTTGCATCTGGCGGGTATCAGAGCTACCCCTATGCTGTATATACGGCGCTCAGCTGTGCTCAGATCGACATATATCCACTCAAGAACATCGCCTGTAGGTCCTATATGGCCGTGGGTTGCATCTGACTGGTATCAGAGCTACCCCCCATGCTGTATATACGGGGCCCAGCTGTGCTCAGATCGACATATATCGACTCAAGAACATCGCCTGTAGGTCCTATATAGCCGTAAGTTGCAGCTGGCTGGCATCACAGCTACCCCCATGCTGTATATACGTGGCCCAGGTGTGCTCAGATCGACATATATCGACTCAAGAACATCGTCTGTAGGTCCTATATGGCCGTGGGTTGCATCTGGCTGGTATTAGAGCTACCCCCATGCTGTATATACGGCGCCCAGCTGTGCTCAGATCGACATATATCCACTGTAGGTCCTATATAGCCGTGGGTTGCATCTGGCTGGTATCAGAGCTACCCCCATGCTGCATATACGGGGCCCAGCTGTGCTCAGATCGACATATATCGACTCAAGAACATCGCCTGTAGGTCCTATATAGCCGTGGGTTGCAGCTGGCTGGTATCACAGCTACCCCCATGCTGTATATACGTGGCCCAGCTGTGCTCAGTTCGATATATATCGACTCAAGAACATCGCCTGTAGTTGCTATATGGCCGTGGGTTGCATCTGGCTGGTATTAGAGCTACCCCCATGCTGTATATACGGCGCCCAGCTGTGCTCAGATCGACATATATCCACTGTAGGTCCTATATGGCCGTGGGTTGCATCTGGCTGGTATCAGAGCTACCCTCATGCTGTATATACGGGGCCCAGCTGTGCTCAGATCGATATATATCCACTCAAGAACATCGCCTGTAGGTCCTATATGGCCGTGGGTTGCATCTGGCTGGTATCAGAGCTTCCCCCATGCTGTATATACGGGGCCCAGCTGTGCTCAGATCGACATATATCGACTTAAGAACATCGCCTATAGGTCCTATATAGTCGTGGGTTGCAGCCTGGCTGGTATCACAGCTACCCCCATGCTGTATACACGGCGCCCAGCTGTGCTCAGATCGACATATATCCACTGTAGGTCCTATATGGCCGTGGGTTGCATCTGGCTGGTATCAGAGCTACCCCCATGCGGTATATACGGGGCCCAGCTGTGCTCAGATCGACATATATCTTCTCAAGAACATCGCCTGTAGGTCCTATATGGCCGTGGATTGCATCTGGCTGGTATCAGAGCTACCCCCATGCTGTATATACGCCGCCCAGCTATGCTCAGATCGACATATATCCACTCTAGAACATCGCCTGTAGGTCCTATATGGCCGTGGGTTGCATCTGGCTGGTATCAGAGCTACCCTCATGCTGTATATACGGGGCCCAGCTGTGCTCAGATCGACATATATCCACTCAAGAACATCGCCTGTAGGTCCTATATGGCCGTGGGTTGCATCTGGCTGGTATCAGAGCTACCCCCATGCTGTATATACGGCGCCCAGCTGTGCTCAGATCGACATATATCGACTCAAGAACATCGCCTGTAGGTCCTATATAGTCGTGGGTTGCAGCCTGGCTGGTATCACAGCTACCCCCATGCTGTATACACGGCGCCCAGCTGTGCTCATATCGACATATATCCACTGTAGGTCTTATATGGCCGTGGGTTGCATCTGGCTGGTATCAGAGCTACCCCCATGCTGTATATACGGGGCCCAGATGTGCTCAGATCGACATATATCGACTCAAGAACATCGCCTGTAGGTCCTATATAGCCGTGGGTTGCAGCTGGCTGGTATCACAGCTACCCCCATGCTGTATATACGTGGCCCAGCTGTGCTCAGATCGACATATATCGACTCAAGAGCATCGCCTGTAGGTCCTATATGGCCGTGGGTTGCATCTGGCTGGTATTAGAGCTACCCCCATGCTGTATATACGGCGCCCAGCTGTGCTCAGATCGACATATATCCACTGTAGGTCATATATGGCCGTGGCTTGCATCTGGCTGGTATCATAGCTACCCCCATGCTGCATATACGGGGCCCAGCTGTGCTCAGATCGACATATATCGACTCAAGAACATCGCCTGTAGGTCCTATATAGCCGTGGGTTGCAGCTGGCTGGTATCACAGCTACCCTCATGCTGTATATACGCGGCCCAGCTGTGCTCAGATCGACATATATCCACTCAAGAACATCGCCTGTAGGTCCTATATGGCCGTGGGTTGCATCTGGCTGGTATCAGAGCTACCTCCATGCTGTATATACGGGGCCCAGCTGTGCTCAGATCGACATATATCGACTCAAGAACATCGCCTGTAGGTCCTATATGGCCGTGGGTTGCATCTGGCTGGTATCACAGCCACCCCCATGTTGTATATACGGCGGCCAGCTGTGCTCAGATCGACATATATCCACTCAATAACATCGCCTGTAGGTCCTATATGGCCGTGGGTTGCATCTGGCTGGTATCAGAGCTACCCCCATGCTGTATATACGTGGCCCAGCTGTGCTCAGATCGACATATATCGACTCAAGAACATCGCCTGTAGGTCCTATATAGCCGTGGGTTGCAGCTGGCTGGCATCACAGCCACCCTCATGCTGTATATACGCGGCCCAGCTGTGCTCAGATCGACATATATCGACTCAAGAACATCGCCTGTAGGTTCTATATGGCCGTGGGTTGCATCTGGCTGGTATCAGAGCTACCCCCATGCTGTATATACGGGGCCCAGCTGTGCTCAGATCGACATATATCGACTCAAGAACATCGCCTGTAGGTCCTATATAGCCGTGGGTTGCAGCTGGCTGGTATCACAGCTACCACCATGTTGTATATACGTGGCCCAGCTGTGCTCAGATCGACATATATAGACTCAAGAACATCGCCTAAAGGTCCTATATGGCCGAGAGTTTTATCTGCCTGGTATCAAAGCCACCCCCATGTTGTATATACGGGGCCCAGCTGTACTTAGATCGACATATATCGACTAAAGAACATCGCCTGTAGGTCCTATATAGCCCTGGGTTGCACCTGGCTGGTATCACAGCTACCCCCATTCTGTATATACGTGGCCCAGCTGTGCTCATATCGACATATATCGACTCAAGAACATCGCCTGTAGGTCCTATATGGCCGTGGGTTGCATCTGGCTGGTATCAGAGCTACCCCCATGCTGTATATACGGCGGCCAGCTGTGCTCAGATCGACATATATCCACTCAAGAACATCGCCTGTAGGTCCTATATGGCCGTGGGTTGCTTCTGGCTGGTATCAGAGCTACCCCCATGCTGTATATACGGGGCCCAGCTGTGCTCAGATCGACATATATCGACTCAAGAACATCGCCTGTAGGTCCTATATAGCTGTGGGTTGCAGCTGGCTGGTATCACAGCTACCCCCATGCTGTATATACGTGGCCAAGTTGTGCTCAGATCGACATATATCGACTCAAGAACATCGCCTGTAGGTCCTATATGGCCGTGGGTTGCATCTGGCTGGTATCAGAGCTACCCCCATGCTGTATATACGGCGCCCAGCTGTGCTCAGATCGACATATATCCACTAAAGAACATCGCCTGTAGGTCCTATATGGCCGTGGGTTGCATCTGGCTGGTCTCAGAGCTACCCCCATGCTGTATATACGGGGCCCAGCTGTGCTCAGATCGACATATATCGACTCAAGAACATCGCCTGTAGGTCCTATATAGCCGTGGGTTGCAGCTGGCTGGTATCACAGCTACCCCCATGCTGTATATACGTGGCCAAGTTGTGCTCAGATCGACATATATCGACTCAAGAACATCGCCTGTAGGTCCTGTATAGCCTTGGGTTGCAGCTGGCTGGTATCACAGCTACCCCCATGCTGTATATACGTGGCCCAGCTGTGCTCAGATCGACATATATCGACTCAAGAACATCGCCTGTAGGTCCTATATGGCCGTGGGTTGCATCTGGCTGGTATCAGAGCTACCCCCATGCTGTATATACGGCGCCCAGCTGTGCTCAGATCGACATATATCCACTCAAGAACATCGCCTGTATGTCCTATATGGCCGTGGGTTGCATCTGGCTGGTATCAGAGCTACCCCCATGCTGTAATTACGGGGCCCAGCTGTGCTCAGATCGACATATATCGACTCAAGAACATCGCCTGTAGGTCCTATATAGCCGTGGGTTGCAGCTGGCTGGTATCACAGTTACCCCCATGCTGTATATACGTGGCCCAGCTGTGCTCAGATCGACATATATCGACTCAAGACCATCGCCTGTAGGTCCTATATGACCGTGGGTTGCATCTCGCTGGTATCAGAGCTACCCCCATGCTGTATATACGGCTCCCAGCTGTGCTCAGATCGACATATATCCACTCAAGAACATCGCCTGTAGGTCATATATGGCCGTGGGTTGCATCTGGCTGGTATCAGAGCTACCCCCATGCTGTAATTACGGTGCCCAGCTGTGCTTAGATCGACAAATATCGACTCAAGAACATCGCCTGTAGGTCCTATATAGCCGTGGGTTGCAGCTGGCTGGTATCACAGCTACCCCCATGCTGTATATACGTGGCCCAGCTGTACTCAGATCGATATATATATATATATATATATATATATATATATATATATATATATATATATATCGACTCAAGAACATCGCCTGTAGGTCCTATATAGCCGTGGATTGCAGCTGGCTGGTATCACAGCTACCTACATGCTGTATATACGTGGCCCAGCTGTGCTTAGATCGACATATATCGTCTCAAGAACATCGCCTGTAGGTCCTATATGACCGTGGGATGCATCTCGCTGGTATCAGAGCTACCCCCATGCTGTATATACGGCGCCCAGCTGTGCTCAGATCGACATATATCCACTCAAGAACATCGCCTGTAGGTCTTATATAGCCGTGGGTTGCAGCTGGCTGGAATCACAGCTACCCCCATGCTGAATATACGTGGCCCAGCTGTGCTCAGATCGACATATATCGACTCAAGAACATCGCCTATAGGTCCTATATGGCCGTGGGTTGCATCTGGCTGGTATCAGAGCTACCCCCATGCTGTATATACGGCGCCCAGCTGTGCTCAGATCGACATATATCGACTCAAGAACATCGCCTGTAGGTCCTATATAGTCGTGGGTTGCAGCCTGGCTGGTATCACAGCTACCCCCATGCTGTATACACGGCGCCCAGCTGTGCTCAGATCGACATATATCCACTGTAGGTCCTATATGGCCGTGGGTTGCAACTGGCTGGTATCAGAGCTACCCCCATGCTGTATATACGGGGCCCAGATGTGCTCAGATCGACATATATCGACTCAAGAACATCGCCTGTAGGTCCTATATAGCCGTGGGTTGCAGCTGGCTGGTATCACAGCTACCCCCATGCTGTATATACGTGGCCCAGCTGTGCTCAGATCGACATATATCGACTCAAGAGCATCGCCTGTAGGTCCTATATGGCCGTGGGTTGTATCTGGCTGGTATTAGAGCTACCCCCATGCTGTATATACGGCGCCCAGCTGTGCTCAGATCGACATATATCCACTGTAGGTCATATATGGCCGTGGGTTGCATCTGGCTGGTATCAGAGCTACCCCCATGCTGCATATACGGGGACCAGCTGTGCTCAGATCGACATATATCGACTCAAGAACATCGCCTGTAGGTCCTATATAGGCGTGGGTTGCAGCTGGCTGGTATCACAGCTACCCCCATGCTGTATATACGTGGTCCAGCTGTGCTCAGATCAACATATATCGACTCAATAGCATCGCCTGTAGGTCCTATATGGCCGTGGGTTGCATCTGGCTGGTATCAGAGCTACCCCCATGATGTATATACGGCGCTCAGCTGTGCTTAGATCGACATATATCCACTCAAGAACATCGCCTGTAGGTCCTATATGGCCGTGGGTTGCATCTGGCTGGTATCAGAGCTACCCCCATGCTGTATATACGGCGGCCAGCTGTGCTCAGATCGACATATATCCACTCAAGAACATCGCCTGTAGGTCCTATATGGCCGTGGGTTGCATCTGGCTGGTATCAGAGCTACCCCCATGCTGTATATACGGGGCCCAGCTGTGCTCAGATCGACATATATCGACTCAAGAACATCGCCTGTACGTCCTATATAGCCGTGGGTTGCAGCTGGCTGGTATCACAGCTACCCCCATGCTGGATATAGGTGGCCCAGCTGTGCTCAGATCGACATATATCGACTCAAGAACATCGCCTGTAGGTACTATATGGCCGTGGGTTGCATCTGGCGGGTATCAGAGCTACCCCTATGCTGTATATACGGCGCTCAGCTGTGCTCAGATCGACATATATCCACTCAAGAACATCGCCTGTAGGTCCTATATGGCCGTGGGTTGCATCTGACTGGTATCAGAGCTACCCCCCATGCTGTATATACGAGGCCCAGCTGTGCTCAGATCGACATATATCGACTCAAGAACATCGCCTGTAGGTCCTATATAGCCGTGGGTTGCAGCTGGCTGGCATCACAGCTACCCCCATGCTGTATATACGTGGCCCAGGTGTGCTCAGATCGACATATATCGACTCAAGAACATCGTCTGTAGGTCCTATATGGCCGTGGGTTGCATCTGGCTGGTATTATAGCTACCCCCATGCTGTATATACGGCGCCCAGCTGTGCTCAGATCGACATATATCCACTGTAGGTCCTATATAGCCGTGGGTTGCATCTGGCTGGTATCAGAGCTACCCCCATGCTGCATATACGGGGCCCAGCTGTGCTCAGATCGACATATATCGACTCAAGAACATCGCCTGTAGGTCCTATATAGCCGTGGGTTGCAGCTGGCTGGTATCACAGCTACCCCCATGCTGTATATACGTGGCCCAGCTGTGCTCAGATCGATATATATCGACTCAAGAACATCGCCTGTAGGTGCTATATGGCCGTGGGTTGCATCTGGCTGGTATTAGAGCTACCCCCATGCTGTATATACGGGGCCCAGCTGTGCTCAGATCGACATATATCGACTCAAGAACATCGCCTGTAGGTCCTATATGGCCGTGGGTTGCATCTGGCTGGTATCACAGCCACCCCCATGTTGTATATACGGCGGCCAGCTGTGCTCAGATCGACATATATCCACTCAATAACATCGCCTGTAGGTCCTATATGGCCGTGGGTTGCATCTGGCTGGTATCAGAGCTACCCCCACGCTGTATATACGTGGCCCAGCTGTGCTCAGATCGACATATATCGACTCAAGAACATCGCCTGTAGGTCCTATATAGCCGTGGGTTGCAGCTGGCTGGCATCACAGCCACCCTCATGCTGTATATACGCGGCCCAGCTGTGCTCAGATTGACATATATCGACTCAAGAACATCGCCTGTAGGTTCTATATGGCCGTGGGTTGCATCTGGCTGGTACCAGAGCTACCCCCATGCTGTATATACGGGGCCCAGCTGTGCTCAGATCGACTTATATCGACTCAAGAACATCGCCTGTAGGTCCTATATAGCCGTGGGTTGCAGCTGGCTGGTATCACAGCTACCACCATGTTGTATATACGTGGCCCAGCTGTGCTCAGATCGACATATATAGACTCAAGAACATCGCTATAGGTCCTATATGGCCGAGAGTTTTATCTGCCTGGTATCAAAGCCACCCCCATGCTGTATATACGGGGCCCAGCTGTACTTAGATCGACATATATCGACTAAAGAACATCGCCTGTAGGTCCTATATAGCCCTGGGTTGCACCTGGCTGGTATCACAGCTACCCCCATTCTGTATATACGTGGCCCAGCTGTGCTCATATCGACATATATCGACTCAAGAACATCGCCTGTAGGTCCTATATGGCCGTGGGTTGCATCTGGCTGGTATCAGAGCTACCCCCATGCTGTATATACGGCGGCCAGCTGTGCTCAGATCGACATATATCCACTCAAGAACATCGCCTGTAGGTCCTATATGGCCGTGGGTTGCATCTGGCTGGTATCAGAGCTACCCCCATGCTGTATATACGGGGCCCAGCTGTGCTCAGATCGACATATATCGACTCAAGAACATCGCCTGTAGGTCCTATATAGCCGTGGGTTGCAGCTGGCTGGTATCACAGCTACCCCCATGCTGTATATACGTGGCCAAGTTGTGCTCAGATCGACATATATCGACTCAAGAACATCGCCTGTAGGTCCTATATGGCCGTGGGTTGCATCTGGCTGGTATCAGAGCTACCCCCATGCTGTATATACGGCGCCCAGCTGTGCTCAGATCGACATATATCCACTAAAGAACATCGCCTGTAGGTCCTATATGGCCGTGGGTTGCATCTGGCTGGTCTCAGAGCTACCCCCATGCTGTATATACGGGGCCCAGCTGTGCGCAGATCGACATATATCGACTCAAGAACATCGCCTGTAGGTCTTATATAGCCGTGGGTTGCAGCTGGCTGGTATCACAGCTACCCCCATGCTGTATATACGGCGCCCAGCTGTGCTTAGATCGACATATATCCACTCAAGAACATCGCCTGTAGGTCCTATATGGCCGTGGGTTGCATCTAGCTGGTATCAGAGCTACCGCCATGCTGTATATACGGGGCCCAACTGAGCTCAGATCGAAATATATCGACTCAAGAACATCGCCTGTAGGTCCTATATAGCCGTGGGTTGCAGCTGGCTGGTATCACAGCTACCCCCATGCTGTATATACGTGGCCCAGCTGTGCTCAGATTGACATATATCGACTCTAGAACATCGCCTGTAGGTCCTATATGGCCGTGGGTTGCATCTGGATGGAATCAGAGCTACCCTCAAGCTGTATATACGGGGCCCAGCTGTGCTCAGATCGACATATATCGACTCAAGAACATCGCCTGTAGGTCCTATATGGCCGTGGGTTGCATCTGGCTGGTATCAGAGCTACCCCCATGCTGTATATACGTGGCCCAGCTGTGCTCAGATCGACATATATCCACTCTAGAACATCGCCTGTAGGTCCTATATGGCCGTGGGTTGCATCTGGCTGGTATCAGAGCTACCCCCATGCTGTATATACGGGGCCCAGATGTGCTCAGATCGACATATATCGACTCAAGAACATCGCCTGTAGGTCCTATATAGCCGTGGGTTGCAGCTGGCTGGTATCACAGCTACCCCCATGCTGTATATACGTGGCCCAGCTGTGCTCAGATCGACATATATCGACTCAAGAGCATCGCCTGTAGGTCCTATATGGCCGTGGGTTGCATCTGGCTGGTATTAGAGCTACCCCCATGCTGTATATACGGCGCCCAGCTGTGCTCAGATCGACATATATCCACTGTAGGTCATATATGGCCGTGGCTTGCATCTGGCTGGTATCATAGCTACCCCCATGCTGCATATACGGGGCCCAGCTGTGCTCAGATCGACATATATCGACTCAAGAACATCGCCTGTAGGTCCTATATAGCCGTGGGTTGCAGCTGGCTGGTATCACAGCTACCCTCATGCTGTATATACGCGGCCCAGCTGTGCTCAGATCGACATATATCCACTCAAGAACATCGCCTGTAGGTCCTATATGGCCGTGGGTTGCATCTGGCTGGTATCAGAGCTACCTCCATGCTGTATATACGGGGCCCAGCTGTGCTCAGATCGACATATATCGACTCAAGAACATCGCCTGTAGGTCCTATATGGCCGTGGGTTGCATCTGGCTGGTATCACAGCCACCCCCATGTTGTATATACGGCGGCCAGCTGTGCTCAGATCGACATATATCCACTCAATAACATCGCCTGTAGGTCCTATATGGCCGTGGGTTGCATCTGGCTGGTATCAGAGCTACCCCCATGCTGTATATACGTGGCCCAGCTGTGCTCAGATCGACATATATCGACTCAAGAACATCGCCTGTAGGTCCTATATAGCCGTGGGTTGCAGCTGGCTGGCATCACAGCCACCCTCATGCTGTATATACGCGGCCCAGCTGTGCTCAGATCGACATATATCGACTCAAGAACATCGCCTGTAGGTTCTATATGGCCGTGGGTTGCATCTGGCTGGTATCAGAGCTACCCCCATGCTGTATATACGGGGCCCAGCTGTGCTCAGATCGACATATATCGACTCAAGAACATCGCCTGTAGGTCCTATATAGCCGTGGGTTGCAGCTGGCTGGTATCACAGCTACCACCATGTTGTATATACGTGGCCCAGCTGTGCTCAGATCGACATATATAGACTCAAGAACATCGCCTAAAGGTCCTATATGGCCGAGAGTTTTATCTGCCTGGTATCAAAGCCACCCCCATGTTGTATATACGGGGCCCAGCTGTACTTAGATCGACATATATCGACTAAAGAACATCGCCTGTAGGTCCTATATAGCCCTGGGTTGCACCTGGCTGGTATCACAGCTACCCCCATTCTGTATATACGTGGCCCAGCTGTGCTCATATCGACATATATCGACTCAAGAACATCGCCTGTAGGTCCTATATGGCCGTGGGTTGCATCTGGCTGGTATCAGAGCTACCCCCATGCTGTATATACGGCGGCCAGCTGTGCTCAGATCGACATATATCCACTCAAGAACATCGCCTGTAGGTCCTATATGGCCGTGGGTTGCATCTGGCTGGTATCAGAGCTACCCCCATGCTGTATATACGGGGCCCAGCTGTGCTCAGATCGACATATATCGACTCAAGAACATCGCCTGTAGGTCCTATATAGCTGTGGGTTGCAGCTGGCTGGTATCACAGCTACCCCCATGCTGTATATACGTGGCCAAGTTGTGCTCAGATCGACATATATCGACTCAAGAACATCGCCTGTAGGTCCTATATGGCCGTGGGTTGCATCTGGCTGGTATCAGAGCTACCCCCATGCTGTATATACGGCGCCCAGCTGTGCTCAGATCGACATATATCCACTAAAGAACATCGCCTGTAGGTCCTATATGGCCGTGGGTTGCATCTGGCTGGTCTCAGAGCTACCCCCATGCTGTATATACGGGGCCCAGCTGTGCTCAGATCGACATATATCGACTCAAGAACATCGCCTGTAGGTCCTATATAGCCGTGGGTTGCAGCTGGCTGGTATCACAGCTACCCCCATGCTGTATATACGTGGCCAAGTTGTGCTCAGATCGACATATATCGACTCAAGAACATCGCCTGTAGGTCCTGTATAGCCTTGGGTTGCAGCTGGCTGGTATCACAGCTACCCCCATGCTGTATATACGTGGCCCAGCTGTGCTCAGATCGACATATATCGACTCAAGAACATCGCCTGTAGGTCCTATATGGCCGTGGGTTGCATCTGGCTGGTATCAGAGCTACCCCCATGCTGTATATACGGCGCCCAGCTGTGCTCAGATCGACATATATCCACTCAAGAACATCGCCTGTATGTCCTATATGGCCGTGGGTTGCATCTGGCTGGTATCAGAGCTACCCCCATGCTGTAATTACGGGGCCCAGCTGTGCTCAGATCGACATATATCGACTCAAGAACATCGCCTGTAGGTCCTATATAGCCGTGGGTTGCAGCTGGCTGGTATCACAGTTACCCCCATGCTGTATATACGTGGCCCAGCTGTGCTCAGATCGACATATATCGACTCAAGACCATCGCCTGTAGGTCCTATATGACCGTGGGTTGCATCTCGCTGGTATCAGAGCTACCCCCATGCTGTATATACGGCTCCCAGCTGTGCTCAGATCGACATATATCCACTCAAGAACATCGCCTGTAGGTCATATATGGCCGTGGGTTGCATCTGGCTGGTATCAGAGCTACCCCCATGCTGTAATTACGGTGCCCAGCTGTGCTTAGATCGACAAATATCGACTCAAGAACATCGCCTGTAGGTCCTATATAGCCGTGGGTTGCAGCTGGCTGGTATCACAGCTACCCCCATGCTGTATATACGTGGCCCAGCTGTACTCAGATCGATATATATATATATATATATATATATATATATATATATATATATATATCGACTCAAGAACATCGCCTGTAGGTCCTATATAGCCGTGGATTGCAGCTGGCTGGTATCACAGCTACCTACATGCTGTATATACGTGGCCCAGCTGTGCTTAGATCGACATATATCGTCTCAAGAACATCGCCTGTAGGTCCTATATGACCGTGGGATGCATCTCGCTGGTATCAGAGCTACCCCCATGCTGTATATACGGCGCCCAGCTGTGCTCAGATCGACATATATCCACTCAAGAACATCGCCTGTAGGTCTTATATAGCCGTGGGTTGCAGCTGGCTGGAATCACAGCTACCCCCATGCTGAATATACGTGGCCCAGCTGTGCTCAGATCGACATATATCGACTCAAGAACATCGCCTATAGGTCCTATATGGCCGTGGGTTGCATCTGGCTGGTATCAGAGCTACCCCCATGCTGTATATACGGCGCCCAGCTGTGCTCAGATCGACATATATCGACTCAAGAACATCGCCTGTAGGTCCTATATAGTCGTGGGTTGCAGCCTGGCTGGTATCACAGCTACCCCCATGCTGTATACACGGCGCCCAGCTGTGCTCAGATCGACATATATCCACTGTAGGTCCTATATGGCCGTGGGTTGCAACTGGCTGGTATCAGAGCTACCCCCATGCTGTATATACGGGGCCCAGATGTGCTCAGATCGACATATATCGACTCAAGAACATCGCCTGTAGGTCCTATATAGCCGTGGGTTGCAGCTGGCTGGTATCACAGCTACCCCCATGCTGTATATACGTGGCCCAGCTGTGCTCAGATCGACATATATCGACTCAAGAGCATCGCCTGTAGGTCCTATATGGCCGTGGGTTGTATCTGGCTGGTATTAGAGCTACCCCCATGCTGTATATACGGCGCCCAGCTGTGCTCAGATCGACATATATCCACTGTAGGTCATATATGGCCGTGGGTTGCATCTGGCTGGTATCAGAGCTACCCCCATGCTGCATATACGGGGACCAGCTGTGCTCAGATCGACATATATCGACTCAAGAACATCGCCTGTAGGTCCTATATAGGCGTGGGTTGCAGCTGGCTGGTATCACAGCTACCCCCATGCTGTATATACGTGGTCCAGCTGTGCTCAGATCAACATATATCGACTCAATAGCATCGCCTGTAGGTCCTATATGGCCGTGGGTTGCATCTGGCTGGTATCAGAGCTACCCCCATGATGTATATACGGCGCTCAGCTGTGCTTAGATCGACATATATCCACTCAAGAACATCGCCTGTAGGTCCTATATGGCCGTGGGTTGCATCTGGCTGGTATCAGAGCTACCCCCATGCTGTATATACGGCGGCCAGCTGTGCTCAGATCGACATATATCCACTCAAGAACATCGCCTGTAGGTCCTATATGGCCGTGGGTTGCATCTGGCTGGTATCAGAGCTACCCCCATGCTGTATATACGGGGCCCAGCTGTGCTCAGATCGACATATATCGACTCAAGAACATCGCCTGTACGTCCTATATAGCCGTGGGTTGCAGCTGGTTGGTATCACAGCTACCCCCATGCTGGATATAGGTGGCCCAGCTGTGCTCAGATCGACATATATCGACTCAAGAACATCGCCTGTAGGTACTATATGGCCGTGGGTTGCATCTGGCGGGTATCAGAGCTACCCCTATGCTGTATATACGGCGCTCAGCTGTGCTCAGATCGACATATATCCACTCAAGAACATCGCCTGTAGGTCCTATATGGCCGTGGGTTGCATCTGACTGGTATCAGAGCTACCCCCCATGCTGTATATACGAGGCCCAGCTGTGCTCAGATCGACATATATCGACTCAAGAACATCGCCTGTAGGTCCTATATAGCCGTGGGTTGCAGCTGGCTGGCATCACAGCTACCCCCATGCTGTATATACGTGGCCCAGGTGTGCTCAGATCGACATATATCGACTCAAGAACATCGTCTGTAGGTCCTATATGGCCGTGGGTTGCATCTGGCTGGTATTATAGCTACCCCCATGCTGTATATACGGCGCCCAGCTGTGCTCAGATCGACATATATCCACTGTAGGTCCTATATAGCCGTGGGTTGCATCTGGCTGGTATCAGAGCTACCCCCATGCTGCATATACGGGGCCCAGCTGTGCTCAGATCGACATATATCGACTCAAGAACATCGCCTGTAGGTCCTATATAGCCGTGGGTTGCAGCTGGCTGGTATCACAGCTACCCCCATGCTGTATATACGTGGCCCAGCTGTGCTCAGATCGATATATATCGACTCAAGAACATCGCCTGTAGGTGCTATATGGCCGTGGGTTGCATCTGGCTGGTATTAGAGCTACCCCCATGCTGTATATACGGGGCCCAGCTGTGCTCAGATCGACATATATCGACTCAAGAACATCGCCTGTAGGTCCTATATGGCCGTGGGTTGCATCTGGCTGGTATCACAGCCACCCCCATGTTGTATATACGGCGGCCAGCTGTGCTCAGATCGACATATATCCACTCAATAACATCGCCTGTAGGTCCTATATGGCCGTGGGTTGCATCTGGCTGGTATCAGAGCTACCCCCACGCTGTATATACGTGGCCCAGCTGTGCTCAGATCGACATATATCGACTCAAGAACATCGCCTGTAGGTCCTATATAGCCGTGGGTTGCAGCTGGCTGGCATCACAGCCACCCTCATGCTGTATATACGCGGCCCAGCTGTGCTCAGATTGACATATATCGACTCAAGAACATCGCCTGTAGGTTCTATATGGCCGTGGGTTGCATCTGGCTGGTACCAGAGCTACCCCCATGCTGTATATACGGGGCCCAGCTGTGCTCAGATCGACTTATATCGACTCAAGAACATCGCCTGTAGGTCCTATATAGCCGTGGGTTGCAGCTGGCTGGTATCACAGCTACCACCATGTTGTATATACGTGGCCCAGCTGTGCTCAGATCGACATATATAGACTCAAGAACATCGCTATAGGTCCTATATGGCCGAGAGTTTTATCTGCCTGGTATCAAAGCCACCCCCATGCTGTATATACGGGGCCCAGCTGTACTTAGATCGACATATATCGACTAAAGAACATCGCCTGTAGGTCCTATATAGCCCTGGGTTGCACCTGGCTGGTATCACAGCTACCCCCATTCTGTATATACGTGGCCCAGCTGTGCTCATATCGACATATATCGACTCAAGAACATCGCCTGTAGGTCCTATATGGCCGTGGGTTGCATCTGGCTGGTATCAGAGCTACCCCCATGCTGTATATACGGCGGCCAGCTGTGCTCAGATCAACATATATCCACTCAAGAACATCGCCTGTAGGTCCTATATGGCCGTGGGTTGCATCTGGCTGGTATCAGAGCTACCCCCATGCTGTATATACGGGGCCCAGCTGTGCTCAGATCGACATATATCGACTCAAGAACATCGCCTGTAGGTCCTATATAGCCGTGGGTTGCAGCTGGCTGGTATCACAGCTACCCCCATGCTGTATATACGTGGCCAAGTTGTGCTCAGATCGACATATATCGACTCAAGAACATCGCCTGTAGGTCCTATATGGCCGTGGGTTGCATCTGGCTGGTATCAGAGCTACCCCCATGCTGTATATACGGCGCCCAGCTGTGCTCAGATCGACATATATCCACTAAAGAACATCGCCTGTAGGTCCTATATGGCCGTGGGTTGCATCTGGCTGGTCTCAGAGCTACCCCCATGCTGTATATACGGGGCCCAGCTGTGCGCAGATCGACATATATCGACTCAAGAACATCGCCTGTAGGTCTTATATAGCCGTGGGTTGCAGCTGGCTGGTATCACAGCTACCCCCATGCTGTATATACGGCGCCCAGCTGTGCTTAGATCGACATATATCCACTCAAGAACATCGCCTGTAGGTCCTATATGGCCGTGGGTTGCATCTAGCTGGTATCAGAGCTACCGCCATGCTGTATATACGGGGCCCAACTGAGCTCAGATCGAAATATATCGACTCAAGAACATCGCCTGTAGGTCCTATATAGCCGTGGGTTGCAGCTGGCTGGTATCACAGCTACCCCCATGCTGTATATACGTGGCCCAGCTGTGCTCAGATTGACATATATCGACTCTAGAACATCGCCTGTAGGTCCTATATGGCCGTGGGTTGCATCTGGATGGAATCAGAGCTACCCTCAAGCTGTATATACGGGGCCCAGCTGTGCTCAGATCGACATATATCGACTCAAGAACATCGCCTGTAGGTCCTATATGGCCGTGGGTTGCATCTGGCTGGTATCAGAGCTACCCCCATGCTGTATATAGGGCGCCCAGCTGTGCTCAGATCGACATATATCCACTCTAGAACATCGCCTGTAGGTCCTATATGGCCGTGGGTTGCATCTGGCTGGTATCAGAGCTACCCCCATGCTGTATATACGGCGCCCAGCTGTGCTTAGATCGACATATATCCACTTAAGAACATCGCCTTAAGGTCCTATATGGCCGTGGGTTGCATCTAGCTGGTATCAGAGCTACCGCCATGCTGTATATACGGTGCCCAGCTGTGCTCAGATCGACATATATCGACTCAAGAACATCGCCTGTAGGTCCTATATGGCCGTGGGTTGCATCTGGCTGGTATCAGAGCTACCCCCATGCTGTATATAGGGCGCCCAGCTGTGCTCAGATCGACATATATCCACTCTAGAACATCGCCTGTAGGTCCTATATGGCCGTGGGTTGCATCTGGCTGGTATCAGAGCTACCCTCAAGCTGTATATACGGGGCCCAGCTGTGCTCAGATCGACATATATCCACTGTAGGTCCTATATGGCCGTGGGTTGCATCTGGCTTGTATCAGAGCTACCCCCATGCTGTATATACGAGGCCCAGATGTGCTCAGATCGACATATATCGACTCAAGAACATCGCCTGTAGGTCCTATATAGCTGTGGGTTGCAGCTGGCTGGTATCAGAGCTACCGCCATGCTGTATATACGGCACCCAGCTGTGCTCAGATCGACATATATCGACTCAAGAACATCGCCTGTAGGTCCTATATGGCCGTGGGTTGCATCTGGCTGGTATTAGAGCTACCCCCATGCTGTATATACGGCGCCCAGCTGTGCTTAGATTGACATATATCGACTCAAGAACATCGCCTGTAGGTCCTATATGGCCGTGAATTGCATCTGGCCGGTATTAGAGCTACCCCCATGCTGTATATACGGCGCCCAGCTGTGCTCAGATCGACATATATCCACTGTAGGTCCTATATGGCCGTGGGTTGCATCTGGCTGGTATCAGAGCTCCCCCTATGCTGTATATACGGCGCTCAGCTGTGCTCAGATCGACATATATCCACTCAAGAACATCGCCTGTAGGTCCTATATGGCCGTGGGTTGCATCTGGCTGGTATCAGAGCTACCCCCATGCTGTATATACGGAGCCCAGCTGTGCTCAGATCGACATATATCGACTCAAGAACATCGCCTGTAGGTCCTATATGGCCGTGGGTTGCATCTGGCTGGTATCAGAGCTACCCCCATGCTGTATATACGGCGCCCAGCTGTGCTCAGATCGACATATATCGACTCAAGAACATCGCCTGTAGGTCCTATATGGCCGTGGGTTGCATCTGACTGGTATTAGAGCTACCCCCATGCTGTATATACGGCGCCCAGCTGTGCTCAGATCGACATATATCCACTGTAGGTCCTATATGGCCGTGGGTTGCATCTGGCTGGTATCAGAGCTTCCCCTATGCTGTATATACGGCGCTCAGCTGTGCTCAGATCGACATATATCCACTCAAGAACATCGCCTGTAGGTCCTATATGGCCGTGGGTTGCATCTGGCTGGTATCAGAGCTACCCCCATGCTGTATATACGGGGCCCAGCTGTGCTCAGATCGACATATGTCGACTCAAGAACATCGCCTGTAGGTCCTATATAGCCGTGGGTTGCAGCTGGCTGGCATCACAGCTACCCCCATGCTGTATATACGTGGCCCAGCTGTGCTCAGATCGACATATATCGACTCAAGAACATCGTCTGTAGGTCCTATATGGCCGTGGGTTGCATCTGGCTGCTATTAGAGCTACCCCCATGCTGTATATACGGCGCCCAGCTGTGCTTAGATCGACATATATCCACTCAAGAACATCGCCTGTAGGTCCTATATGGCCGTGGGTTGCATCTAGCTGGTATCAGAGCTACCGCCATGCTGTATATACGGGGCCCAGCTGTGCTCAGATCGACATATATCGACTCAATAACATCGCCTGTAGGTCCTATATAGCCGTGGGTTGCAGCTGGCTGGTATCACAGCTACCCCCATGCTGTATATACGTGGCCCAGCTGTGCTCAGATCGACATATATCGACTCAAGAACATCGCCTGTAGGTCCTATTTAGCCGTGGGTTGCAGCTGGCTGGTATCACATCTACCCCCATGCTGTATATACGTGGCCCAGCTGTGCTCAGATCGACATATATCGACTCAAGAGCATCGCCTGTAGGTCCTATATGGCCGTGGGTTGAATCTGGCTGGTATCAGAGCTACCCCCATGATGTATATACGGCGCCCAGCTGTGCTTAGATCGACATATATCCACTCAAGAACATCGCATGTAGGTCCTATATGGCCGTGGGTTGCATCTAGCTGGTATCATGCTGTATATACGGGGCCCAGCTGAGCTCAGATCGACATATATCGACTCAAGAACATCGCCTGTAGGTCCTATATAGCCGTGGATTGCAGCTGGCTGGTATCATAGCTACCCCCATGCTGTATATACGTGGCCCATCTGTGCTCAGATCGACATATATCGACTCAAGAACATCGCCTGTAGGTCCTATATGGCCGTGGGTTGCATCTGGCGGGTATCAGAGCTACCCCCATGATGTATATACGGCGCCCAGCTGTATTTAGATCGACATATATCCACTCAAGAACATCGCCTGTAGGTCCTATATGGCCGTGGGTTGCATCTAGCTGGTATCATGCTGTATATACGAGGCCCAGCTGAGCTCAGTTCGACATATATCGACTCAAGAACATTGCCTGTAGGTCCTATATAGCCGTGGGTTGCAGCTGGCTGGTATCACAGCTACCCCCATGCTGTATATACGTGGCCCAGCTGTACTCAGATCGACATATATCGACTCAAGAACATCGCCTGTAGGTCCTATATGGCCGTGGGTTGCATCTGGGGGGTATCAGAGCTACCCCTATGCTGTATATACGGCGCTCAGCTGTGTTCAGATCGACATATATCCACTCAAGAACATCGCCTGTAGGTCCTATATGGCCGTGGGTTGCATCTGGCTGGTATCAGAGCTACCCCCATGCTGTATATACGGGGCCCAGCTGTGCTCAGATCGACATATATCGACTCGAGAACATCGCCTGTAGGTCCTATATAGCCGTGGGTTGCAGCTGTCTGGCATCAGAGCAACCCCCATGCTGTATATACGTGGCCCAGCTGTGCTCAGATCGACATATATCGACTCAAGAACATCGCCTGTAGGTCCTATATGGCCGTGGGTTGCATCTGGCTGGTACCAGAGCTACCCCCATGCTGTATATACGGGGCCCAGCTGTGCTCAGATCGACATATATCGACTCGAGAACATCGCCTGTAGGTCCTATATAGCCGTGGGTTGCAGCTGTCTGGCATCAGAGCTACCCCCATGCTGTATATACGGCGCCCAGCTGTGCTCAGATCGACATATATCCACTGTAGGTCCTATATGGCCGTGGGTTGCATCTGGCTGGTATCAGAGCTCCCCCTATGCTGTATATACGGCGCTCAGCTGTGCTCAGATCGACATATATCCACTCAAGAACATCGCCTGTAGGTCCTATATGGCCGTGGGTTGCATCTGGCTGGTATCAGAGCTACCCCCATGCTGTATATACGGAGCCCAGCTGTGCTCAGATCGACATATATCGACTCAAGAACATCGCCTGTAGGTCCTATATGGCCGTGGGTTGCATCTGGCTGGTATCAGAGCTACCCCCATGCTGTATATACGGCGCCCAGCTGTGCTCAGATCGACATATATCGACTCAAGAACATCGCCTGTAGGTCCTATATGGCCGTGGGTTGCATCTGACTGGTATTAGAGCTACCCCCATGCTGTATATACGGCGCCCAGCTGTGCTCAGATCGACATATATCCACTGTAGGTCCTATATGGCCGTGGGTTGCATCTGGCTGGTATCAGAGCTTCCCCTATGCTGTATATACGGCGCTCAGCTGTGCTCAGATCGACATATATCCACTCAAGAACATCGCCTGTAGGTCCTATATGGCCGTGGGTTGCATCTGGCTGGTATCAGAGCTACCCCCATGCTGTATATACGGGGCCCAGCTGTGCTCAGATCGACATATGTCGACTCAAGAACATCGCCTGTAGGTCCTATATAGCCGTGGGTTGCAGCTGGCTGGCATCACAGCTACCCCCATGCTGTATATACGTGGCCCAGCTGTGCTCAGATCGACATATATCGACTCAAGAACATCGTCTGTAGGTCCTATATGGCCGTGGGTTGCATCTGGCTGCTATTAGAGCTACCCCCATGCTGTATATACGGCGCCCAGCTGTGCTTAGATCGACATATATCCACTCAAGAACATCGCCTGTAGGTCCTATATGGCCGTGGGTTGCATCTAGCTGGTATCAGAGCTACCGCCATGCTGTATATACGGGGCCCAGCTGTGCTCAGATCGACATATATCGACTCAAGAACATCGCCTGTAGGTCCTATATAGCCGTGGGTTGCAGCTGGCTGGTATCACAGCTACCCCCATGCTGTATATACGTGGCCCAGCTGTGCTCAGATCGACATATATCGACTCAAGAACATCGCCTGTAGGTCCTATTTAGCCGTGGGTTGCAGCTGGCTGGTATCACATCTACCCCCATGCTGTATATACGTGGCCCAGCTGTGCTCAGATCGACATATATCGACTCAAGAGCATCGCCTGTAGGTCCTATATGGCCGTGGGTTGAATCTGGCTGGTATCAGAGCTACCCCCATGATGTATATACGGCGCCCAGCTGTGCTTAGATCGACATATATCCACTCAAGAACATCGCATGTAGGTCCTATATGGCCGTGGGTTGCATCTAGCTGGTATCATGCTGTATATACGGGGCCCAGCTGAGCTCAGATCGACATATATCGACTCAAGAACATCGCCTGTAGGTCCTATATAGCCGTGGATTGCAGCTGGCTGGTATCACAGCTACCCCCATGCTGTATATACGTGGCCCATCTGTGCTCAGATCGACATATATCGACTCAAGAACATCGCCTGTAGGTCCTATATGGCCGTGGGTTGCATCTGGCGGGTATCAGAGCTACCCCCATGATGTATATACGGCGCCCAGCTGTATTTAGATCGACATATATCCACTCAAGAACATCGCCTGTAGGTCCTATATGGCCGTGGGTTGCATCTAGCTGGTATCATGCTGTATATACGAGGCCCAGCTGAGCTCAGTTCGACATATATCGACTCAAGAACATTGCCTGTAGGTCCTATATAGCCGTGGGTTGCAGCTGGCTGGTATCACAGCTACCCCCATGCTGTATATACGTGGCCCAGCTGTACTCAGATCGACATATATCGACTCAAGAACATCGCCTGTAGGTCCTATATGGCCGTGGGTTGCATCTGGCGGGTATCAGAGCTACCCCTATGCTGTATATACGGCGCTCAGCTGTGTTCAGATCGACATATATCCACTCAAGAACATCGCCTGTAGGTCCTATATGGCCGTGGGTTGCATCTGGCTGGTATCAGAGCTACCCCCATGCTGTATATACGGGGCCCAGCTGTGCTCAGATCGACATATATCGACTCGAGAACATCGCCTGTAGGTCCTATATAGCCGTGGGTTGCAGCTGTCTGGCATCAGAGCTACCCCCATGCTGTATATACGTGGCCCAGCTGTGCTCAGATCGACATATATCGACTCAAGAACATCGTCTGTAGGTCCTATATGGCCGTGGGTTGCATCTGGCTGGTATTAGAGCTACCCCCATGCTGTATATACGGCGCCCAGCTGTGCTCAGATCGACATATATCCACTGTAGGTCCTATATAGCCGTGGGTTGCAGCTGGCTGGTATCACAGCTACCCCCATGCTGTATATACGTGGCCCAGCTGTGCTCAGATCGATATATATCGACTCAAGAACATCGCCTGTAGGTGCTATGTCGCCGTGGGTTGCATCTGGCTGGTATTAGAGCTACCCCCATGCTGTATATACGGCGCCCAGCTGTGCTCAGATCGACATATATCCACTGTAGGTCCTATATGGCCGTGGGTTGCATCTGGCTGGTATCAGAGCTGCCCTCATGCTGTATATACGGGGCCCAGCTGTGCTCAGATCGATATATATATCCACTCAAGAACATCGCCTGTAGGTCCTATATGGCCGTAGGTTGCTTCTAGCTGGTATCATGCTGTATATACGAGGCCCAGCTGTGCTCAGATCGACATATATCGACTCAAGAACATCGCCTGTAGGTCCTATTTAGCCGTGGGTTGCAGCTGGCTGGTATCACAGCTACCCCCATGCTGTATATACGTGGCCCAGCTGTGCTCAGATCGACCTATATCGACTCAAGAGCATCGCCTGTAGGTCCTATATGGCCGTGGGTTGAATCTGGCTGGTATCAGAGCTACCCCCATGATGTATATACGGCGCCCAGCTGTGCTTAGATCGACATATATCCACTCAAGAACATCGCATGTAGGTCCTATATGGCCGTGGGTTGCATCTAGCTGGTATCATGCTGTATATACGGGGCCCAGCTGAGCTCAGATCGACATATATCGACTCAAGAACATCGCCTGTAGGTCCTATATAGCCGTGGGTTGCAGCTGGCTGGTATCACAGCTACCCCCATGCTGTATATACGTGGCCCAGCTGTGCTCAGATCGACATATATCGACTCAAGAACCTCTCCTGTAGGTCCTATATGGCCGTGGGTTGCATCTGGCGGGTATCAGAGCTACCCCCATGATGTATATACGGCGCCCAGCTGTGCTTAGATCGACATATATCCACTCAAGAACATCGCCTGTAGGTCCTATATGGCCGTGGGTTGCATCTAGCTGGTATCATGCTGTATATACGGGGCCCAGCTGAGCTCAGATCGACATATATCGACTCAAGAACATTGCCTGTAGGTCCTATATAGCCGTGGGTTGCAGCTGGCTGGTATCACAGTTCCCCCATGCTGTATATACGTGGCCCAGCTGTGCTCAGATCGATATATATCGACTCAAGAACATCGCCTGTAGGTGCTATATGGCCGTGGGTTGCATCTGGCTGGTATTAGAGCTACCCCCATGCTGTATATACAGCGCCCAGCTGTGCTCAGATCGACATATATCCACTGTAGGTCCTATATGGCCGTGGGTTGCATCTGGCTGGTATCAGAGCTGCCCTCATGCTGTATATACGGGGCCCAGCTGTGCTCAGATCGATATATATATCCACTCAAGAACATCGCCTGTAGGTCCTATATGGCCGTGGCTTGCATCTGGCTGGTATCAGAGCTACCCCCATGCTGTATATACGGGGCCCAGCTGTGCTCAGATCGATATATATATCCACTCAAGAACATCGCCTGTAGGTCCTATATGGCCGTGGCTTGCATCTGGCTGGTATCAGAGCTACCCCCATGCTGTATATACGGGGCCCAGCTGTGCTCAGATCGACATATATCGACTCAAGTACATCGCCTGTAGGTCCTATATAGTCGTGGGTTGCAGCCTGGCTGGTATCACAGCTACCCCCATGCTGTATACACGGCGCCCAGCTGTGCTCAGATCGACATATATCGACTCAAGAACATCGCCTGTAGGTCCTATATAGCCGTGGGTTGCAGCTGGCTGGTATCACAGCTACCCCCATGCTGTATATACGTGGCCCAGCTGTGCTCAGATCGACATATATCGACTCAAGAACATCGCCTGTAGGTCCTATATGGCCGTGGGTTGCATCTGGCTGGTATTAGAGCTACCCCCATGCTGTATATACGGCGCCCAGCTGTGCTCAGATCGACATATATCCACTGTAGGTCCTATATGGCCGTGGATTGCATCTGGCTGGTATCAGAGCTACCCCCATGCTGTATATACATGGCCCAGCTGTGCTCAGATCGACATATATCGACTCAAGAGCATCGATCGCCTGTAGGTCCTATATGCCCGTGGGTTGCATCTGGCTGGTATCAGAGCTACGCCCATGCTGTATATACGGCGCCCAGCTGTGCTTAGATCGACATATATCCACTCAAGAACATCGCCTGTAGGTCCTATATTGCCGTGGGTTGTATCTAGCTTGTATCAGAGCTACCGCCATGCTGTATATACGGGGCCCAGCTTTGCTCAGATCGACATAAATCGACTCAAGAACATCGCCTGTAGGTCCTATATAGCCGTGGGTTGCAGCTGGCTGGTATCACAGCTACCCCCATGCTGTATATACGTGGCCCAGCTGTGCTCAGATCGACATATATCGACTCAAGAACATCGCCTGTAGGTCCTATATGGCCGTGGGTTGCATCTGGCTGGTATCAGAGCTACCCCTATGCTGTATATACGGCGCTCAGCTGTGCTCAGATCGACATATATCCACTCAAGAACATCGCCTGTAGGTCCTATATGGCCGTGGGTTGCATGTGGCTGGTAGCAGAGCTACCCCCATGCTGTATATACGGGGCCCAGCTGTGCTCAGATCGACATATATCGACTCAAGAACATCGCCTGTAGGTCCTATATGGCCGTGGGTTGCATCTGGCTGGTATCAGAGCTACCCCCATGCTGTATATACGGCGCCCAGCTGTGCTCAGATCGACATATATCCACTCTAGAACATCGCCTGTAGGTCCTATATAGCCGTGGGTTGCATCTGGCTGGTATCAGAGCTACCCTCATGCTGTATATACGGGGCGCAACTGTGCTCAGATCGACATATATCCATTCAAGAACATCGCCTGTAGGTCCTATATGGCCGTGGTTTGCATCTGGCTGGTATCAGAGCTACCCCCATGCTGTATATACGGGGCCCAGCTGTGATCAGATCGACATATATCGACTCAAGAACATCGCCTGTAGGTCCTATATAGCCGTGGGTTGCAGCTGGCTGGTATCACAGCTACCCCCATGCTGTATATACGTGGCCCAGCTGTGCTCAGATCGACATATATCGATTCAAGAACATCGCCTGTAGGTCCTATATGACCGTGGGTTGCATCTGGCTGGTATTAGAGCTACCCCCATGCTGTATATACGGCGCCCAGCTGTTCTCAGATCGACATATATCCACTCAAGAACATCGCCTGTAGGTCCTATATGGCCGTGGGTTGCATCTAGCTGGTATCAGAGCTACCGCCATGCTGTATATACGGGGCCCAGCTGTGCTCAGATCGACATATATCAACTCAAGAACATCGCCTGTATGTCCTATATAGCCGTGGGTTGCAGCTGGCTGGTATCACAGCTACCCCCATGCTGTATATACGTGGCCCAGCTGTGCTCAGATCGACATATATCGACTCAAGAGCATCGCCTGTAGGTCCTATATGGCCGTGGGTTGCATCTGGCTGGAATCAGAGCTACCCTCAAGCTGTATATACGGCGCCCAGCTGTGCTTAGATCGACATATATCGACTCAAGAACATCGCCTGTAGGTCCTATATGGCCGTGGGTTGCATCTAGCTGGTATCAGAGCTACCACCATGCTGTATATACGGGGCCCAGCTGTGCTCAGATCGACATATATCGACTCAAGAACATCGCCTGTAGGTCCTATATAGCCGTGGGTTGCAGCTGGCTGGTATCACAGCCACCCCCATGCTGTATATACGTGGCCCAGCTGTGCTCAGATCGACATATATCGACTCAAGAACATCGCCTGTAGGTCCTATATGGCCGTGGGTTGCATCTGGCTGGTATCATAGCTACCCCTATGCTGTATATACGGCGCTCAGCTGTGCTCAGATCGACATATATCCACTCAAGAACATCGCCTGCAGGTTCTATATGGCCGTGGGTTGCATCTGGCTGGTATCAGAGCTACACCCATGCTGTATATACGGGGCCCAGCTGTGCTCAGATCGACATATATCGACTCAAGAACATCACCTGTAGGTCCTATATAGCCGTGGGTTGCAGCTGGCTGGTATCAGAGCTACCCCCATGCTGCATATACGGGGCCCAGCTGTGCTCAGATCGACATATATCGACTCAAGTACATCGCCTGTAGGTCCTATATGGCCGTGGGTTGCATCTGGCTGGTATCAGAGCTACCCCCATGCTGTATATACGGCGCCCAGCTGTGCTCAGATCGACATATATCCACTCTAGAACATCGCCTGTAGGTCATATATGGCCGTGGGTTGCATCTGGCTGGTATCAGAGCTACCCTCATGCTGTATATACGGGGCCCAGCTGTGCTCAGATCGACATATATCCACTCAAAAACATCGGCTGTAGGTCCTATATGGCCGTGGGTTGCATCTGGCTGGTATCAGAGCTACCCCCATGCTGTATATACGTGGCCCAGCTGTGCTCAGATCGACATATATCGACTCAACAACATCGCCTTTAGGTGCTATATGGCCGTGGGTTGCATCTGGCTGGTATTGGAGCTACCCCCATGCTGTATATTCGGCGCCCAGCTGTGCTCAGATCGACATATATCCACTGTAGGTCCTATATGGCCGTGGGTTGCATCTGGCTGGTATCAGAGCTACCCTCATGCTGTATATACGGGGCCCAGCTGTGCTCAGATCGATATATATCCACTCAAGAACATCGCCTGTAGGTCCTATATGGCCGTGGGTTGCATCTGGCTGGTATCAGAGCTACCCCCATGCTGTATATACGGGGCCCAGCTGTGCTCAGATCGACATATATCGACTCAAGAACATCGCCTGTAGGTCCTATACAGCCGTGGGTTGCAGCTGGCTGGTATCACAGCTACCCCATGCTGTATATACGGGGCCCAGCTGTGCTCAGATCGACATATATCGACTCAAGAACATCGCCTGCAGGTCCTATATGGCCGTGGGTTGCATCTGGCTGGTATCAGAGCTACCCCCATGGTGTATATACGGCGCCCAGCTATGCTCAGGTCGACATATATCCACTCTAGAACTTCGCCTGTAGGTCCTATATGGCCGTGGGTTGCATCTGGCTGGTATCAGAGCTACCCTCATGCTGTATATACGGGGCCCAGCTGTGCTCAGATCGACATATATCCACTCAAGAACATCGCCTGTATGTCCTATATGGCGGTGGGTTGCATCTGGCTGGTATCAGAGCTACCCCCATGCTGTATATACGGGGCCCAGCTGTGCTCAGATCGACATATATCGACTCAAGAACATCGCCTGCAGATCCTATATGGCCGTGGGTTGCATCTGGATGGAATCAGAGCTACCCTCAAGCTGTATATACGGGGCCCAGCTGTGCTCAGATCGACATATATCGACTCAAGAACATCGCCTGTAGGTCCTATATGGCCGTGGGTTGCATCTGGCTGGTATCAGAGCTACCCCCATGCTGTATATAGGGCGCCCAGCTGTGCTCAGATCGACATATATCCACTCTAGAACATCGCCTGTAGGTCCTATATGGCCGTGGGTTGCATCTGGCTGGTATCAGAGCTACGCCCATGCTGTATATACGGCGCCCAGCTGTGCTCAGATCGACATATATCCACTAAAGAACATCGCCTGTAGGTCCTATATGGCCGTGGGTTGCATCTGGCTGGTCTCAGAGCTACCCCCATGCTGTATATACGGGGCCCAGCTGTGCTCAGATCGACATATATCGACTCAAGAACATCGCCTGTAGGTCCTATATAGCCGTGGGTTGCAGCTGGCTGGTATCACAGCTACCCCCATGCTGTATATACGTGGCCAAGTTGTGCTCAGATCGACATATATCGACTCAAGAACATCGCCTGTAGGTCCTGTATAGCCTTGGGTTGCAGCTGGCTGGTATCACAGCTACCCCCATGCTGTATATACGTGGCCCAGCTGTGCTCAGATCGACATATATCGACTCAAGAACATCGCCTGTAGGTCCTATATGGCCGTGGGTTGCATCTGGCTGGTATCAGAGCTACCCCCATGCTGTATATACGGCGCCCAGCTGTGCTCAGATCGACATATATCCACTCAAGAACATCGCCTGTATGTCCTATATGGCCGTGGGTTGCATCTGGATGGTATCAGAGCTACCCCCATGCTGTAATTACGGGGCCCAGCTGTGCTCAGATCGACATATATCGACTCAAGAACATCGCTTGTAGGTCCTATATAGCCGTGGGTTGCAGCTGGCTGGTATCACAGTTATCCCCATGCTGTATATACGTGGCCCAGCTGTGCTCAGATCGACATATATCGACTCAAGACCATCGCCTGTAGGTCCTATATGACCGTGGGTTGCATCTCGCTGGTATCAGAGCTACCCCCATGCTGTATATACGGCTCCCAGCTGTGCTCAGATCGACATATATCCACTCAAGAACATCGCCTGTAGGTCATATATGGCCGTGGGTTGCATCTGGCTGGTATCAGAGCTACCCCCATGCTGTAATTACGGTGCCCAGCTGTGCTCAGATCGACAAATATCGACTCAAGAACATCGCCTGTAGGTCCTATATAGCCGTGGGTTGCAGCTGGCTGGTATCACAGCTACCCACATGCTGTATATACGTGGCCCAGCTGTACTCAGATCGATATATATATATATATATATATATATATATATATATATATATATCGACTCAAGAACATCGCCTGTAGGTCCTATATAGCCGTGGATTGCAGCTGGCTGGTATCACAGCTACCTACATGCTGTATATACGTGGCCCAGCTGTGCTTAGATCGACATATATCGTCTCAAGAACATCGCCTGTAGGTCCTATATGACCGTGGGATGCATCTCGCTGGTATCAGAGCTACCCCCATGCTGTATATACGGCGCCCAGCTGTGCTCAGATCGACATATATCCACTCAAGAACATCGCCTGTAGGTCTTATATAGCCGTGGGTTACAGCTGGCTGGAATCACAGCTACCCCCATGCTGAATATACGTGGCCCAGCTGTGCTCAGATCGACATATATCGACTCAAGAACATCGCCTATAGGTCCTATATGGCCGTGGGTTGCATCTGGCTGGTATCAGAGCTACCCCCATGCTGTATATACGGCGCCCAGCTGTGCTCAGATCGACATATATCGACTCAAGAACATCGCCTGTAGGTCCTATATAGTCGTGGGTTGCAGCCTGGCTGGTATCACAGCTACCCCCATGCTGTATACACGGCGCCCAGCTGTGCTCAGATCGACATATATCCACTGTAGGTCCTATATGGCCGTGGGTTGCAACTGGCTGGTATCAGAGCTACCCCCATGCTGTATATACGGGGCCCAGATGTGCTCAGATCGACATATATCGACTCAAGAACATCGCCTGTAGGTCCTATATAGCCGTGGGTTGCAGCTGGCTGGTATCACAGCTACCCCCATGCTGTATATACGTGGCCCAGCTGTGCTCAGATCGACATATATCGACTCAAGAGCATCGCCTGTAGGTCCTATATGGCCGTGGGTTGTATCTGGCTGGTATTAGAGCTACCCCCATGCTGTATATACGGCGCCCAGCTGTGCTCAGATCGACATATATCCACTGTAGGTCATATATGGCCGTGGGTTGCATCTGGCTGGTATCAGAGCTACCCCCATGCTGCATATACGGGGACCAGCTGTGCTCAGATCGACATATATCGACTCAAGAACATCGCCTGTAGGTCCTATATAGCTGTGGGTTGCAGCTGGCTGGTATCAGAGCTACCGCCATGCTGTATATACGGCACCCAGCTGTGCTCAGATCGACATATATCGACTCAAGAACATCGCCTGTAGGTCCTATATGGCCGTGGGTTGCATCTGGCTGGTATTAGAGCTACCCCCATGCTGTATATACGGCGCCCAGCTGTGCTTAGATTGACATATATCGACTCAAGAACATCGCCTGTAGGTCCTATATGGCCGTGAATTGCATCTGGCCGGTATTAGAGCTACCCCCATGCTGTATATACGGCGCCCAGCTGTGCTCAGATCGACATATATCCACTGTAGGTCCTATATGGCCGTGGGTTGCATCTGGCTGGTATCAGAGCTCCCCCTATGCTGTATATACGGCGCTCAGCTGTGCTCAGATCGACATATATCCACTCAAGAACATCGCCTGTAGGTCCTATATGGCCGTGGGTTGCATCTGGCTGGTATCAGAGCTACCCCCATGCTGTATATACGGAGCCCAGCTGTGCTCAGATCGACATATATCGACTCAAGAACATCGCCTGTAGGTCCTATATGGCCGTGGGTTGCATCTGGCTGGTATCAGAGCTACCCCCATGCTGTATATACGTCGCCCAGCTGTGCTCAGATCGACATATATCGACTCAAGAACATCGCCTGTAGGTCCTATATGGCCGTGGGTTGCATCTGACTGGTATTAGAGCTACCCCCATGCTGTATATACGGCGCCCAGCTGTGCTCAGATCGACATATATCCACTGTAGGTCCTATATGGCCGTGGGTTGCATCTGGCTGGTATCAGAGCTTCCCCTATGCTGTATATACGGCGCTCAGCTGTGCTCAGATCGACATATATCCACTCAAGAACATCGCCTGTAGGTCCTATATGGCCGTAGGTTGCATCTGGCTGGTATCAGAGCTACCCCCATGCTGTATATACGGGGCCCAGCTGTGCTCAGATCGACATATGTCGACTCAAGAACATCGCCTGTAGGTCCTATATAGCCGTAGGTTGCAGCTGGCTGGCATCACAGCTACCCCCATGCTGTATATACGTGGCCCAGCTGTGCTCAGATCGACATATATCGACTCAAGAACATCGTCTGTAGGTCCTATATGGCCGTGGGTTGCATCTGGCTGCTATTAGAGCTACCCCCATGCTGTATATACGGCGCCCAGCTGTGCTTAGATCGACATATATCCACTCAAGAACATCGCCTGTAGGTCCTATATGGCCGTGGGTTGCATCTAGCTGGTATCAGAGCTACCGCCATGCTGTATATACGGGGCCCAGCTGTGCTCAGATCGACATATATCGACTCAAGAACATCGCCTGTAGGTCCTATATAGCCGTGGGTTGCAGCTGGCTGGTATCACAGCTACCCCCATGCTGTATATACGTGGCCCAGCTGTGCTCAGATCGACATATATCGACTCAAGAACATCGCCTGTAGGTCCTATTTAGCCGTGGGTTGCAGCTGGCTGGTATCACATCTACCCCCATGCTGTATATACGTGGCCCAGCTGTGCTCAGATCGACATATATCGACTCAAGAGCATCGCCTGTAGGTCCTATATGGCCGTGGGTTGAATCTGGCTGGTATCAGAGCTACCCCCATGATGTATATACGGCGCCCAGCTGTGCTTAGATCGACATATATCCACTCAAGAACATCGCATGTAGGTCCTATATGGCCGTGGGTTGCATCTAGCTGGTATCATGCTGTATATACGGGGCCCAGCTGAGCTCAGATCGACATATATCGACTCAAGAACATCGCCTGTAGGTCCTATATAGCCGTGGATTGCAGCTGGCTGGTATCACAGCTACCCCCATGCTGTATATACGTGGCCCATCTGTGCTCAGATCGACATATATCGACTCAAGAACATCGCCTGTAGGTCCTATATGGCCGTGGGTTGCATCTGGCGGGTATCAGAGCTACCCCCATGATGTATATACGGCGCCCAGCTGTATTTAGATCGACATATATCCACTCAAGAACATCGCCTGTAGGTCCTATATGGCCGTGGGTTGCATCTAGCTGGTATCATGCTGTATATACGAGGCCCAGCTGAGCTCAGTTCGACATATATCGACTCAAGAACATTGCCTGTAGGTCCTATATAGCCGTGGGTTGCAGCTGGCTGGTATCACAGCTACCCCCATGCTGTATATACGTGGCCCAGCTGTACTCAGATCGACATATATCGACTCAAGAACATCGCCTGTAGGTCCTATATGGCCGTGGGTTGCATCTGGCGGGTATCAGAGCTACCCCTATGCTGTATATACGGCGCTCAGCTGTGTTCAGTTCGACATATATCCACTCAAGAACATCGCCTGTAGGTCCTATATGGCCGTGGGTTGCATCTGGCTGGTATCAGAGCTACCCCCATGCTGTATATACGGGGCCCAGCTGTGCTCAGATCGACATATATCGACTCGAGAACATCGCCTGTAGGTCCTATATAGCCGTGGGTTGCAGCTGTCTGGCATCAGAGCTACCCCCATGCTGTATATACGTGGCCCAGCTGTGCTCAGATCGACATATATCGACTCAAGAACATCGTCTGTAGGTTCTATATGGCCGTGGGTTGTATCTGGCTGGTATTAGAGCTACCCCCATGCTGTATATACGGCGCCCAGCTGTGCTCAGATCGACATATATCCACTGTAGGTCCTATATAGCCGTGGGTTGCAGCTGGCTGGTATCACAGCTACCCCCATGCTGTATATACGTGGCCCAGCTGTGCTCAGATCGATATATATCGACTCAAGAACATCGCCTGTAGGTGCTATGTCGCCGTGGGTTGCATCTGGCTGGTATTAGAGCTACCCCCATGCTGTATATACGGCGCCCAGCTGTGCTCAGATCGACATATATCCACTGTAGGTCCTATATGGCCGTGGGTTGCATCTGGCTGGTATCAGAGCTGCCCTCATGCTGTATATACGGGGCCCAGCTGTGCTCAGATCGATATATATATCCACTCAAGAACATCGCCTGTAGGTCCTATATGGCCGTAGGTTGCTTCTAGCTGGTATCATGCTGTATATACGAGGCCCAGCTGTGCTCAGATCGACATATATCGACTCAAGAACATCGCCTGTAGGTCCTATTTTGCCGTGGGTTGCAGCTGGCTGGTATCACAGCTACCCCCATGCTGTATATACGTGGCCCAGCTGTGCTCAGATCGACCTATATCGACTCAAGAGCATCGCCTGTAGGTCCTATATGGCCGTGTGTTGAATCTGGCTGGTATCAGAGCTACCCCCATGATGTATATACGGCGCCCAGCTGTGCTTAGATCTACATATATCCACTCAAGAACATCGCATGTAGGTCCTATATGGCCGTGGGTTGCATCTAGCTGGTATCATGCTGTATATACGGGGCCCAGCTGAGCTCAGATCGACATATATCGACTCAAGAACATCGCCTGTAGGTCCTATATAGCCGTGGGTTGCAGCTGGCTGGTATCACAGCTACCCCCATGCTGTATATACGTGGCCCAGCTGTGCTCAGATCGACATATATCGACTCAAGAACCTCTCCTGTAGGTCCTATATGGCCGTGGGTTGCATCTGGCGGGTATCAGAGCTACCCCCATGATGTATATACGGCGCCCAGCTGTGCTTAGATCGACATATATCCACTCAAGAACATCGCCTGTAGGTCCTATATGGCCGTGGGTTGCATCTAGCTGGTATCATGCTGTATATACGGGGCCCAGCTGAGCTCAGATCGACATATATCGACTCAAGAACATTGCCTGTAGGTCCTATATAGCCGTGGGTTGCAGCTGGCTGGTATCACAGTTCCCCCATGCTGTATATACGTGTCCCAGCTGTGCTCAGATCGATATATATATCGACTCAAGAACATCGCCTGTATTTGCTATATGGCCGTGGGTTGCATCTGGCTGGTATTAGAGCTACCCCCATGCTGTATATACAGCGCCCAGCTGTGCTCAGATCGACATATATCCACTGTAGGTCCTATATGGCCGTGGGTTGCATCTGGCTGGTATCAGAGCTGCCCTCATGCTGTATATACGGGGCCCAGCTGTGCTCAGATCGATATATATATCCACTCAAGAACATCGCCTGTAGGTCCTATATGGCCGTGGCTTGCATCTGGCTGGTATCAGAGCTACCCCCATGCTGTATATACGGGGCCCAGCTGTGCTCAGATCGATATATATATCCACTCAAGAACATCGCCTGTAGGTCCTATATGGCCGTGGCTTGCATCTGGCTGGTATCAGAGCTACCCCCATGCTGTATATACGGGGCCCAGCTGTGCTCAGATCGACATATATCGACTCAAGTACATCGCCTGTAGGTCCTATATAGTCGTGGGTTGCAGCCTGGCTGGTATCACAGCTACCCCCATGCTGTATACACGGCGCCCAGCTGTGCTCAGATCGACATATATCGACTCAAGAACATCGCCTGTAGGTCCTATATAGCCGTGGGTTGCAGCTGGCTGGTATCACAGCTACCCCCATGCTGTATATACGTGGCCCAGCTGTGCTCAGATCGACATATATCGACTCAAGAACATCGCCTGTAGGTCCTATATGGCCGTGGGTTGCATCTGGCTGGTATTAGAGCTACCCCCATGCTGTATATACGGCGCCCAGCTGTGCTCAGATCGACATATATCCACTGTAGGTCCTATATGGCCGTGGATTGCATCTGGCTGGTATCAGAGCTACCCCCATGCTGTATATACATGGCCCAGCTGTGCTCAGATCGACATATATCGACTCAAGAGCATCGATCGCCTGTAGGTCCTATATGCCCGTGGGTTGCATCTGGCTGGTATCAGAGCTACGCCCATGCTGTATATACGGCGCCCAGCTGTGCTTAGATCGACATATATCCACTCAAGAACATCGCCTGTAGGTCCTATATTGCCGTGGGTTGTATCTAGCTTGTATCAGAGCTACCGCCATGCTGTATATACGGGGCCCAGCTTTGCTCAGATCGACATAAATCGACTCAAGAACATCGCCTGTAGGTCCTATATAGCCGTGGGTTGCAGCTGGCTGGTATCACAGCTACCCCCATGCTGTATATACGTGGCCCAGCTGTGCTCAGATCGACATATATCGACTCAAGAACATCGCCTGTAGGTCCTATATGGCCGTGGGTTGCATCTGGCTGGTATCAGAGCTACCCCTATGCTGTATATACGGCGCTCAGCTGTGCTCAGATCGACATATATCCACTCAAGAACATCGCCTGTAGGTCCTATATGGCCGTGGGTTGCATGTGGCTGGTAGCAGAGCTACCCCCATGCTGTATATACGGGGCCCAGCTGTGCTCAGATCGACATATATCCACTCTAGAACATCGCCTGTAGGTCCTATATAGCCGTGGGTTGCATCTGGCTGGTATCAGAGCTACCCTCATGCTGTATATACGGGGCGCAACTGTGCTCAGATCGACATATATCCATTCAAGAACATCGCCTGTAGGTCCTATATGGCCGTGGTTTGCATCTGGCTGGTATCAGAGCTACCCCCATGCTGTATATACGGGGCCCAGCTGTGATCAGATCGACATATATCGACTCAAGAACATCGCCTGTAGGTCCTATATAGCCGTGGGTTGCAGCTGGCTGGTATCACAGCTACCCCCATGCTGTATATACGTGGCCCAGCTGTGCTCAGATCGACATATATCGATTCAAGAACATCGCCTGTAGGTCCTATATGACCGTGGGTTGCATCTGGCTGGTATTAGAGCTACCCCCATGCTGTATATACGGCGCCCAGCTGTTCTCAGATCGACATATATCCACTCAAGAACATCGCCTGTAGGTCCTATATGGCCGTGGGTTGCATCTAGCTGGTATCAGAGCTACCGCCATGCTGTATATACGGGGCCCAGCTGTGCTCAGATCGACATATATCAACTCAAGAACATCGCCTGTAGGTCCTATATAGCCGTGGGTTGCAGCTGGCTGGTATCACAGCTACCCCCATGCTGTATATACGTGGCCCAGCTGTGCTCAGATCGACATATATCGACTCAAGAGCATCGCCTGTAGGTCCTATATGGCCGTGGGTTGCATCTGGCTGGAATCAGAGCTACCCTCAAGCTGTATATACGGCGCCCAGCTGTGCTTAGATCGACATATATCGACTCAAGAACATCGCCTGTAGGTCCTATATGGCCGTGGGTTGCATCTAGCTGGTATCAGAGCTACCACCATGCTGTATATACGGGGCCCAGCTGTGCTCAGATCGACATATATCGACTCAAGAACATCGCCTGTAGGTCCTATATAGCCGTGGGTTGCAGCTGGCTGGTATCACAGCCACCCCCATGCTGTATATACGTGGCCCAGCTGTGCTCAGATCGACATATATCGACTCAAGAACATCGCCTGTAGGTCCTATATGGCCGTGGGTTGCATCTGGCTGGTATCATAGCTACCCCTATGCTGTATATACGGCGCTCAGCTGTGCTCAGATCGACATATATCCACTCAAGAACATCGCCTGCAGGTTCTATATGGCCGTGGGTTGCATCTGGCTGGTATCAGAGCTACACCCATGCTGTATATACGGGGCCCAGCTGTGCTCAGATCGACATATATCGACTCAAGAACATCACCTGTAGGTCCTATATAGCCGTGGGTTGCAGCTGGCTGGTATCAGAGCTACCCCCATGCTGCATATACGGGGCCCAGCTGTGCTCAGATCGACATATATCGACTCAACAACATCGCCTTTAGGTGCTATATGGCCGTGGGTTGCATCTGGCTGGTATTGGAGCTACCCCCATGCTGTATATTCGGCGCCCAGCTGTGCTCAGATCGACATATATCCACTGTAGGTCCTATATGGCCGTGGGTTGCATCTGGCTGGTATCAGAGCTACCCTCATGCTGTATATACGGGGCCCAGCTGTGCTCAGATCGATATATATCCACTCAAGAACATCGCCTGTAGGTCCTATATGGCCGTGGGTTGCATCTGGCTGGTATCAGAGCTACCCCCATGCTGTATATACGGGGCCCAGCTGTGCTCAGATCGACATATATCGACTCAAGAACATCGCCTGTAGGTCCTATACAGCCGTGGGTTGCAGCTGGCTGGTATCACAGCTACCCCATGCTGTATATACGGGGCCCAGCTGTGCTCAGATCGACATATATCGACTCAAGAACATCGCCTACAGGTCCTATATGGCCGTGGGTTGCATCTGGCTGGTATCAGAACTACCCCCATGCTGTATATACGGCGCCCAGCTATGCTCAGGTCGACATATATCCACTCTAGAACATCGCCTGTAGGTCCTATATGGCCGTGGGTTGCATCTGGCTGGTATCAGAGCTACCCTCATGCTGTATATACGGGGCCCAGCTGTGCTCAGATCGACATATATCCACTCAAGAACATCGCCTGTAGGTCCTATATGGCGGTGGGTTGCATCTGGCTGGTATCAGAGCTACCCCCCATGCTGTATATACGGGGCCCAGCTGTGCTCAGATCGACATATATCGACTCAAGAACATCGCCTGTAGATCCTATATGGCCGTGGGTTGCATCTGGCTGGTATTAGAGCTACCCCCATGCTGTATATACGGCGCCCAGCTGTGCTCAGATCGACATATATCCACTGTAGGTCAAATATGGCCATGGGTTGCATCTGGCTGGTATCAGAGCTACCCCCATGCTGCCTATACGTGGCCCAGCTGTGCTCAGATCGACATATATCGACTCAAGAACATCGCCTGTAGGTCCTATTTAGCCGTGGGTTGCAGCTGGCTGGTATCACAGCTACCCCCATGCTGTATATACGTGGCCCAGCTGTTCTCAGATCGACATATATCGACTCAAGAGCATCGCCTGTAGGTCCTATATGGCCGTGGGTTGCATCTGGCTGGTATCAGAGCTACCCCCATGATGTATATACGGCGCCCAGCTGTGCTTAGATCGACATATATCCACTCTAGAACATCGCCTGTAGGTCCTATATGGCCGTGGGTTGCATCTGGCTGGTATCAGAGCTACCCTCATGCTGTATATACGGGGCCCAGCTGTGCTCAGATCGACATATATCCACTCAAGAACATCGCCTGTAGGTCCTATATGGCCGTGGGTTGCATCTGGCTGGTATCAGAGCTACCCCCATGCTGTATATACGGGGCCCAGCTGTGCTCAGATAGACATATATCGACTCAAGAACATCGCCTGTAGATCCTATATGGCCGTGGGTTGCATCTGGCTGGTATTAGAGCTACCCCCATGCTGTATATACGGCGCCCAGCTGTGCTCAGATCGACATATATCCACTGTAGGTCAAATATGGCCGTGGGTTGCATCTGGCTGGTATCAGAGCTACCCCCGTGCTGCATATACGGGGCCCAGCTGTGCTCAGATCGACATATATCCACTCAAGAACATCGCCTGTAGGTCCTATATGGCCGTGGGTTGCATCTGGCTGGTATCAGAGCTACCCCCATGCTGCATATACGGGGCCCAGCTGTGCTTAGATCGACATATATCGACTCAAGAGCATCGCCTGTAGGTCCTATATGGCCGTGGGTTGCATCTGGCTGGTATCAGAGCTACCCCCATGATGTATATACGGCGCCCAGCTGTGCTTAGATCGACATATATCCACTCAAGAACATCGCCTGTAGGTCCTATATGGCCGTGGGTTGCATCTAGCTGGTATCATGCTGTATATACGGGGCCCAGCTGAGCTCAGATCGACATATATCGACTCAAGAACATCGCCTGTAGGTCCTATATAGCCGTGGGTTGCAGCTGGCTGGTATCACAGCTACCCCCCTGCTGTATATACGTGGCCCAGCTGTGCTCAGATCGACATATATCGACTCAAGAACATCGCCTGTAGGTCCTATATGGCCGTGGGGTGCATCTGGCGGGTATCAGAGCTACCCCCATGATGTATATACGGCGCCCAGCTGTGCTTAGATCGACATATATCCACTCAAGAACATCGCCTGTAGGTCCTATATGGGCGTGGGTTGCATCTAGCTGGTATCATGCTGTATATACGGGGCCCAGCTGAGCTCAGATCGACATATATCGACTCAAGAACATTGCCTGTAGGTCCTATATAGCCGTGGGTTGCAGCTGGCTGGTATCACAGCTACCCCCATGCTGTATATACGTGGCCCAGCTGTACTCAGATCGACATATATCGACTCAAGAACATCGCCTGTAGGTCCTATATGGCCGTGGGTTGCATCTGGCGGGTATCAGAGCTACCCCTATGCTGTATATACGGCGCTCAGCTGTGCTCAGATCGACATATATCCACTCAAGAACATCGCCTGTAGGTCCTATATGGCCGTGGGTTGCATCTGGCTGGTATCAGAGCTACCCCCATGCTGTATATACGGGGCCCAGCTGTGCTCAGATCGACATATATTGACTCAAGAACATCGCCTGTAGGTCCTATATAGCCGTTGGTTGCAGCTGGCTGGCATCAGAGCTACCCCCATGGTGTATATACGTGGCCCAGCTGTGCTCAGATCGACATATATCGACTCAAGAACATCGTCTGTAGGTCCTATATGGCCGTGGGTTGCATCTGGCTGGTATCAGAGCTACCCCCATGCTGTATATACGGGGCCCAGCTGTGCTCAGATCGACATATATCGACTCAAGAACATCGCCTGCAGGTCCTATATGGCCGTGGGTTGCATCTCGCTGGTATAAGAGCTACCCCCATGCTGTATATACGGCGCCCAGCTATGCTCAGATCGACATATATCCACTCTAGAACATCGCCTGTAGGTCCTATATGGCCGTGGGTTGCATCTGGCTGGTATCAGAGCTACCCTCATGCTGTATATACGGGGCCCAGCTGTGCTCAGATCGACATATATCCACTCAAGAACATCGCCTGTAGGTCCTATATGGCCGTGGGTTGCATCTGGCTGGTATCAGAGCTACCCCCATGCTGTATATACGGGGCCCAGCTGTGCTCAGATCAACATATATCGACTCAAGAACATCGCCTGTAGATCCTATATGGCCGTGGGTTGCATCTGGCTGGTATTAGAGCTACCCCCATGCTGTATATACGGCGCCCAGCTGTGCTCAGATCGACATATATCCACTTTAGGTCAAATATGGCCGTGGGTTGCATCTGGCTGGTATCAGAGCTACCCCCATGCTGCATATACGGGGCCCAGCTGTGCTCAGATCGACATATATCGACTCAAGAACATCGCCTGTAGGTCCTATTTAGCCGTGGGTTGCAGCTGGCTGGTATCACAGCTACCCCCATGCTGTATATACGTGGCCCAGCTGTTCTCAGATCGACATATATCGACTCAAGAGCATCGCCTGTAGGTCCTATATGGCCGTGGGTTGCATCTGGCTGATATCAGAGCTACTTCCATGATGTATATACGGCGCCCAGCTGTGCTTAGATCGACATATATCCACTCAAGAACATCGCCTGTAGGTCCTATATGGCCGTGGGTTGCATCTAGCTGGTATCATGCTGTATATACGGGGCCCAGCTGAGCTCAGATCGACATATATCGACTCAAGAACATCGCCTGTAGGTCCTATATAGCCGTGGGTTGCAGCTGTCTGGTATCACAGCTACCCCCCTGCTGTATATACGTGGCCCAGCTGTGCTCAGATCGACATATATCGACTCAAGAACATCGCCTGTAGGTCCTATATGGCCGTGGGGTGCATCTGGCGGGTATCAGAGCTACCCCCATGATGTATATACGGCGCCCAGCTGTGCTTAGATCGACATATATCCACTCAAGAACATCGCCTGTAGGTCCTATATGGCCGTGGGTTGCATCTAGCTGGTATCATGCTGTATATACGGGGCCCAGCTGAGCTCAGATCGACATATATCGACTCAAGAACATTGCCTGTAGGTCCTATATAGCCGTGGGTTGCAGCTGGCTGGTATGACAGCTACCCCCATGCTGTATATACGTGGCCCAGCTGTACTCAGATCGACATATATCGACTCAAGAACATCGCCTATAGGTCCTATATGGCCGTGGGTTGCATCTGGCGGGTATCAGAGCTACCCCTATGCTGTATATACGGCGCTCAGCTGTGCTCAGATCGACATATATCCACTCAAGAACATCGCCTGTAGGTCCTATATGGCCGTGGGTTGCATCTGGCTGGTATCAGAGCTACCCCCATGCTGTATATACGGGGCCCATCTGTGCTCAGATCGACATATATCGACTCAAGAACATCGCCTGTAGGTCCTATATAGCCGTGGGTTGCAGCTGGCTGGCATCAGAGCTACCCCCATGGTGTATATACGTGGCCCAGCTGTGCTCAGATCGACATATATCGACTCAAGAACATCGTCTGTAGGTCCTATATGGCCGTGGGTTGCAGCCTGGCTGGTATCACAGCTACCCCCATGCTGTATATACGTGGCCCAGCTGTGCTCAGATCGACATATATCGATTCAAGAGCATTGCCTGTAGGTCCTATATGGCCGTGGGTTGCATCTGGCTGGTATCAGAGCTACCCCCATGCTGTATATACGGCGCCCAGCTGTGCTCAGATCGACATATATCCACTCTAGAACATCGCCTGTAGGTCCTATATGGCCGTGGGTTGCATCTGGCTGGTATCAGAGCTACCCTCATGCTGTATATACGGGGCCCAGCTGTGCTCAGATCGACATATATCCACTCAAGAACATCGCCTGTAGGTCCTATATGGCCGTGGGTTGCATCTGGCTGGTATCAGAGATACCCCCATGCTGTATATACGGGGCCCAGCTGTGCTCAGATCGACATATATCGAGTCAAGAACATCGCCTGTAGGTCCTATATAGCCGTGGGTTGCAGCTGGCTGGTATGACAGCTACCCCCATGCTGTATATACGTGGCCCAGCTGTACTCAGATCGACATATATCGACTCAAGAACATCGCCTATAGGTCCTATATGGCCGTGGGTTGCATCTGGCGGGTATCAGAGCTACCCCTATGCTGTATATACGGCGCTCAGCTGTGCTCAGATCGACATATATCCACTCAAGAACATCGCCTGTTGGTCCTATATGGCCGTGGGTTGCATCTGGCTGGTATCAGAGCTACCCCCATGTTGTATATACGGGGCCCAGCTGTGCTCAGATCGACATATATCGACTCAAGAACATCGCCTGTAGGTCCTATATAGTCGTGGGTTGCAGCCTGGCTGGTATCACAGCTACCCCCATGCTGTATACACGGCGCCCAGCTGTGCTCAGATCGACATATATCCACTGTAGGTCCTATATGACCGTGGGTTGCATCTGGCTGGTATCAGAGCTACCCCCATGCTGTATATACGGCGCCCAGCTGTGCTCAGATCGACATATATCCACTGTAGGTCCTATATGGCCGTGGGTTGCATCTGGCTGGTATCAGAGCTACCCTCATGCTGTATATACGGGGCCCAGCTGTGCTCAGATCGATATATATATCCACTCAAGAACATCGCCTGTTGGTCCTATATGGCCGTGGCTTGCATCTGGCTGGTATCAGAGCTACCTTCATGTTGTATATACGGGGCCCAGCTGTGCTCAGATCGACATATATCGACTCAAGAACATCGCCTGTAGGTCCTATATAGTCGTGGGTTGCAGCCTGGCTGGTATCACAGCTACCCCCATGCTGTATACACGGCGCCCAGCTGTGCTCAGATCGACATATATCCACTGTAGGTCCTATATGACCGTGGGTTGCATCTAGCTGGTATCAGAGCTACCCCCATGCTGTATATACGGGGCCCAGCTGTGCTCAGATCGACATATATCGACTCAAGAACATCGCCTGTAGGTCCTATATAGCCGTGGGTTGCAGCTGACTGGTATCACAGCTACCCCCATGGTGTATATACGTGGCCCAGCTGTGCTCAGATCGACATATATCCACTCAAGAACATCGCCTGTAGGTCCTATATGGCCGTGGGTTGCATCTGGCTGGTATCAGAGATACCCCCATGCTGTATATACGGGGCCCAGCTGTGCTCAGATCGACATATATCGAATCAAGAACATCGCCTGTAGGTCCTATATAGCCGTGGGTTGCAGCTGGCTGGTATGACAGCTACCCCCATGCTGTATATACGTGGCCCAGCTGTACACAGATCGACATATATCGACTCAAGAACATCGCCTATAGGTCCTATATGGCCGTGGGTTGCATCTGGCGGGTATCAGAGCTACCCCTATGCTGTATATACGGCGCTCAGCTGTGCTCAGATCGACATATATCCACTCAAGAACATCGCCTGTTGGTCCTATATGGCCGTGGGTTGCATCTGGCTGGTATCAGAGCTACCCCCATGTTGTATATACGGGGCCCAGCTGTGCTCAGATCGACATATATCGACTCAAGAACATCGCCTGTAGGTCCTATATAGTCGTGGGTTGCAGCCTGGCTGGTATCACAGCTACCCCCATGCTGTATACACGGCGCCCAGCTGTGCTCAGATCGACATATATCCACTGTAGGTCCTATATGACCGTGGGTTGCATCTGGCTGGTATCAGAGCTACCCCCATGCTGTATATACGGCGCCCAGCTGTGCTCAGATCGACATATATCCACTGTAGGTCCTATATGGCCGTGGGTTGCATCTGGCTGGTATCAGAGCTACCCTCATGCTGTATATACGGGGCCCAGCTGTGCTCAGATCGATATATATATCCACTCAAGAACATCGCCTGTTGGTCCTATATGGCCGTGGCTTGCATCTGGCTGGTATCAGAGCTACCTTCATGTTGTATATACGGGGCCCAGCTGTGCTCAGATCGACATATATCGACTCAAGAACATCGCCTGTAGGTCCTATATAGTCGTGGGTTGCAGCCTGGCTGGTATCACAGCTACCCCCATGCTGTATACACGGCGCCCAGCTGTGCTCAGATCGACATATATCCACTGTAGGTCCTATATGACCGTGGGTTGCATCTGGCTGGTATCAGAGCTACCCCCATGCTGTATATACGGGGCCCAGCTGTGCTCAGATCGACATATATCGACTCAAGAACATCGCCTGTAGGTCCTATATAGCCGTGGGTTGCAGCTGACTGGTATCACAGCTACCCCCATGGTGTATATACGTGGCCCAGCTGTGCTCAGATCGACATATATCGACTCAAGAACATCGCCTGTAGGTCCTATATGGCCGTGGGTTGCATCTGGCTGGTATTAGAGCTACCCCCATGCTGTATATACGGGGCCCAGCTGTGCTCAGATCGACATATATCGACTCAAGAACATCGCCTGTAGGTCCTATATGGTCGTGGGTTGCATCTGGCTGGTATCAGAGCTACCCCCATGCTGTATATACGGCACCCAGCTGTGCTCAGATCGACATATATCCACTCTAGAACATCGCCTGTAGGTCCTATATAGCCGTGGGTTGCATCTAGCTGGTATCAGAGCTACCTTCATGCTGTATATACGGGGCCCAACTGTGCTCAGATCGACATATATCCACTCAAGAACATCGCCTGTAGGTCCTATATGGCCGTGGGTTGCATCTGGCTGGTATCAGAGCTACCCCTATGCTGTATATACGGGGCCCAGCTGTGCTCAGATCGACATATATCGACTCAAGAACATCGCCTGTAGGTCCTATATAGTCGTGGGTTGCAGCCTGGCTGGTATCACAGCTACACCCATGCTGTATACACGGCGCCCAGCTGTGCTCAGATCGACATATATCCACTGTAGGTCCTATATGGCCGTGGGTTGCATCTGGCTGGTATCAGAGCTACCCCTATGCTGTATATACGGCGCTCAGCTGTGCTCAGATCGACATATATCCACTCAAGAACATCGCCTGTTGGTCCTATATGGCCGTGGGTTGCATCTGGCTGGTATCAGAGCTACCCCCATGCTGTATATACGGGTCCAAGCTGTGCTCAGATCGACATATATCGACTCAAGAACATCGCCTGTAGGTCCTATATGGCCGTGGGTTGCATCTGGCTGGTATTAGAGCTACCCCCATGCTGTATATACGGCGTCCAGCTGTGCTCAGATCGACGTATATCCACTGTAGGTCCTATATTGTCGTGGGTTGCATCTGGCTGGTATCAGAGCTACCCCCATGCTGTATATACGGCGCCCAGTTGTGCTTAGTTCGACATATATCCACTCAAGAACATCGCCTGTAGGTCCTATATGGCCGTGGGTTGCATCTGGCTGGTATCAGAGTTACCCCTATGCTGTATATACGGGGCCCAGCTGTGCTCAGATCGACATATATCGACTCAAGAACATCGCCTGTAGGTCCTATATAGCCGTGGGTTGCAGCTGGCTGGTATCACAGCTACCCCCATGCTGTATATACGTGGCCCAGCTGTGCTCAGATCGACATATATCGACTCAGGAGCATTGCCTGTAGGTCCTATATGGCCGTGGGTTGCATCTGGCTGGTATCAGAGCTACCCCCATGCTGTATATACGGCGCCCAGCTGTGCTTAGATCGACATATATCCACTCAAGAACATCGCCTGTAGGTCCTATATGGCCGTGGGTTGCATCTAGCTGGTATCAGAGCTACCGCCATGCTGTATATACGGGGCCCAGCTGTGCTCAGATCGAAATATATCGACTCAAGAACATCGCCTGTAGGTCCTATATAGCCATGGGTTGCAGCTGGCTGGTATCACAGCTACCCCCATGCTGTATATACGTGGCCCAGCTGTGCTCAGATCGACATATATCGACTCTAGAACATCGCCTGTAGGTTCTATATGGCCGTGGGTTGCATCTGGCTGGAATCAGAGCTACCCTCAAGCTGTATATACGGGGCCCAGCTGAGCTCAGATCGACATATATCCACTCAAGAACATCGGCTGTAGGTCCTATATGGCCGTGGATTGCATCTGGCTGGTATCAGAGCTACCCCCATGCTGTACATATGGCGCCCAGCTGTGCTTAGATCGACATATATCCACTCAAGAACATCGCCTGTAGGTCCTATATGGCCGTGGGTTGCATCTAGCTGGTATCAGAGCTACCGCCATGCTGTATATACGGGGCCCAGTTGTGCTCAGATCGACATATATCGACTCAAGAACATCGCCTGTAGGTCCTATATAGCCCTGGGTTGCAGCTGGTTGGTATCACAGCTACCCCCATGCTATATATGCGTGGCCCAGCTGTGCTCAGATCGACATATATCGACTCTAGAACATCGAGTAGGTCCTATATGGCCGTGGGTTGCATCTGGCTGGTATCAGAGCTACCCCCATGCTGTATATACGGCGCCCAGCTGTGCTTAGATCGACATATATCCACTCAAGAACATCGCCTGTAGGTCCTATATGGCCGTGGGTTGCATCTAGCTGGTATCAGAGCTACCGCCATGCTGTATATACGGGGCCCAGCTGTGCTCAGATCGACATATATCGACTCAAGAACATCGCCTGTAGGTCCTATATGGCCGTGGGTTGCATCTGGCTGGTATCAGAGCTACCCCCATGCTGTATATACGGCGCCCAGCTGTGCTCAGATCGACATATATCCACTCTAGAACATCGCCTGTAGGTCCTATATGACCGTGGGTTGCATCTGGCTGGTATCAGAGCTACCCTCAAGCTGTATATACGGGGCCCAGCTGTGCTCAGATCGACATATATCCACTCAAGAACATCGGCTGTAGGTCCTATATGGCCGTGGGTTGCATCTCGCTGGTATCAGAGCTACCCCCATGCTGTATACACGGCGCCCAGCTGTGCTCAGATCGACATATATCCACTGTAGGTCCTATATGGCCGTGGGTTGCATCTGGCTGGTATCAGAGCTACCCCTATGCTGTATATACGGCGCTCAGCTGTGCTCAGATCGACATATATCCACTCAAGAACATCGCCTGTTGGTCCTATATGGCCGTGGGTTGCATCTGGCTGGTATCAGAGCCACCCCCATGCTGTATATACGGGGCCAAGCTGTGCTCAGATCGACATATATCGACTCAAGAACATCGCCTGTAGGTCCTATATGGCCGTGGGCCGTCTGGCTGGTATTAGAGCTACCCCCATGCTGTATATACGTCGCCCAGCTGTGCTCAGATCGACATATATCCACTGTAGGTCCTATATTGTCGTGGGTTGCATCTGGCTGGTATCAGAGCTACCCCCATGCTGTATATACGGCGCCCAGCTGTGCTTAGATCGACATATATCCACTCAAGAACATCGCCTGTAGGTCCTATATGGCCGTGGGTTGCATCTGGCTGGTATCAGAGCTACCCCTATGCTATATATACGGGGCCCAGCTGTGCTCAGATCGACATATATCGACTCAAGAACATCGCCTGTAGGTCCTATATAGCCGTGGGTTGCAGCTGGCTGGTATCACAGCTACCCCCATGCTGTATATACGTGGCCCAGCTGTGCTCAGATAGACATATATCGACTCAAGAGCATTGCCTGTAGGTCCTATATGGCCGTGGGTTGCATCTGGCTGGTATCAGAGCTACCCCCATGCTGTATATACGGCGCCCAGCTGTGCTTAGATCAACAAATATCCACTCAAGAACATCGCCTGTAGGTCCTATATGGCCGTGGGTTGCATCTGGCTAGTATCAGAGCTACCCCCATGCTGTATATACGGCGCCCAACTGTGCTTAGATCGACATATATCCACTCAAGAACATCGCCTGTAGGTCCTATATGGCCGTGGGTTGCATCTAGCTGATATCAGAGCTACCGCCATGCTGTATATACGGGGCCCAGCTGTGCTCAGATCGACATATATCGACTCAAGAACATCGCCTGTAGGTCCTATATAGCCGTGGGTTGCAGCTGGCTGGTATCACAGCTACCCCCATGCTGTATATACGTGGCCCAGCTGTGCTAAGATCGACATATATCGACTCTAGAACATCGCCTGTAGGTCCTATATGGCCGTGGGTTGCATCTGGCTGGAATCAGAGCTACCCTCAAGCTGTATATACGGGGCCCAGCTGTGCTCAGATCGACATATATCCACTCTAGAACATCGCCTGTAGGTCCTATATGGCCGTGGGTTGCATCTGGCTAGTATCAGAGCTACCCCCATGCTGTATATACGGCGCCCAGCTGTGCTTAGATCGACATATATCCACTCAAGAACATCGCCTGTAGGTCCTATATGGCCGTGGGTTGCATCTAGCTGATATCAGAGCTACCGCCATGCTGTATATACGGGGCCCAGCTGTGCTCAGATCGAAATATATCGACTCAAGAACATCGCCTGTAGGTGCTATGTGGCCGTGGGCTGCATCTGGCTGGTATCAGAGCTACGCCCATGCTGTATATACGGCGCCCAGCTGTGCTCAGATCGACATATATCCACTCTAGAACATCGCCTGTAGGTCCTATATGGCCGTGGGTTGCATCTGGCTGGTATCAGAGCTACCCTCAAGCTGTATATACGGGGCCCAGCTGTGCTCAGATCGACATATATCCACTCAAGAACATCGCCTGTAGGTCCTATATGGCCGTGGGTTGCATCTGGCTGGTATCAGAGCTACCCCCATGCTGTATATACGGCGCCCAGCTGTGCTTAGATCGACATATATCCACTCAAGAACATCGCCTGTAGGTCCTATATGGCCGTGGGTTGCATCTAGCTGATATCAGAGCTACCGCCATGCTGTATATACGGGGCCCAGCTGTGCTCAGATCGACATATATCGACTCAAGAACATCGCCTGTAGGTCCTATATAGCCGTGGGTTGCAGCTGGCTGGTATCACAGCTACCCCCATGCTGTATATACGTGGCCCAGCTGTGCTAAGATCGACATATATCGACTCTAGAACATCGCCTGTAGGTCCTATATGGCCGTGGGTTGCATCTGGCTGGAATCAGAGCTACCCTCAAGCTGTATATACGGGGCCCAGCTGTGCTCAGATCGACATATATCCACTCTAGAACATCGCCTGTAGGTCCTATATGGCCGTGGGTTGCATCTGGCTAGTATCAGAGCTACCCCCATGCTGTATATACGGCGCCCAGCTGTGCTTAGATCGACATATATCCACTCAAGAACATCGCCTGTAGGTCCTATATGGCCGTGGGTTGCATCTAGCTGATATCAGAGCTACCGCCATGCTGTATATACGGGGCCCAGCTGTGCTCAGATCGACATATATCGACTCAAGAACATCGCCTGTAGGTCCTATATAGCCGTGGGTTGCAGCTGGCTGGTATCACAGCTACCCCCATGCTGTATATACGTGGCCCAGCTGTGCTAAGATCGACATATATCGACTCTAGAACATCGCCTGTAGGTCCTATATGGCCGTGGGTTGCATCTGGCTGGAATCAGAGCTACCCTCAAGCTGTATATACGGGGCCCAGCTGTGCTCAGATCGACATATATCCACTCTAGAACATCGCCTGTAGGTCATATATGGCCGTGGGTTGCATCTGGCTGGTATCAGAGCTACCCTCATGCTGTATATACGGGGCCCAGCTGTGCTCAGATCGACATATATCCACTCAAGAACATCGGCTGTAGGTCCTATATGGCCGTGGGTTGCATCTGGCTGGTATCAGAGCTACCCTCATGCTGTATATACGGCGCCAAGCTGTGCTCAGATCGACATATATCCACTCTAGAACATCGCCTGTAGGTCATATATGGCCGTGGGTTGCATCTGGCTGGTATCAGAGCTACCCTCATGCTGTATATACGGGGCCCAGCTGTGCTCAGATCGACATATATCCACTCAAGAACATCGGCTGTAGGTCCTATATGGCCGTGGGTTGCATCTGGCTGGTATCAGAGCTACTCTCATGCTGTATATACGGGGCCCAGCTGTGCTCAGATCGACATATATTGACTCAAGAACATCGCCTATAGGTCCTATATGGCCGTGGGTTGCATCTGGCTGGTATCAGAGCTACCCCCATGCTGTATATACGGCGCCAAGCTGTGCTCAGATCGACATATATCCACTCTAGAACATCGCCTGTAGGTCATATATGGCCGTGGGTTGCATCTGGCTGGTATCAGAGCTACCCTCATGCTGTATATACGGGGCCCAGCTGTGCTCAGATCGACATATATCCACTCAAGAACATCGGCTGTAGGTCCTATATGGCCGTGGGTTGCATCTGGCTGGTATCAGAGCTACCCCCATGCTGTATATACGGCGCCCAGCTGTGCTCAGATCGACATATATCGACTCAAGAACATTGCCTGTAGGTCCTATATAGTCGTGGGTTGCAGCCTGGCTGGTATCAAAGCTACCCCCATGCTGTATACACGGCGCCCAGCTGTGCTCAGATCGACATATGTCCACTGTAGGTCCTATACCCGTGTGGGGTTGCTGATCCCCCATCGGGCGCCTCCCCAGGTGGTGGATAGGGGAATGCCTCCCAGATATGGGTGGTGCCGGGGAATTGAAATACCCGGGGCGAACCAAAATCAGCACTACAGCGTCTGTTCCAGATTGGGCGGCTGTGAATTGGGCACTCTTTTGCCCCAGGGTCTAGAACAGGCTCGAAAAGCGGATGAACCACTACAGTGGCCAACGGTATAAGAACTCAGAAGGCAAGTGGAAACCACTGAATTAAAGATCCTTTATGGATATCCTTAGTGAAAGTCATCACACCATTACAATGGCTTTAATCAATTCAAAATGTTCTGGAGCTATAACTCCTCCAATCGAATCTCCGGGGAGGAGGGCATTGAATAAAGCTACTTGCAGAATTTTAAGACACAAAGAGAGAATTGCGACATGGAACGTTAGAGGTCTTTACGCGCCAGGAAAGATAGATAATGTCTTTTTGGAAATGAGGAAACTCAACATCAATATACTTGGCTTAAGCGATGTCCAGTGGAAAGGATCGGGAAAGCACACCACCAAGAATGGTACAATGTACTATACAGGGAACGATGGTGCCACTGATCGATATGGAGTAGGAATAATTGTCGATCAGCGAGTGCAACATACGGTAACCAGCTTTGTCCCATACTCAGACCGCATAATTCTGCTAAAACTGATCTCAAATAAAGTTCCAGTAAACGTCATTCAAGTTTATGCACCTACAGCAGACAAGGATGAAGATGAAATACAGTCGTTTTACCAAGATCTAGATAATGTCATCAAACCTATCAAGAAAAACGTCCTTATTATAATGGGAGACCTAAATGCGAAGGTTGGCCAAGGCGAAGTGAAGGGAACTGTCGGCAGGTTCGGACTGGGTCTTCGTAACGATCGAGGAGACAGATTGGTCGAGTTTTGTCAGAAAGAAGACATGATAATAACCAACACCTTCTATCAGCTTCCTTCACGTCGTCTTTACACATGGAAAGCACCATCAGATGGAATACTGGGTATGATTAGAAACCAGATCGACTACATTATGATCCGTAGAAGATTTAAAAACTCTATTAAGTCAGTAAAAACATATCCAGGAGCGGATATAACGTCCGATCATAATCCAGTGGTAGCTGACATACAGGTAAAACAGAAAAAACTCGTTAGGAAAACAACTAAAGAATGTATGGATCCTAGAAGATTAAAGGATAATGTAGTTTACGAAAAAGTTAAGAAGAACATAAACGAAAAATTGAACGAACTAAGACATGATGATAATGATAATAGCACTGTAGATCAACAATGGCAAAACATAAAACAAGTACTGATGAATGTTGGAAATGAAGAACTGAAATCCATAAAAGGAAAGGACAAGGAATGGATGACACAAGAGATATTGGACTTGATGACGATACGAGGCCAATATAAGAACAAAGATGCGCAAACCTACAAGACCATAAACAAGAACATCAGAAATAAAATAAGGCAGGCTAAAGAAAAATGGCTTAATGATGAATGTCGAGAGATTGAAGCCTATCAAAACAAATACGATTTTTTCAACATGCATAAAAAGATAAAGGAAATGACTGGGACAGCTAAGAGACGTCAACCCGAGGTATTGGTAAAGAAAAACGGAGACTTGATAATAGAGTCGATAGGCAAACTAGTAAGATGGAGCGAATATATACAAGAACTTTTTAACGATAATCGGACTGAATTGGCGAACTCAGACACAGAATGTACTGGCCCAGAAATAATAAGAGAAGAACTTGAACATGCAATTAAAAACTGCAAATCCGGAAAGGCGGCAGGACCTGACGAAGTGCCTGCTGACCTGCTAAAGCTTATCGGAGAAGACGCCATAGATATCCTATTAAAACTTTTTAACAACATTTATGAGACGGGCATTATTCCTACTGACTGGCTAGCTTCAACATTCGTGACACTGCCAAAGAAAAATAAAGCCAGAGAGTGCTCAGACCATAGAATCATTGCCCTAATGAGTCACACCTTAAAGATCTTTTTAAAGATTATACAGAACCGCATTTATAAGGAATTAGAACAAGACATCAGTGATACTCAAATGGGTTTTAGGAAAGGTGTGGGCACTAGAGAAGCGCTCTTCGGACTTAACGTACTGAGACAGAGATGCCTCGATATGAATCAGGATATGTACATCTGCTTTATCGACTTCCAAAAGGCATTTGATAGAGTTCAACACTCAAAACTCCTAGAGATACTAAAGAAGAAAAACATCGACAGCAAAGACATAAGAATAATATCTAATCTCTATTGGCACCAAACAGCGCGAGTCAAAATAGGAGAAGATCTAAGTGAGGAGATAGAGATACGTCGCGGTGTTAGACAAGGTTGTACACTGTCGCCTCTCTTATTTAATGTCTATAGCGAAGGCATCTTTGAAGAAGCGTTAGCAGAAGAAACCGGTGGTATTGTCATAAACGGAGAAATAATTAACAACTTGAGATACGCAGACGATACCGCTATTATAGCCAATAATCTAGAAGACCTGCAACATCTGGTTGAGTTAACAAACACTTTCTGCAAGAGATATGGCCTAGATATGAATCTAAAGAAAACTAAAATCATGGCAACTTCGAAAAACGAAAACACAAACCATCATAGACCACCAATTCAGATTAATAACGACGACGTGGAATGGGTGCACTCCTATAAATATCTTAGCACATGGGTAACTGAAACAGCAGATAACACAAAAGAAATCAAATGTCGAATTGAAGTAGCTCGCAGCGCTTTCATAAAAATGAAGAAAATACTCTGCATCCGAGACATAAAATTAGAACTAAGAACCAGAATGTTAAGATGCTATATATTCTCCATTCTATTGTATGGAATGGAGGCTTGGACACTCAAAACAGATAACATCAAGAAAATAGAAGCATTTGAAATGTGGTGCTATAGGAGGATGCTAAGAATACCATGGGTCGACAAGGTTTCTAACGAGGAAGTGCTACGCCAAATGAATAAAACCAAAGAAATGTGTAACACCATCAAAAAGAGAAAATTAGAATATCTAGGACATGTTCTGAGAGGAAGTAGATATAACATCCTTAAACTCATTATTCAAGGCAAAATAAAAGGCAAAAGAACTGTCGGTAGAAGAAGAATCTCATGGCTGCGCAACTTAAGGGCGTGGTTTGGTTGCACATCTGCAGAACTCTTCAGACAAGCGATTGATAAAGTCCGGGTAGTAGTGATGATTTCCAATCTCCGATAGGAGAGGAATTTTAAGAAGAAGGTCCTATATGGCCGTGGGTTGCATCTGGCTGGTATCAGAGCTACCCCCATGCTGTATATACGGGGCCCAGCTGTGCTCAGATCGACATATATCGACTCAAGAACATCGCGTGTAGGTCCTATATAGCCGTGGGTTGCAGCTGGCTGGTATCACAGCTACCCCAATGCTGTATATACGTGGCCCAGCTGTGCTCAGATCGACATATATCGACTCAAGAACATCGCCTGTAGGTCCTATATGGCCGTGGGTTGCATCTGGCTGGTATCAGAGCTACCCCCATGCTGTATATACGGCGCCCAGCTGTGCTCAGTTCGACATATATCCACTCTAGAACATCGCCTGTAGGTCATATATGGCCGTGGGTTGCATCTGGCTGGTATCAGAGCTACCCTCATGCTGTATATACGGGGCCCAGCTGTGCTCAGATCGACATATATCCACTCAAGAACATCGGCTGCAGGTCCTATATGGCCGTGGGTTGCATCTGGCTGGTATCAGAGCTACCCCCATGCTGTATATACGTGGCCCAGCTGTGCTCAGATCGACATATATCGACTCAACAACATCGCCTGTAGGTGCTATATGGCCGTGGGTTATATCTGGCTGGTATTAGAGCTACCCCCATGCTGTATATTCGGCGCCCAGCTGTGCTCAGATCGACATATATCCACTGAAGGTCCTATATGGCCGTGGGTTGCATCTGGCTGGTATCAGAGCTACCCTCATGCTGTATATACGGGGCCCAGCTGTGCTCAGATCGACATATATCGACTCAAGAACATCGCCTGTAGGTCCTATATGGCCATGGGTTGCATCTGGCTGGTATTAGAGCTACCCCCATGCTGTATATACGGCGCCCAGCTGTGCTCAGATCGACATATATCCACTGTAGGTCCTATATTGTCGTAGGTTGCATCTGGCTGGTATCAGAGCTACCCCCATGCTGCATATACGGGGCCCAGCTGTGCTCAGATCGACATATAACGACTCAAGAACATCGCCTGTAGGTCCTATATAGCCGTGGGTTGCAGCTGGCTGGTATCACAGCTACCCCCATGCTGTATATACGTGGCCCAGCTGTGCTTAGATCGACATATATCGACTCAAGAGCATTGCCTGTAGGTCCTATATGGCCGTGGGTTGCATCTGGCTGGTATCAGAGCTACCCCCATGCTGTATATACGGCGCCCAGCTGTGCTTAGATCGACATATATCCACTCAAGAACATCGCCTGTAGTTCCTATATGGCCGTGGGTTGCATCTAGCTGGTATCAGATCTACCGCCATGCTGTATATACGGGGCCCAGCTGTGCTCAGATCGACATATATCAACTCAAGAACATCGCCTGTAGGTCCTATATAGCCGTGGGTTGCAGCTGGCTGGTATCACAGCTACCCCCATGCTGTATACACGTGGCCCAGCTGTGCTCAGATCGACATATATCGACTCAAGAACATCGCCTGTAGGTCCTATATGGCCGTGGGTGGCATCTGGCTGGTATCAGAGCTACCCCTATGCTGTATATACGGCGCTCAGCTGTGCTCAGATCGACATATATCCACTCAAGAACATCGCCTGTAGGTCCTATATGGCCGTGGGTTGCATCTGGCTGGTATCAGAGCGAACCCATGCTTTATATACGGAGCCCAGCTGTGCTCAGATCGACATATATCGACTCAAGAACATCGCCTGTAGGTCCTATATGGCCGTGGGTTGCATCTGGCTGGTATCAGAGCTACCCCTATGCTGTATATACGGCGCTCAGCTGTGCTCAGATCGACATATATCCACTCAAGAACATCGCCTGCAGGTTCTATATGGCCGTGGGTTGCATCTGGCTGGTATCAGAGCTACCCCCAAGCTGTATATACGGGGACCAGCTGTGCTCAGATCGACATATATCGACTCAAGAACATCACCTGTAGGTCCTATATAGCCGTGGGTTGCAGCTGGCTGGTATCACAGCTACCCCCATGCTGTATATACGTGGCCCAGCTGTGCTCAGATCGACATATTTCGACTCAAGAGCATCGCCTGTAGGTCCTATATGGCTATACTCTGCATCCGAGACATAAAATTAGAACTAAGAACCAGAATGTTAAGATGCTATATATTCTCCATTCTATTGTATGGAATGGAGGCTTGGACACTCAAAACAGATAACATCAAGAAAATAGAAGCATTTGAAATGTGGTGCTATAGGAGGATGCTAAGAATACCATGGGTCGACAAGGTTTCTAACGAGGAAGTGCTACGCCAAATGAATAAAACCAAAGAAATGTGTAACACCATCAAAAAGAGAAAATTAGAATATCTAGGACATGTTCTGAGAGGAAGTAGATATAACATCCTTAAGCTCATTATTCAAGGCAAAATAAAAGGCAAAAGAACTGTCGGTAGAAGAAGAATCTCATGGCTGCGCAACTTAAGGGCGTGGTTTGGTTGCACATCTGCAGAACTCTTCAGACAAGCGATTGATAAAGTCCGGGTAGTAGTGATGATTTCCAATCTCCGATAGGAGAGGAATTTTAAGAAGAAGGTCCTATATGGCCGTGGGTTGCATCTGGCTGGTATCAGAGCTACCCCCATGCTGTATATACGGGGCCCAGCTGTGCTCAGATCGACATATATCGACTCAAGAACATCGCGTGTAGGTCCTATATAGCCGTGGGTTGCAGCTGGCTGGTATCACAGCTACCCCAATGCTGTATATACGTGGCCCAGCTGTGCTCAGATCGACATATATCGACTCAAGAACATCGCCTGTAGGTCCTATATGGCCGTGGGTTGCATCTGGCTGGTATCAGAGCTACCCCCATGCTGTATATACAGCGCCCAGCTGTGCTCAGTTCGACATATATCCACTCTAGAACATCGCCTGTAGGTCATATATGGCCGTGGGTTGCATCTGGCTGGTATCAGAGCTACCCTCATGCTGTATATACGGAGCCCAGCTGTGCTCAGATCGACATATATCCACTCAAGAACATCGGCTGCAGGTCCTATATGGCCGTGGGTTGCATCTGGCTGGTATCAGAGCTACCCCCATGCTGTATATACGTGGCCCAGCTGTGCTCAGATCGACATATATCGACTCAACAACATCGCCTGTAGGTGCTATATGGCCGTGGGTTATATCTGGCTGGTATTAGAGCTACCCCCATGCTGTATATTCGGCGCCCAGCTGTGCTCAGATCGACATATATCCACTGAAGGTCCTATATGGCCGTGGGTTGCATCTGGCTGGTATCAGAGCTACCCTCATGCTGTATATACGGGGCCCAGCTGTGCTCAGATCGACATATATCGACTCAAGAACATCGCCTGTAGGTCCTATATGGCCATGGGTTGCATCTGGCTGGTATTAGAGCTACCCCCATGCTGTATATACGGCGCCCAGCTGTGCTCAGATCGACATATATCCACTGTAGGTCCTATATTGTCGTAGGTTGCATCTGGCTGGTATCAGAGCTACCCCCATGCTGCATATACGGGGCCCAGCTGTGCTCAGATCGACATATAACGACTCAAGAACATCGCCTGTAGGTCCTATATAGCCGTGGGTTGCAGCTGGCTGGTATCACAGCTACCCCCATGCTGTATATACGTGGCCCAGCTGTGCTTAGATCGACATATATCGACTCAAGAGCATTGCCTGTAGGTCCTATATGGCCGTGGGTTGCATCTGGCTGGTATCAGAGCTACCCCCATGCTGTATATACGGCGCCCAGCTGTGCTTAGATCGACATATATCCACTCAAGAACATCGCCTGTAGTTCCTATATGGCCGTGGGTTGCATCTAGCTGGTATCAGATCTACCGCCATGCTGTATATACGGGGCCCAGCTGTGCTCAGATCGACATATATCAACTCAAGAACATCGCCTGTAGGTCCTATATAGCCGTGGGTTGCAGCTGGCTGGTATCACAGCTACCCCCATGCTGTATACACGTGGCCCAGCTGTGCTCAGATCGACATATATCGACTCAAGAACATCGCCTGTAGGTCCTATATGGCCGTGGGTGGCATCTGGCTGGTATCAGAGCTACCCCTATGCTGTATATACGGCGCCCAGCTGTGCTTAGATCGACATATATCCACTCAAGAACATCGCCTGTAGGTCCTATATGGCCGTGGGTTGCATCTAGCTGATATCAGAGCTACCGCCATGCTGTATATACGGGGCCCAGCTGTGCTCAGATCGACATATATCGACTCAAGAACATCGCCTGTAGGTCCTATATAGCCGTGGGTTGCAGCTGGCTGGTATCACAGCTACCCCCATGCTGTATATACGTGGCCCAGCTGTGCTAAGATCGACATATATCGACTCTAGAACATCGCCTGTAGGTCCTATATGGCCGTGGGTTGCATCTGGCTGGAATCAGAGCTACCCTCAAGCTGTATATACGGGGCCCAGCTGTGCTCAGATCGACATATATCCACTCTAGAACATCGCCTGTAGGTCCTATATGGCCGTGGGTTGCATCTGGCTAGTATCAGAGCTACCCCCATGCTGTATATACGGCGCCCAGCTGTGCTTAGATCGACATATATCCACTCAAGAACATCGCCTGTAGGTCCTATATGGCCGTGGGTTGCATCTAGCTGATATCAGAGCTACCGCCATGCTGTATATACGGGGCCCAGCTGTGCTCAGATCGAAATATATCGACTCAAGAACATCGCCTGTAGGTGCTATGTGGCCGTGGGCTGCATCTGGCTGGTATCAGAGCTACGCCCATGCTGTATATACGGCGCCCAGCTGTGCTCAGATCGACATATATCCACTCTAGAACATCGCCTGTAGGTCCTATATGGCCGTGGGTTGCATCTGGCTGGTATCAGAGCTACCCTCAAGCTGTATATACGGGGCCCAGCTGTGCTCAGATCGACATATATCCACTCAAGAACATCGCCTGTAGGTCCTATATGGCCGTGGGTTGCATCTGGCTGGTATCAGAGCTACCCCCATGCTGTATATACGGCGCCCAGCTGTGCTTAGATCGACAAATATCCACTCAAGAACATCGCCTGTAGGTCCTATATGGCCGTGGGTTGCATCTAGCTGGTATCAGATCTACCGCCATGCTGTATATACGGGGCCCAGCTGTGCTCAGATCGACATATATCGACTCTAGAACATCGCCTGTAGGTCCTATATGGCCGTGGGTTGCATCTGGCTAGTATCAGAGCTACCCCCATGCTGTATATACGGCGCCCAGCTGTGCTTAGATCGACATATATCCACTCAAGAACATCGCCTGTAGGTCCTATATGCCCGTGGGTTGCATCTAGCTGATATCAGAGCTACCGCCATGCTGTATATACGGGGCCCAGCTGTGCTCAGATCGACATATATCGACTCAAGAACATCGCCTGTAGGTCCTATATAGCCGTGGGTTGCAGCTGGCTGGTATCACAGCTACCCCCATGCTGTATATACGTGGCCCAGCTGTGCTAAGATCGACATATATCGACTCTAGAACATCGCCTGTAGGTCCTATATGGCCGTGGGTTGCATCTGGCTGGAATCAGAGCTACCCTCAATCTGTATATACGGGGCCCAGCTGTGCTCAGATCGACATATATCCACTCAAGAACATCGGCTGTAGGTCCTATATGGCCGTGGGTTGCATCTAGCTGGTATCAGATCTTCCGCCATGCTGTATATACGGGGCCCAGCTGTGCTCAGATCGACATATATCGACTCTAGAACATCGCCTGTAGGTCCTATATGGCCGTGGGTTGCATCTGGCTAGTATCAGAGCTACCCCCATGCTGTATATACGGCTCCCAGCTGTGCTTAGATCGACATATATCCACTCAAGAACATCGCCTGTAGGTCCTATATGGCCGTGGGTTGCATCTAGCTGATATCAGAGCTACCGCCATGCTGTATATACGGGGCCCAGCTGTGCTCAGATCGACATATATCGACTCAAGAACATCGCCTGTAGGTGCTATGTGGCCGTGGGCTGCATCTGGCTGGTATCAGAGCTACGCCCATGCTGTATATACGGCGCCCAGCTGTGCTCAGATCGACATATATCCACTCTAGAACATCGCCTGTAGGTCCTATATGGCCGTGGGTTGCATCTGGCTGGTATCAGAGCTACCCTCAAGCTGTATATACGGGGCCCAGCTGTGCTCAGATCGACATATATCCACTCAAGAACATCGGCTGTAGGTCCTATATGGCCGTGGGTTGCATCTGGCTGGTATCAGAGCTACCCCCATGCTGTATATACGGGGCCCAGCTGTGCTCAGATCGACATATATCGACTCAAGAACATCGCCTGTAGGTCCAATATAGTCGTGGGTTGCAGCCTGGCTGGTATCACAGCTACCCCCATGCTGTATACACGGCGCCCAGCTGTGCTCAGATCGACATATATACACTGTAGGTCCTATATGGCTGTGGGTTGCATCTGGCTGGTATCAGAGCTACCCCCATGCTGCATATACGGGGCCCAGCTGTGCTCAGATCGACATATATCGACTCAAGAACATCGCCTGTAGGTCCTATATAGCCGTGGGTTGTAGCTGGCTGGTATCACAGCTACCCCCATGCTGTATATACGTGGCCCAGCTGTGCTCAGATCGACATATATCGACTCAAGGGTATCGCCTGTAGGTCCTATATGGCCGTGGGTTGCATCTGGCTGGTATCAGAGCTACCCCCATGCAGTATATACGGCGCCCAGCTGTGCTTAGATCGACATATATCCACTCAAGAACATCGCCTGTAGGTCCTATATGGCCGTGGGTTGCATCTAGCTGGTATCAGAGCTACCACCATGCTGTATATACGGGGCCCAGCTGTGCTCAGATCGACATATATCGACTCAAGAACATCGCCTGTAGGTCCTATATAGCCGTGGGTTGCAGCTGGCTGGTATCACAGCCACCCCCATGCTGTATATACGTGGCCCAGCTGTGCTCAGATCGACATATATCCACTCAAGAACATCGCCTGCAGGTTCTATATGGCCGTGGGTTGCATCTGGCTGGTATCAGAGCTACCCCCATGCTGTATATACGGGGCCCAGCTGTGCTCAGATCGACATATATCGACTCAAGAACATCACCTGTAGGTCCTATATAGCCGTGGGTTGCAGCTGGCTGGTATCACAGCTACCCCCATGCTGTATATACGTGGCCCAGCTGTGCTCAGATCGACATATATCGACTCAAGAGCATCGCCTGTAGGTCCTATATGGCCGTGGGTTGCATCTGGCTGGTATCAGAGCTACCCCCATGCTGTATATACGTGGCCCAGCTGTGCTCAGATCGACATATATCGACTCAAGAGCATCGCCTGTAGGTCCTATATGGCCGTGGGTTGCATCTGGCTGGTAACAGAGCTACCCCCATGCTGTATATACGGGGCCCAGCTGTGCTCAGATCGACATATATCGACTCAAGAACATCGCCTGTAGGTCCTATATGGCCGTGGGTTGCATCTGGCTGGTATCAGAGCTACCCCCATGCTGTATATACGGCGCCCAGCTGTGCTCAGATCGACATATATCCACTCTAGAACATCGCCTGTAGGTCATATATGGCCGTGGGTTGCATCTGGCTGGTATCAGAGCTACCCTCATGCTGTATATACGGGGCCCAGCTGTGCTCAGATCGACATATATCCACTCAAGAACATCGGCTGTAGGTCCTATATGGCCGTGGGTTGCATCTGGCTGGTATCAGAGCTACCCCCATGCTATATATACGGGGCCCAGCTGTGCTCAGATCGACATATATCGACTCAAGAACATCGCCTGTAGGTCCTATATAGTCGTGGGTTGCAGCCTGGCTGGTATCACAGCTACCCCCCATGCTGTATACACGGCGCCCAGCTGTGCTCAGATCGACATATATACACTGTAGGTCCTATATGGCCGTGGGTTGCATCTGCCTGGTATCAGAGCTACCCCCATGCTGTATATACGGGCCCCAGCTGTGCTCAGATCGACATATATCGACTCAAGAACATCGCCTGTAGGTCCTATATAGCCGTGGGTTGCAGCTGGCTGGTATCACAGCTACCCCAATGCTGTATATACGTGGCCCAGCTGTGCTCAGATCGACATATATCGACTCAAGAACATCGCCTGTAGGTCCTATATGGCCGTGGGTTTCATCTGGCTGGTATTAGAGCTAACCCCATGCTGTATATAAGGCGCCCGGCTGTGCTCAAATCGACATATATCCACTGTAGGTCCTATATGGCCGTGGGTTGCATCTGGCTGGTATCAGAGCTAACCCCATGCTGTATACACGGCGCCCAGCTGTGCTCAGATCGACATATATCCACTGTAGGTCCTATATGGCCGTGGGTTGCACCTGGCTGGTATCAGAGCTACCCCTATGCTGTATATACGGCGCTCAGCTGTGCTCAGATCGACATATATCCACTCAAGAACATCGCCTGTTGGTCCTATATGGCCGTGGGTTGCATCTGGCTGGTATCAGAGCCACCCCCATGCTGTATATACGGGGCCAAGCTGTGCTCAGATCGACATATATCGACTCAAGAACATCGCCTGTAGGTCCTATATGGCCGTGGGTTGCTACTGGCTGGTATTAGAGCTACCCCCATGCTGTATATACGGCGCCCAGCTGTGCTCAGATCGACATATATCCACTGTAGGTCCTATATTGTCGTGGGTTGCATTTGGCTGGTATCAGAGCTACCCCCATGCTGTATATACGGCGCCCAGCTGTGCTTAGATCGACATATATCCACTCAAGAACATCGCCTGTAGGTCCTATATGGCCGTGGGTTGCATCTGGCTGGTATCAGAGCTACCCCTATGCTGTATATACGGGGCCCAGCTGTGCTCAGATCGACATATATCGACTCAAGAACATCGCCTGTAGGTCTCATATGGCCGTGGGTTGCAGCTGGCTGGTATCACAGCTACCCCCATGCTGTATATACGTGGCCCAGCTGTGCTCAGATCGACATATATCGACTCAAGAGCATTGCCTGTAGGTCCTATATGGCCGTGGGTTGCATCTGGCTGGTATCAGAGCTACCCCCATGCTGTATATACGGCGCCCAGCTGTGCTTAGATCGACATATATCCACTCAAGAACATAGCCTGTAGGTCCTATATGGCCGTGGGTTGCATCTAGCTGGCATCAGAGCTACCGCCATGCTGTATATACGGGGCCCAGCTGTGCTCAGATCGAAATATATCGACTCAAGAACATCGCCTGTAGGTCCTATATAGCCGTGGGTTGCAGCTGGCTGGTATCACAGCTACCCCCATGCTGTATATACGTGGCCCAGCTGTGCTCAGATCGACATATATCGACTCAAGAGCATTGCCTGTAGGTCCTATATGGCCGTGGGTTGCATCTGGCTGGTGTCAGAGCTACCCCCATGCTGTATATACGGCGCCCAGCTGTGCTTAGATCGACATATATCCACTCAAGAACATCGCCTGTAGGTCCTATATAGCCGTGGGTTGCATCTAGCTGGTATCAGAGCTACCGCCATGCTGTATATACGGGGCCCAGCTGTGCTCAGATCGAAATATATCGACTCAAGAACATCGCCTGTAGGTCTTATATAGCCGTGGGTTGCAGCTGGCTGGTATCACAGCTACCCCCATGCTGTATATACGTGGCCCAGCTATGCTCAGATCGACATATATCGACTCTAGAACATCGCCTGTAGGTCCTATATGGCCGTGGGTTGCATCTGGCTAGAATCAGAGCTACCCTCAAGCTGTATATACGGGGCCCAGCTGTACTCAGATCGACATATATCCACTCAAGAACATCGGCTGTAGGTCCTATATGGCCGTGGGTTGCATCTGGCTGGTATCAGAGCTACCCCCATGCTGTATATATGGCGCCCAGCTGTGCTTAGATCGACATATATCCACTCAAGAACATCGCCTGTAGGTCCTATATGGCCGTGGGTTGCATCTAGCTGGTATCAGAGCTACCGCCATGCTGTATATACGGGGCCCAGCTGTGCTCAGATCGACATATATCGACTCTAGAACATCGCCTGTAGGTCCTATATGGCCGTGGGTTGCATCTGACTGGTATCAGAGCTACCCCCATGCTGTATATACGGCGCCCAGCTGTGCTTAGATCGACATATATCCACTCAAGAACATCGCCTGTAGGTCCTATATGGCCGTGGGTTGCATCTAGCTGATATCAGAGCTACCTCCATGCTGAATATACGGGGCCCAGCTGTGCTCAGATCGACATATATCGACTCAAGAACATGGCCTGTAGGTCCTATGTGGCCGTGCGTTGCATCTGGCTGGTATCAGAGCTACCCCCATGCTGTATATACGGCGCCCAGCTGTGCTCAGTTCGACATATATCCACTCTAGAACATCGCCTGTATGTCCTATATGGCCGTGGGTTGCATCTGGCTGGTATCAGAGCTACCCTCAAGCTGTATATACGGGGCCCAGCTGTGCTCAGATCGACATATATCCACTCAAGAACATCGGCTGTAGGTCCTATATGGCCGTGGGTTGCATCTGGCTGGTATCAGAGCTACCCCCATGCTGTATATACGGGGCCCAGCTGTGCTCAGATCGACATATATCGACTCTAGAACATCGCCTGTAGGTCCTATATGGCCGTGAGTTGCATCTGGCTGGAATCAGAGCTACCCTCAAGCTGTATATACGGGGCCCAGCTGTGCTCACATCGACATATATCCACTCAAGAACATCGGCTGTAGGTCCTATATGGCCGTGGGTTGCATCTGGCTGGTATCAGAGCTACCCCCATGCTGTATATATGGCGCCCAGCTGTGCTTAGATCGACATATATCCACTCAAGAACATCGCCTGTAGGTCCTATATGGCCGTGGGTTGCATCTAGCTGGTATCAGAGCTACCGCCATGCTGTATATACGGGGCCCAGCTGTGCTCAGATCGACATATATCGACTCTAGAACATCGCCTGTAGGTCCTATATGGCCGTGGGTTGCATCTGACTGGTATCAGAGCTACCCCCATGCTGTATATACGGCGCCCAGCTGTGCTTAAATCGACATATATCCACTCAAGAACATCGCCTGAAGGTCCTATATGGCCGTGGGTTGCATCTGGCTGGTATCAGAGCTACCCCTATGCTGTATATACGGGGCCCAGCTGTGCTCAGATCGACATATATCGACTCAAGAACATCGCGTGTAGGTCCTATATAGTCGTGGGTTGCAGCTGGCTGGTATCACAGCTACCCCCATGCTGTATATACGTGGCCCAGCTGTGCTCAGATCGACATATATCGACTCAAGAGAACTGCCTGTAGGTCCTATATGGCCGTGGGTTGCATCTGGCTGGTATCAGAGCTACCCCCATGCTGTATATACGGCGCCCAGCTGTGCTTAGATCGACATATATCCACTCAAGAACATCGCCTGTAGGTCCTATATGGCCGTGGGTTGCATCTAGCTGGTATCAGAGCTACCGCCATGCTGTATATACGGGGCCCAGCTGTGCTCAGATCGAAATATATCGACTCAAGAACATCGCCTGTAGGTCTTATATAGCCGTGGGTTGCAGCTGGCTGGTATCACAGCTACCCCCATGCTGTATATACGTGGCCCAGCTGTGCTCAGATCGACATATATCGACTCTAGAACATCGCCTGTAGGTCCTATATGGCCGTGGGTTGCATCTGGCTGGAATCAGAGCTACCCTCAAGCTGTATATACGGGGCCCAGCTGTACTCAGATCGACATATATCCACTCAAGAACATCGGCTGTAGGTCCTATATGGCCGTGGGTTGCATCTGGCTGGTATCAGAGCTACCACCATGCTGTATATATGGCGCCCAGCTGTGCTTAGATCGACATATATCCACTCAAGAACATCGCCTGTAGGTCCTATATGGCCGTGGGTTGCATCTAGCTGGTATCAGAGCTACCGCCATGCTGTATATACGGGGCCCAGCTGTGCTCAGATCGACATATATCGACTCTAGAACATCGCCTGTAGGTCCTATATGTCCGTGGGTTGCATCTGACTGGTATCAGAGCTACCCCCATGCTGTATATACGGCGCCCAGCTGTGCTTAGATCGACATATATCCACTCAAGAACATCGCCTGTAGGTCCTATATGGCCGTGGGTTGCATCTAGCTGATATCAGAGCTACCTCCATGCTGTATATACGGGGCCCAGCTGTGCTCAGATCGACATATATCGACTCAAGAACATCGCCTGTAGGTCCTATGTGGCCGTGCGTTGCATCTGGCTGGTATCAGAGCTACCCCCATGCTGTATATACGACGCCCAGCTGTGCTCAGTTCGACATATATCCACTCTAGAACATCGCCTGTATGTCCTATATGGCCGTGGGTTGCATCTGGCTGGTATCAGAGCTACCCTCAAGCTGTATATACGGGGCCCAGCTGTGCTCAGATCGACATATATCCACTCAAGAACATCGGCTGTAGGTCCTATATGGCCGTGGGTTGCATCTGGCTGGTATCAGAGCTACCCCCATGCTGTATATACGGGGCCCAGCAGTGCTCAGATCGACATATATCGACTCAAGAACATCGCCTGTAGGTCCAATATAGTCGTGGGTTGCAGCCTGGCTGGTATCACAGCTACCCCCATGCTGTATACACGGCGCCCAGCTGTGCTCAGATCGACATATATCCACTGTAAGTCCTATATGGCCGTGGGTTGCATCTGGCTGGTATCAGAGCTACCCCCATGCTGTATATACGGCGCCCAGCTGTGCTCAGATCGACATATATCCACTGTAGGTCCTATATGGCCGTGGGTTGCATCTGGCTGGTATTAGAGCTACCCCCATGCTGTATATACGGCGCCCAGCTGTGCTCAGATCGACATATATCCACTGTAGGTCCTATATAGCCGTGGGTTGCATCTGGCTGGTATCAGAGCTACCCCCATGCTGCATATACGGGGCCCAGCTGTGCTCAGATCGACATATACCGACTCAAGACCATCGCCTGTAGGTCCTATATAGCCGTGGGTTGTAGCTGGCTGGTATCACAGCTACCCCCATGCTGTATATACGTGGCCCAGCTGTGCTCAGATCGACATATATCGACTCAAGGGTATCGCCTGTAGGTCCTATATGGCCGTGGGTTGCATCTGGCTGGTATCAGAGCTACCCCCATGCAGTATATACGGCGCCCAGCTGTGCTTAGATCGACATATATCCACTCAAGAACATCGCCTGTAGGTCCTATATGGCCGTGGGTTGCATCTAGCTGGTATCAGAGCTACCACCATGCTGTATATACGGGGCCCAGCTGTGCTCATATCGACATATATCGACTCAAGAACATCGCCTGTAGGTCCTATATAGCCGTGGGTTGCAGCTGGCTGGTATCACAGCCACCCCCATGCTGTATATACGTGGCCCAGCTGTGCTCAGATCGACATATATCGACTCAAGAACATCGCCTGTAGGTCCTATATGGCCGTGGGTTGCATCTGGCTGGTATCATAGCTACCCCTATGCTGTATATACGGCGCTCAGCTGTGCTCAGATCGACATATATCCACTCAAGAACATCGCCTGCAGGTTCTATATGGCCGTGGGTTGCATCTGGCTGGTATCAGAGCTACACCCATGCTGTATATACGGGGCCCAACTGTGCTCAGATCGACATATATCGACTCAAGAACATCACCTGTAGGTCCTATATAGCCGTGGGTTGCAGCTGGCTGGTATCACAGCTACCCCCATGCTGTATATACGTGGCCCAGCTGTGCTCAGATCGACATATATCGACTCAAGAACATCGCCTGTAGGTCCTATATGGCCGTGGGTTGCATCTGGCTGGTATCAGAGCTACCCCCATGCTGTATATACGGCACCCAGCTGTGCTCAGATCGACATATATCCACTCTAGAACATCGCCTGTAGGTCATATATGGCCGTGGGTTGCATCTGGCTGGTATCAGAGCTACCCTCATGCTGTATATACGGGGCCCAGCTGTGCTCAGATCGACATATATCCACTCAAGAACATCGGCCGTAGGTCCTATATGGCCGTGGGTTGCATCTGGCTGGTATCAGAGCTACCCCCATGCTATATATACGGGGCCCAGCTGTGCTCAGATCGACATATATCGACTCAAGAACATCGCCTGTAGGTCCTATATAGTCGTGGGTTGCAGCCTGGCTGGTATCACAGCTACCCCCCATGCTGTATACACGGCGCCCAGCTGTGCTCAGATCGACATATATCCACTGTAGGTCCTATATGGCCGTGGGTTGCATCTGGCTGGTATCAGAGCTACCCCCATGCTGTATATACGGGGCCTAGCTGTGCTCAGATCGACATATATCGACTCAAGAACATCGCCTGTAGGTCCTATATAGCCGTGGGTTGCAGCTGGCTGGTATCACAGCTACCCCAATGCTGTATATACGTGGCCCAGCTGTGCTCAGATCGACATATATCGACTCAAGAACATCGCCTGTAGGTCCTATATGGCCGTGGGTTGCATCTGGCTGGTATCAGAGCTACCCCCATGCTGTATATACGGCGCTCAGCTGTGCTCAGATCGACATATATCCACTCAAGAACATCGCATGTAGGTCCTATATGGCCGTGGGTTGCACCTGGCTGGTATCAGAGCTACCCCCATGTTGTATATACGGCGCCCAGCTGTGCTCAGATCGACATATATCCACTGTAGGTCCTATATGGCCGTCGGTTGCATCTGGTTGTTATCAGAGCTACCCCTATGCTGTATATACGGCGCTCAGCTGTGCTCAGATCGACATATATCCACTCAAGAACATCGCCTGTTGGTCCTATATGGCCGTGGGTTGCATCTGGCTGGTATCAGAGCTACCACCATGCTGTATATACGGGGCCCAGCTGTGCTCAGATCGACATATATCGACTCAAGAACATCGCATGTAGGTCCTATATGGCCGTGGGTTGCACCTGGCTGGTATCAGAGCTACCCCCATGCTGTATATACGGCGCCCAGCTGTGCTCAAATCGACATATATCCACTCTAGAACATCGCCTGTAGGTCCTATATAGCCGTGGGTTGCATCTGGCTGGTATCAGAGCTACCCTCATGGTGTATATAGGGGGCCCAACTGTGCTCAGATCGACATATATCCACTCAAGAACATTGCCTGTAGGTCCTATATGGCCGTGGGTTGCATCTGGCTGGTATCAGAGCTACCCCTATGCTGTATATACGGGGCCCAGCTGTACTCAGATCGAGATATATCGACTCAAGAACATCGCCTGTAGGTCCTATATAGTCGTGGGTTGCAGCCTGGCTGGTATCACAGCTACCCCCATGTTGTATACACGGCGCCCAGCTGTGCTCAGATCGACATATATCCACTGTAGGTCCTATATGGCCGTGGGTTGCATCTGGCTGGTATCAGAGCTACCCCCATGCTGTATATACGGGGCCCAGCTATGCTCAGATCGACATATATCCACTCTAGAACATCGCCTGTAGGTCCTATATTGTCGTGGGTTGCAGCCTGGCTGGTATCACAGCTACCCCCATGCTGTATACACGGCGCCCAGCTGTGCTCAGATCGACATATATCCACTGTAGGTCCTATATGGCCGTGGGTTGCATCTGGCTGGTATCAGAGCTACCCCCATGCTGTATACACGGGGCCCAGCTATGCTCAGATCGACATATATCCACTCTAGAACATCGCCTGTAGGTCCTATATGGCCGTGGGTTGCATCTGGCTGGTATCAGAGCTACCCCCATGCTGTATACACGGGGCCCAGCTATGCTCAGATCGACATATATCCACTCAAGAACATAGCCTGTAGGTCCTATATGGCCGTGGATTGCATCTGGCTGGTATCAGAGCTACCCCTATGCTGCATATACGGGGCCCAGCTGTGCTCAGATCGAGATATATCGACTCAAGAACATCGCCTGTAGGTCCTATATAGTCGTGGGTTGCAGCCTGGCTGGTATCACAGCTACCCCCATGCTGTATACACGGCGCCCAGCTGTGCTCAGATCGACATATATCCACTGTAGGTCCTATATGGCCATGGGTTGCATCTGGCTGGTATCAGAGCTACCCCCATGCTGTATATACGGGGCCCAGCTATGCTCAGATCGACATATATCCACTCTAGAAAATCGCCTGTAGGTCCTATATGGCCGTGGGTTGCATCTGGCTGGTATCAGAGCTACCCTCATGCTGTATATACGGGGCCCAGCTGTGCTCAGATGGACATATATCCACTCAAGAACATCGCCTGTAGGTCCTATATGGCCGTGGGTTGCATCTGGCTGGTATCAGAGCTACCCCCATGCTGTATATACGGGGCCCAGCTGAGCTCAGATCGACATATGTCGACTCAAGAACATCGCCTGTAGGTCCTATATGGCCGTGGGTTGCATCTGGCTGGTATTAGAGCTACCCCCATGCTGTATATACGGCGCCCAGCTGTGCTCAGATCGACTTATATCCACTGTAGGTCAAATATGGCCGTGGGTTGCATCTGGCTGGTATCAGAGCTACCCCCATGCTGCATATACGGGGCCCAGCTGTGCTCAGATCGACATATATCGACTCAAGAACATCGCCTGTAGGTCCTATTTAGCCGTGGGTTGCAGCTGGCTGGTATCACAGCTACCCCCATGCTGTATATACGTGGCCCAGCTGTGCTCAGATCGACATATATCGACTCAAGAGCATCGCCTGTAGGTCCTATATGGCCGTGGGTTGCATCTGGCTGGTATCAGAGCTACCCCCATGATGTATATACGGCGCCCAGCTGTGCTTAGATCGACATATATCCACTCTAGAACATCGCCTGTAGGTCCTATATGGCCGTGGGTTGCATCTAGCTGGTATCATGCTGTATATACGGGCCCAGCTGAGCTCAGATCGACATATATCGACTCAAGAACATCGCCTGTAGGTCCTATATAGCCGTGGGTTGCAGCTGGCTGGTATCACAGCTACCCCCATGCTGTATATACGTGGCCCAGCTGTGCTCAGATCGACATATATCGACTCAAGAACATCGCCTGTAGGTCCTATATGGCCGTGGGTTGCATCTGGCGGGTATCAGAGCTACCCCCATGATGTATATACGGCGCCAAGCTGTGCTTAGATCGACATATATCCACTCAAGAACATCGCCTGTAGGTCCTATATGGCCGTGGGTTGCATCTAGCTGGTATCATGCTGTATATACGGGGCCCAGCTGAGCTCAGATCGACATATATCGACTCAAGAACATTTCCTGTAGGTCCTATATAGCCGTGGATTGCAGCTGGATGGTATCACAGCTACCCCCATGCTGTATATACGTGGCCCAGCTGTACTCAGATCGACATATATCGACTCAAGAACATCGCCTGTAGGTCCTATATGGCCGTGGGTTGCATCTGGCGGGTATCAGAGCTACCCCTATGCTGTATATACGGCGCTCAGCTGTGCTCAGATCGACATATATCCACTCAAAAACATCGCCTGTAGGTCCTATATGGCCGTGGGTTGCATCTGGCTGGTAACAGAGCTACCCCCATGCTGTATATACGGGGCCCAGCTGTGCTCAGATCGACTTATATCGACTCAAGAACATCGCCTGTAGGTCCTATATAGCCGTGGGTTGCAGCTGGCTGGCATCAGAGCTACCCCCATGCTGTATATACGTGGCCCAGCTGTGCTCAGATCGACATATATCGACTCAAGAACATCGTCTGTAGGTCCTATATGGCCGTGGGTTGCATCTGGCTGGTATTAGAGCTACCCCCATGCTGTATATACGGCGCCCAGCTGTGCTCAGATCGACATATATCCACTGTAGGTCCTATATAGCCGTGGGTTGCATCTGGCTGGTATCATAGCTACCCCCATGCTGCATATACGGGGCCCAGCTGTGCTCAGATCGACATATATCGACTCAAGAACATTGCCTGTAGGTCCTATATAGCCGTGGGTTGCAGCTGGCTGGTATCACAGCTACCCCCATGCTGTATATACGTGGCCCAGCTGTACTCAGATCGACATATATCGACTCAAGAACATCGCCTGTAGGTCCTATATGGCCGTGGGTTGCATCTGGCGGGTATCAGCGCTACCCCCATGCTGTATATACGGCGCCCAGCTGTGCTCAGATCGACATATATCCACTGTAGGTCCTATATGGCCGTGGGTTGCTTCTGGCTGGTATCAGAGCTACCATCATGCTGCATATACGGGGCCCAGCTGTGCTCAGATCGACATATATCGACTCAAGAACATCGCCTGTAGGTCCTATATAGCCGTGGGTTGCAGCTGGCTGGTATCACAGCTACCCCCATGCTGTATATACATGGCCCATCTGTGCTCAGATCGACATATATCGACTCAAGAGCATCGCCTGTAGGTCCTATATGCCCGTGGGTTGCATCTGGCTGTATATACGGCGCCCAGCTGTGCTTAGAGCGACATATATCCACTCAAGAACATCGCCTGTAGGTCCTATATTGCCGTGGGTTGCATCTAGCTGGTATCAGAGCTACCGCCATGTTGTATATACGGGGCCCAGCTGTGCTCAGATCGACATATATCGACTCAAGAACATCGCCTGTAGGTCCCATATAGCCGTGGGTTGCAGCTGGCTGGTATCACAGCTACCCCCATGCTGTATATACGTGGCCCAGCTGTGCTCAGATCGATATATATATATATATATCGACTCAAGAACATCGCCTGTAAGTCCTATATGGCCGTGGGTTGCATCTGGCTGGTAACAGAGCTACACCCATGCTGTATATACGGGGCCCAGCTGTGCTCAGATCGACATATATCGACTCAAGAACATCGCCTGTAGGTCCTATATGGCCGTGGGTTGCATCTGACTGGTATCAGAGCTACCCCCATGCTGTATATACGGCGCCCAGCTGTGCTCAGATCGACATATATCCACTGTAGGTCCTATATAGCCGTGGGTTGCATCTGGCTGGTATCAGAGCTACCCCCATGCTGCATATACGGGGCCCAGCTGTGCTCAGATCGACATATATCGACTCAAGAACATTGCCTGTAGGTCCTATATAGCCGTGGGTTGCAGCTGGCTGGTATCACAGCTACCCCCATGCTGTATATACGTGGCCCAGCTGTACTGAGATCGACATATATCGACTCAAGAACATCGCCTGTAGGTCCTATATGGCCGTGGGTTGCATCTGGCGGGTATCAGAGCTACCATTATGCTGTATATACGGGGCCCAGCTGTGCTCAGATCGACATAAATCGACTCAAGAACATCGCCTGTAGGTCCTATATAGTCGTGGGTTGCAGCCTGGCTGGTATCACAGCTACCCCCATGCTGTATATACGTGGCCCAGCTGTGCTCAGATCGACATATATCGATTCTAGAACATCGCCTATAGGTCCTATATGGCCGTGGGTTGCATCTGGCTGGTATCAGAGCTACCCTCATGCTGTATATACGAGGCCCAGCTGTGCTCAGATCGACATATATCCACTCAAGAACATCGCCTGTAGGTCCTATATGGCCGTGGGTTGCATCTGGCTGGTATCAGAGCTACCCCCATGCTTTATATACGGGGCCCCGCTGTGCTCAGATCGACATATATCGACTCAAGAACATCGCCTGTAGGTCCTATATAGTCGTGGGTTGCAGCCTGGCTGGTATCACAGCTACCCCCATGCTGTATACACGGCGCCCAGCTGTCCTCAGATCGACATATATCCACTGTAGGTCCTATATGGCCGTGGGTTGCATCTGGCTGGTATCAGAGCTACCCCCATGCTATATATACGGGGCCCAGCTGTGCTCAGATCGACATATATCGAGTCAAGAACATCGCCTGTAGGTCCTATATAACCGTGGGTTGCAGCTGGCTGGTATCACAGCTACCCCCATGCTGTATATACGTGGCCCAGCTGTGCTCAGATCGACATATATCGACTCAACAACATCGCCTGTAGGTGCTATATGGCCGTGGGTTGCAACTGGCTGGTATTAGAGCTACCCCCATGCTGTATATACGGCGCCCAGCTGTGCTCAGATCGACATATATCCACTGTCGGTCCTATATGGCCGTGGGTTGCATCTGGCTGGTATCAGAGCTACCCTCATGCTGTATATACGAGGCCCAGCTGTGCTCAGATCGATATATATATATATATATATATATATATCCACTCAAAGAACATCGCCTGTAGGTCCTATATGGCCGTGGGTTGCATCTGGCTGGTATCAGAGCTACCCCCATGTTGTATATACGGGGCCCAGCTGTGCTCAGATCGACATATATCGACTCAAGAACATCGCCTGTAGGTCCTATATAGTCGTGGGTTGCAGCCTGGCTGGTATCACAGCTACCCCCATGCTGTATACACGGCGTCCAGCTGTGCTCAGATCGACATATATCCACTGTAGGTCCTATATGGCCGTGGGTTGCATCTGGCTGGTATCAGAGCTACCCCCATGCTGTATATACGGGGCCCAGCTGTGCTCAGATCGACATATATCGGCTCAAGAACATCGCCTGTAGGTCCTATATAGCCGTGGGTTGCAGCTGGCTGGTATCACAGCTACCCCCATGCTGTATATACGTGGCCCAGCTGTGCTCAGATCGACATATATCGACTCAAGAACATCGCCTGTAGGTCCTATATGGCCGTGGGTTGCATCTGGCTGGTATTAGAGCTACCCCCATGCTGTATATACGGCGCCCAGCTGTGCTCAGATCGACATATATCCACTGTAGGTCCTATATGGCCGTGGGTTGCTTCTGGCTGGTATCAGAGCTACCACCATGCTGCATATACGGGGCCCAGCTGTGCTCAGATCGACATATATCGACTCAAGAACATCGCCTGTAGGTCCTATATAGCCGTGGGTTGCAGCTGGCTGGTATCACAGCTACCCCCATGCTGTATATACGTGGCCCAGCTGTGCTCAGATCGATATATATATATATCGACTCAAGAACATCGCCTGTAAGTCCTATATGGCCGTGGGTTGCATCTGGCTGGTATCAGAGCTACCCCCATGCTGTATATACGGGGCCCAGCTGTGCTCAGATCGACATATATCGACTCAAGAGCATCGCCTGTAGGTCCTATATGCCCGTGGGTTGCATCTGGCTGTATATACGGCGCCCAGCTGTGCTTAGAGCGACATATATCCACTCAAGAACATCGCCTGTAGGTCCTATATTGCCGTGGGTTGCATCTAGCTGGTATCAGAGCTACCGCCACGCTGTATATACGGGGCCCAGCTGTGCTCAGATCGACATATATCGACTCAAGAACATCGCCTGTAGGTCCTATATAGCCGTGGGTTGCAGCTGGCTGGTATCACAGCTACCCCCATGCTGTATATACGTGGCCCAGCTGTGCTCAGATCGATATATATATATATCGACTCAAGAACATCGCCTGTAAGTCCTATATGGCCGTGGGTTGCATCTGGCTGGTATCAGAGCTACCCCCATGCTGTATATACGGGGCCCAGCTGTGCTCAGATCGATATATATATATCCACTCAAAGAACATCGCCTGTAGGTCCTATATGGCCGTGGGTTGCATCTGGCTGGTATCAGAGCTACCCCCATGTTGTATATACGGGGCCCAGCTGTGCTCAGATCGACATATATCGGCTCAAGAACATCGCCTGTAGGTCCTATATAGCCGTGGGTTGCAGCTGGCTGGTATCACAGCTACCCCCATGCTGTATATACGTGGCCCAGCTGTGCTCAGATCGACATATATCGACTCAAGAACATCGCCTGTAGGTCCTATATGGCCGTGGGTTGCATCTGGCTGGTATTAGAGCTACCCCCATGCTGTATATACGGCGCCCAGCTATGCTCAGATCGACATATATCCACTGTAGGTCCTATATGGCCGTGGGTTGCTTCTGGCTGGTATCAGAGCTACCACCATGCTGCATATACGGGGCCCAGCTGTGCTCAGATCGACATATATCGACTCAAGAACATCGCCTGTGGGTCCTATATACCCGTGGGTTGCAGCTGGCTGGTATCACAGCTACCCCCATGCTGTATATACGTGGCCCAGCTGTGCTCAGATCGATATATATATATATCGACTCAAGAACATCGCCTGTAAGTCCTATATGGCCGTGGGTTGCATCTGGCTGGTATTAGAGCTACCCCCATGCTGTATATACGGCGCCTAGCTGTGCTGAGATCGACATATGTCCACTGTAGGTCCTATATTGTCGTGGGTTGCATCTGGCTGGTATCAGAGCTACCCCCATGCTGTATATACGGCGCCCAGCTGTGCTTAGATCGACATATATCCACTCAAGAACATCGCCTGTAGGTCCTATATGGCCGTGGGTTGCATCTGGTTGGTATCAGAGCTACCCCTATTCTGTATATACGGGGCCCAGCTGTGTTCAGATCGACATATATCGACTCAAGAACATCGCCTGTAGGTCCTATATAGCCGTGGGTTGCAGCTGGCTGGTATCACAGCTACCCCCATGCTGTATATACGTGGCCCAGCTGTGCTCAGATCGACATATATCGACTCAAGAGCATTGCCTGTAGGTCCTATATGGCCGTGGGTTGCATCTGGCTGGTATCAGAGCTACCCCCATGCTGTATATACGGCGCCCAGCTGTGCTTAGATCGACATATATCCACTCAAGAACATCGCCTGTAGGTCCTATATGGCCGTGGGTTGCATCTAGCTGGTATCAGAGCTACCGCCATGCTGTATATACGGGGCCCAGCTGTGCTCAGATCGAAATATATCGACTCAAGAACATCGCCTGTAGGTCCTATATAGCCGTGGGTTGCAGCTGGCTGGTATCACAGCTACCTCCATGCTGTATATACGTGGTCCAGCTGTGCTCAGATCGACATAAATCTACTCTAGAACATCGCCTGTAGGTCCTATATGGCCGTGGGTTGCATCTGGCTGGAATCAGAGCTACCCTCAAGCTGTATATACGGGGCCCAGCTGTGCTCAGATCGACATATATGAACTCAAGAACATCGGCTGTAGGTCCTATATGGCCGTGGGTTGCATCTGGCTGGTATCAGAGCTACCCCCATGCTGTATATATAGCGCCCAGCTGTGCTTAGATCGACATATATCCACTCAAGAACATCGCCTGTAGGTCCTATATGGCCGTGGGTTGCATCTAGCTGGTATCAGAGCTACCGCCATGCTGTATATACGGGGCCCAGCTGTGTTCAGATCGACATATATCGACTCAAAAACATCGCCTGTAGGTCCTATATAGCCGTGGGTTGCAGCTGGCTGGTATCACAGCTACCCGCATGCTGTATATGCGTGGCCCAGCTGTGCTCAGATCGACATATATCGACTCTAGAACATCGCCTGTAGGTCCTATATGGCCGTGGGTTGCATCTGGCTGGTATCAGAGCTACCCGCATGCTGTATATACGGCGCCCAGCTGTGCTTAGATCGACATATATCCACTCAAGAACATCGCCTGTAGGTGCTATATGGCCGTGGGTTGCATCTAGCTGGTATCAGAGCTACCGCCATGCTGTATATACGGGGCCCAGCTGTGCTCAGATCGACATATATCGACTCAAGAACATCGCCTGTAGGTCCTATATGGCCGTGGGTTGCATCTGGCTGGTATCAGAGCTACCCCCATGCTGTATATACGGCGCCCAGCTGTGCTTAGATCGACATATATCCACTCAAGAACATCGCCTGTAGGTCCTATATGGCCGTGGGTTGCATCTGGCTGGTATCAGAGCTACCCCTATGCTGTATATACGGGGCCTAGCTGTGCTCAGATCGACATATATCGACTCAAGAACATCGCCTGTAGGTCCTATATAGCCGTGGGTTGCAGCTGGCTGGTATCACAGCTACCCGCATGCTGTATATGCGTGGCCCAGCTGTGCTCAGATCGACATATATCGACTCTAGAACATCGCCTGTAGGTCCTATATGGCCGTGGGTTGCATCTGGCTGGTATCAGAGCTACCCCCATGCTGTATATACGGCGCCCAGCTGTGCTTAGATCGACATATATCCACTCAAGAACATCGCCTGTAGGTCCTATATGGCCGTGGGTTGCATCTAGCTGGTATCAGAGCTACCGCCATGCTGTATATACGGGGCCCAGCTGTGCTCAGATCGACATATATCGACTCAAGAACATCGCCTGTAGGTCCTATATGGCCGTGGGTTGCATCTGGCTGGTATCAGAGCTACCCCCATGCTGTATATACGGCGCCCAGCTGTGCTTAGATCGACATATATCCACTCAAGAACATCGCCTGTAGGTCCTATATGGCCGTGGGTTGAATCTAGCTGGTATCAGAGCTACCGCCATGCTGTATATACGGGGCCCAGCTGTGCTCAGATCGAAATATATCGACTCAAGAACATCGCCTGTAGGTCCTATATAGCCGTGGGTTGCAGCTGGCTGGTATCACAGCTACCCCCATGCTGTATATACGTGGCCCAGCTGTGCTCAGATCGACATATATCGACTCTAGAACATCGCCTGTAGGTCCTATATGGCCGTGGGTTGCATCTGGCTGGAATCAGAGCTACCCTCAAGCTGTATATATGGCGCCCAGCTGTGCTTAGATCGACACATATCCACTCAAGAACATCGCCTGTGGGTCCTATATGGCCGTGGGTTGCATCTAGCTGGTATCAGAGCTACCGCCATGCTGTATATACGGGGCCCAGCTGTGCTCAGATCGACATATATCGACTCAAGAACATCGCCTGTATGTCCTATATAATCGTGGGTTGCAGCCTGGCTGGTATCACAGCTACCCCCATGCTGTATACACGGCGCCCAGCTGTGCTCAGATCGGCATATATCGACTCAAGAACATCGCCTGTAGGTCCTATATAGCCGTGGGTTGCAGCTGGCTGGTATCACAGCTACCCCCATGCTGTATATACGTGGCCCAGCTGTGCTCAGATCGACATATATCGACTCAAGAACATCGCCTGTAGGTCCTATATGGCCGTGGGTTGCATCTGGCTGGTATTAGAGCTACCCCCATGCTGTATATACGGCGCCCAGCTGTGCTCATATCGACATATATCCACTGTAGGTCCTATATGTCCGTGGGTTGCATCTGGCTGGTATCAGAGCTACCCCCATGCTGCATATACGGGGCCCAGCTGTGCTCAGATCGACATATATCGATTCAAGAACATCGCCTGTAGGTCCTATATAGCCGTGGGTTGCAGCTGGCTGCTATCACAGCTACCCCCATGCTGTATATACATGGCCCAGCTGTGCTCAGATCGACATATATCGACTCAAGAGCATCGCCTGTAGGTCCTATATGCCCGTGGGTTGCATCTGGCTGGTATCAGAGCTACGCCCATGCTGTATATACGGCGCCCAGCTGTGCTTAGATCGACATATATCCACTCAAGAACATCGCCTGTAGGTCCTATATTGCCGTGGGTTGTATCTAGCTTGTATCAGAGCTACCGCCATGCTGTATATACGGGGCCCAGCTTTGCTCAGATCGACATAAATCGACTCAAGAACATCGCCTGTAGGTCCTATATAGCCGTGGGTTGCAGCTGGCTGGTATCACAGCTACCCCCATGCTGTATATACGTGGCCCAGCTGTGCTCAGATCGACATATATCGACTCAAGAACATCGCCTGTAGGTCCTATATGGCCGTGGGTTGCATCTGGCTGGTATCAGAGCTACCCCTATGCTGTATATACGGCGCTCAGCTGTGCTCAGATCGACATATATCCACTCAAGAACATCGCCTGTAGGTCCTATATAGCCGTGGGTTGCATCTGGCTGGTATCAGAGCTACCCTCATGCTGTATATACGGGGCGCAACTGTGCTCAGATCGACATATATCCACTCAAGAACATCGCCTGTAGGTCCTATATGGCCGTGGGTTGCATCTGGCTGGTATCAGAGCTACCCCTATGCTGTATATACGGGGCCCAGCTGTGCTCAGATCGACATATATCGACTCAAGAACATCGCCTGTAGGTCATATATAGTCGTGGGTTGCAGTCTGGCTGGTATCACAGCTACCCCCATGCTGTATACACGGCGCCCAGCTGTGCTCAGATCGACATATATCCACTGTAGGTCCTATATAGCCTTGGTTTGCATCTGGCTGGTATCAGAGCTACCCCCATGCTGTATATACGGGGCCCAGCTGTGATCAGATCGACATATATCGACTCAAGAACATCGCCTGTAGGTCCTATATAGCCGTGGGTTGCAGCTGGCTGGTATCACATCTACCCCCATGCTGTATATACGTGGCCCAGCTGAGCTCAGATCGACATATATCGATTCAAGAACATCGCCTGTAGGTCCTATATGACCGTGGGTTGCATCTGGCTGGTATTAGAGCTACCCTCATGCTGTATATACGGCGCCCAGCTGTGCTCAGATCGACATATATCCACTCAAGAACATCGCCTGTAGGTCCTATATGGCCGTGGGTTGCATCTAGCTGGTATCAGAGCTACCGCCATGCTGTATATACGGGGCCCAGCTTTGCTCAGATCGACATAAATCGACTCAAGAACATCGCCTGTAGGTCCTATATAGCCGTGGGTTGCAGCTGGCTGGTATCACAGCTACCCCCATGCTGTATATACGTGGCCCAGCTGTGCTCAGATCGACATATATCGACTCAAGAACATCGCCTGTAGGTCCTATATGGCCGTGGGTTGCATCTGGCTGGTATCAGAGCTACCCCTATGCTGTATATACGGCGCTCAGCTGTGCTCAGATCGACATATATCCACTCAAGAACATCGCCTGTAGGTCCTATATAGCCGTGGGTTGCATCTGGCTGGTATCAGAGCTACCCTCATGCTGTATATACGGGGCGCAACTGTGCTCAGATCGACATATATCCACTCAAGAACATCGCCTGTAGGTCCTATATGGCCGTGGGTTGCATCTGGCTGGTATCAGAGCTACCCCTATGCTGTATATACGGGGCCCAGCTGTGCTCAGATCGACATATATCGACTCAAGAACATCGCCTGTAGGTCATATATAGTCGTGGGTTGCAGTCTGGCTGGTATCACAGCTACCCCCATGCTGTATACACGGCGCCCAGCTGTGCTCAGATCGACATATATCCACTGTAGGTCCTATATAGCCGTGGTTTGCATCTGGCTGGTATCAGAGCTACCCCCATGCTGTATATACGGGGCCCAGCTGTGATCAGATCGACATATATCGACTCAAGAACATCGCCTGTAGGTCCTATATAGCCGTGGGTTGCAGCTGGCTGGTATCACATCTACCCCCATGCTGTATATACGTGGCCCAGCTGAGCTCAGATCGACATATATCGATTCAAGAACATCGCCTGTAGGTCCTATATGACCGTGGGTTGCATCTGGCTGGTATTAGAGCTACCCTCATGCTGTATATACGGCGCCCAGCTGTGCTCAGATCGACATATATCCACTCAAGAACATCGCCTGTAGGTCCTATATGGCCGTGGGTTGCATCTAGCTGGTATCAGAGCTACCGCCATGCTGTATATACGGGGCCCAGCTGTGCTCAGATCGACATATATCAACTCAAGAACATCGCCTGTAGGTCCTATATAGCCGTGGGTTGCAGCTGGCTGGTATCACAGCTACCCCCATGCTGTATATACGTGGCCCAGCTGTGCTCAGATCGACATATATCGACTCAAGAGCATCGCCTGTAGGTCCTATATGGCCGTGGGTTGCATCTGGCTGGTATCAGAGCTACCCCCATGCTGCATATACGGGGCCCAGCTGTGCTCAGAGCGACACATATCGACTCAAGAACATCGCCTGTAGGTCCTATATAGCCGTGGGTTGCAGCTGGCTGGTATCACGCTACCCCCATGCTGTATATACGTGGCCCAGCTGTGCTCAGATCGACATATATCGACTCAAGAGCATCGCCTGTAGGTCCTATATGGCCGTGGGTTGCATCTGGCTGGTATCAGAGCTACCCCCATGCTGTATATACGGCGCCCAGCTGTGCTTAGATCGACATATATCCACTCAAGAACATCGCCTGTAGGTCCTATATGGCCGTGGGTTGCATCTAGCTGGTATCAGAGCTACCGCCATGCTGTATATACGGCGCCCAGCTGTGCTCAGATCGACATATATCCACTCTAGAACATCGCCTGTAGGTCCTATATGGCCGTGGGTTGCATCTGGCTGGTATCAGAGCTACCCCCATGCTGTATATACGGCGCCCAGCTGTGCTCAGATCGACATATATCCACTCTAGAACATCGCCTGTAGGTCATATATGGCCGTGGGTTGCATCTGGCTGGTATAAGAGCTACCCTCATACTGTATATACGGGGTCCAGCTGTGCTCAGATCGACATATATCCACTCAAGAACATCGGCTGTAGGTCCTATATGGTCGTGGGTTGCAGGCTGGCTGGTATCACAGCTACCCCCATGCTGTATACACGGCGCCCAGCTGTGCTCAGATCGACATATATCCACTGTAGGTCCTATATGGCCGTCGGTTGCATCTGGCTGGTATCAGAGCTACCCCCATGCTGTATATACGGCGCCCAGCTGTGCTCAGATCGACATATATCCACTCTAGAACATCGCCTGTAGGTCATATATGGCCGTGGGTTGCATCTGGCTGGTATCAGAGCTACCCTCATGCTGTATATACGGGGCCCAGCTGTGCTCAGATCGACATATATCCACTCAAGAACATCGGCTGTAGGTCCTATATGGCCGTGGGTTGCATCTGGCTGGTATCAGAGCTACCCCCATGCTGTATATACGTGGCCCTGCTGTGCTCAGATCGACATATATCGACTCAACAACATCGCCTGTAGGTGCTATATGGCCGTGGGTTGCATCTGGCTGGTATTAGAGCTACCCCCATGCTGTATATTCGGCGCCCAGCTGTGCTCAGATCGACAGATATCCACTGTAGGTCCTATATGGCCGTGGGTTGCATCTGGCTAGTATCAGAGCTACCCTCATGCTGTATATACGGGGCCCAGCTGTGCTCAGATCGATATATATCCACTCAAGAACATCGCCTGTAGGTCCTATATAGCCGTGGGTTGCAGCTGGCTGGTATCACAGCTACCCCCATGCTGTATATACGTGGCCCAGCTGTACTCAGATCGACATATATCGACTCAAGAACATCGCCTGTAGGTCCTATATGGCCGTGGGTTGCATCTGGCTGGTATTAGAGCTACCCCCATGCTGTATATACGGGGCCCAGCTGTGCTCAGATCGACATATATCCACTGTAGGTCCTATATGGCCGTGGGTTGCTTCTGGCTGGTATCAGAGCTACTCCCATGCTGTATATACAGGGCCCAGCTGTGCTCAGATTGACATATATCGACTCAAGAACATCGCCTGTAGGTCCTATATAGCCGTGGGTTGCAGCTGGCTGGTATCACAGCTACCCCCATGCTGTATATACATGGCCCATCTGTGCTCAAATCGACATATATCGACTCAAGAGCATCGCCTGTAGGTCCTATATGCCCGTGGGTTGCATCTGGCTGGTATCAGAGCTACCCCCATGCTGTATATACGGCGCCCAGCTGTGCTTAGATCGACATATATCCACTCAAGAACATCGCCTGTAGGTCCTATATTACCGTGGGTTGCATCTAGCTGGTATCAGAGCTACCGCCATGCTGTATATACGGGGCCCAGCTGTGCTCAGATCGACATATATCGAGTCAAGAACATCGCCTGTAGGTCCTATATAGCCGTGGGTTGCAGCTGGCTGGTATCACAGCTACCCCCATGCTGTATATACATGGCCCATCTGTGCTCAAATCGACATATATCGACTCAAGAGCATCGCCTGTAGGTCCTATATGCCCGTGGGTTGCATCTGGCTGGTATCAGAGCTACCCCCATGCTGTATATACGGCGCCCAGCTGTGCTTAGATCGACATATATCCACTCAAGAACATCGCCTGTAGGTCCTATATTACCGTGGGTTGCATCTAGCTGGTATCAGAGCTACCGCCATGCTGTATATACGGGGCCCAGCTGTGCTCAGATCGATATATATATCCACTCAAGAACATCGCCTGTAGGTCCTATATAGCCGTGGGTTGCAGCTGGCTGGTATCACAGCTACCCCCATGCTGTATATACGTGGCCCAGCTGTACTCAGATCGACATATATCGACTCAAGAACATCGCCTGTAGGTCCTATATGGCCGTGGGTTGCATCTGGCTGGTATTAGAGCTACCCCCATGCTGTATATACGGCGCCCAGCTGTGCTCAGATCGTCATATATCCACTGTAGGTCCTATATGGCCGTGGGTTGCATCTGGCTGGTATCAGAGCTACCCTCATGCTGTATATACGGGGCCCAGCTGTGCTCAGATCGATATATATATATATATATATATATCCACTCAAGAACATCGCCTGTAGGTCCTATATGGCCGTGGGTTGCATCGGGCTGGTATCAGAGCTACCCCCATGTTGTATATACGGAGCCCAGCTGTGCTCAGATCGACACATATCCACTGTAGGTCCTATATGGCCGTGGGTTGCATCTGGCTAGTATCAGAGCTACCCTCATGCTGTATATACGGGGCCCAGCTGTGCTCAGATCGATATATATCCACTCAAGAACATCACCTGTAGGTCCTATATGGCCGTGGGTTGCATCTGGCTGGTATCAGAGCTACCCCCATGCTGTATATACGGGGCCCAGCTGTGCTCAGATCGACATATATCGACTCAAGAACATCGCCTGTAGGTCCTATATAGCCGTGGGTTGCAGCTGGCTGGTATCACAGCTACCCCCATGCTGTATATACGTGGCCCAGCTGTACTCAGATCGACATATATCGACTCAAGAACATCGCCTGTAGGTCCTATATGGCCGTGGGTTGCATCTGGCTGGTATTAGAGCTACCCCCATGCTGTATATACGGGGCCCAGCTGTGCTCAGATCGACATATATCCACTGTAGGTCCTATATGGCCGTGGGTTGCTTCTGGCTGGTATCAGAGCTACTCCCATGCTGTATATACAGGGCCCAGCTGTGCTCAGATCGACATATATCGACTCAAGAACATCGCCTGTAGGTCCTATATAGCCGTGGGTTGCAGCTGGCTGGTATCACAGCTACCCCCATGCTGTATATACATGGCCCATCTGTGCTCAAATCGACATATATCGACTCAAGAGCATCGCCTGTAGGTCCTATATGCCCGTGGGTTGCATCTGGCTGGTATCAGAGCTACCCCCATGCTGTATATACGGCGCCCAGCTGTGCTTAGATCGACATATATCCACTCAAGAACATCGCCTGTAGGTCCTATATTACCGTGGGTTGCATCTAGCTGGTATCAGAGCTACCGCCATGCTGTATATACGGGGCCCAGCTGTGCTCAGATCGACATATATCGAGTCAAGAACATCGCCTGTAGGTCCTATATAGCCGTGGGTTGCAGCTGGCTTGTATCACAGCTACCCCCATGCTGTATATACGTGGCCCAGCTGTGCTCAGATCGACATATATCGACTCAACAACATCGCCTGTAGGTGCTATATGGCCGTGGGTTGCATCTGGCTGGTATTAGAGCTACCCCCATGCTGTATATACGGCGCCCAGCTGTGCTCAGATCGTCATATATCCACTGTAGGTCCTATATGGCCGTGGGTTGCATCTGGCTGGTATCAGAGCTACCCTCATGCTGTATATACGGGGCCCAGCTGTGCTCAGATCGATATATATATATATATATCCACTCAAGAACATCGCCTGTAGGTCCTATATGGCCGTGGGTTGCATCGGGCTGGTATCAGAGCTACCCCCATGTTGTATATACGGAGCCCAGCTGTGCTCAGATCGACATATATCGACTCAAGAAAATCGCCTGTAGGTCCTATATAGTCGTGGGTTGCAGCCTGGCTGGTATCACAGCTACCCCCATGCTGTATACACGGCGCCCAGCTGTGCTCAGATCGACATATATCCACTGTAGGTCCTATATGGCCGTGGGTTGCATCTGGCTGGTATCAGAGCTACCCCCATGCTGTATATACGGGGCCCAGCTGTGCTCAGATCGACATATATCGACTCAAGAACATCGCCTGTAGGTCCTATATAGCCGTGGGTTGCAGCTGGCTGGTATCACAGCTACCCCCATGCTGTATATACGTGGCCCAGCTGTGCTCAGATCGACATATATCGACACAAGAACATCGCCTGTAGGTCCTATATAGCCGTGGGTTGCAGCTGGCTGGTATCACAGCTACCCCCATGCTGTATATACATGGCCCATCTGTGCTCAGATCGACATATATCGACTCAAGAGCATCGCCTGTAGGTCCTATATGCCCGTGGGTTGCATCTGGCTGGTATCAGAGCTACCCCCATGCTGTATATACGGCGCCTAGCTGTGCTTAGATCGACATATATCCACGCAAGAACATCGCCTGTAGGTCCTATATTGCCGTGGGTTGCATCTAGCTGGTATCAGAGCTACCGCCATGCTGTATATACGGGGCCCAGCTGTACTCAGATCGACATATATCGACTCAAGAACATCGCCTGTAGGTCCTATATAGCCGTGGGTTGCAGCTGGCTGGTATCACAGCTACCCCCATGCTGTATATACGTGGCCCAGCTGTGCTCAGATCGACATATATCGACACAAGAACATCGCCTGTAGGTCCTATATAGCCGTGGGTTGCAGCTGGCTGGTATCACAGCTACCCGCATGCTGTATATACATGGCCCATCTGTGCTCAGATCGACATATATCGACTCAAGAGCATCGCCTGTAGGTCCTATATGCCCGTGGGTTGCATCTGGCTGGTATCAAGGCTACCCCCATGCTGTATATACGGCGCCCAGCTGTGCTTAGATCGACATATATCCACTCATGAACATCGCCTGTAGGTCCTATATTGCCGTGGGTTGCATCTAGCTGGTATCAGAGCTACCGCCATGCTGTATATACGGGGCCCAGCTGTGCTCAGATCGACATATATCGACTCAAGAACATCACCTGTAGGTCCTATATAGCCGTGGGTTGCAGCTGGCTGGTATCACAGCTACCCCCATGCTGTATATACGTGGCCCAGCTGTGCTCAGATCGATATATATATATATATATATATATATATATATATCGACTCAAGAACATCGCCTGTAAGTCCTATATGGCCGTGGGTTGCATCTGGCTGGTATCAGAGCTACCGCTATGCTGTATATACGGCGCTCTGCTGTTCTCAGATCAAAATATATCCACTCAAGAACATCGCCTGTAGGTCCTATATGGCCGTGGGTTGCATCTGGCTGGTATCAGAGCTACCCCCATGCTGTATATACGGGGCCCAGCTGTGCTCAGATCGACATATATCGACTCAAGAACATCGCCTGTAGGTCCTATATGGCCGTGGGTTGCATCTGGCTGGTATCAGAGCTACCCCCATGCTGTATATACGGCGCCCAGCTGTGCTCAATTCGACATATATCCACTCTAGAACATCGCCTGTAGGTCATATATGGCCGTGGGTTGCATCTGGCTGGTATCAGAGCTACCCTCATGCTGTATATACGGGGCCCAGCTGTGCTCAGATCGACATATATCCACTCAAGAACATCGGCTGTAGTTCCTATATGGCCGTGGGTTGCATCTAGCTGGTATCAGAGCTACCGCCATGCTGTATATACGGGGCCCAGCTGTGCTTAGATCGACATATATCCACTCAAGAACATCGCCTGTAGTTCCTATATGGCCGTATGTTGCATCTAGCTGGTATCAGAGCTACCGCCATGCTGTATATACGGGGCCCTGCTGTGCTCAGATCGACATATATCAACTCAAGAAGATCGCCTGTAGGTCCTATATAGCCGTGGGTTGCAGCTGGCTGGTATCACAGCTACCCCCATGCTGTATACACGTGGTCCAGCTGTGGTCAGATCGACATATATCGACTCAATTACATCGCCTGTAGGTCCTATATGGCCGTGGGTGGCATCTGGCTGGTATCAGAGCTACCCCTATGCTGTATATACGGCGCTCAGCTGTGCTCAGATCGACATATATCCACTGTAGGTCCTATATGGCCGTGGGTTGCATCTGGCTGGTATCAGAGCTACCCTCATGCTGTATATACGGGGCCCAGCTGTGCTCAGATCGATATATATATTGACTCAAGAACATCGCCTGTAGGTCCTATATGGCCGTGGGTTGCATTTGGCTGGTATTAGAGCTACCCCCATGCTGTATATTCGGCGCCCAGCTGTGCTCAGATCGACATATATCCACTGTAGGTCCTATATTGTCGTGGGTTGCATCTGGCTGGTATCAGAGCTACCCCCATGCTGCATATACGGGGCCCAGCTGTGCTCAGATCGACATATATCGACTCAAGAACATCGCCTGTAGGTCCTATATAGCCGTGAGTTGCAGCTGGCTGGTATCACAGCTTCCCCCATGCTGTATATACGTGGCCCAGCTGTGCTTAGATCGACATATATCGACTCAAGAGCATTGCCTGTAGGTCCTATATGGCCGTGGGTTGCATCTGGCTGGTATCAGAGCTACCCCCATGCTGTATATACGGCGCCCAGCTGTGCTTAGATCGACATATATCCACTCAAGAACATCGCCTGTAGTTCCTATATGGCCGTGGGTTGCATCTAGCTGGTATCAGAGCTACCGCCATGCTGTATATACGGGGCCCAGCTGTGCTCAGATCGACATATATCAACTCAAGAACATCGCCTGTAGGTCCTATATAGCCGTGGGTTGCAGCTGGCTGGTATCACAGCTACCCCCATGCTGTATACACGTGGCCCAGCTGTGCTCAGATCGACATATATCGACTCAAGAACATCGCCTGTAGGTCCTATATGGCCGTGGGTGGCATCTGGCTGGTATCAGAGCTACCCCTATGCTGTATATACGGCGCTCAGCTGTGCTCAGATCGACATATATCCACTGTAGGTCCTATATGGCCGTGGGTTGCATCTGGCTGGTATCAGAGCTACTCTCATGCTGTATATACGGGGCCCAGCTGTGCTCAGATCGACATATATTGACTCAAGAACATCGCCTATAGGTCCTATATGGCCGTGGGTTGCATCTGGCTGGTATCAGAGCTACCCCCATGCTGTATATACGGCGCCAAGCTGTGCTCAGATCGACATATATCCACTCTAGAACATCGCCTGTAGGTCATATATGGCCGTGGGTTGCATCTGGCTGGTATCAGAGCTACCCTCATGCTGTATATACGGGGCCCAGCTGTGCTCAGATCGACATATATCCACTCAAGAACATCGGCTGTAGGTCCTATATGGCCGTGGGTTGCATCTGGCTGGTATCAGAGCTACCCCCATGCTGTATATACGGCGCCCAGCTGTGCTCAGATCGACATATATCGACTCAAGAACATTGCCTGTAGGTCCTATATAGTCGTGGGTTGCAGCCTGGCTGGTATCAAAGCTACCCCCATGCTGTATACACGGCGCCCAGCTGTGCTCAGATCGACATATGTCCACTGTAGGTCCTATACCCGTGTGGGGTTGCTGATCCCCCATCGGGCGCCTCCCCAGGTGGTGGATAGGGGAATGCCTCCCAGATATGGGTGGTGCCGGGGAATTGAAATACCCGGGGCGAACCAAAATCAGCACTACAGCGTCTGTTCCAGATTGGGCGGCTGTGAATTGGGCACTCTTTTGCCCCAGGGTCTAGAACAGGCTCGAAAAGCGGATGAACCACTACAGTGGCCAACGGTATAAGAACTCAGAAGGCAAGTGGAAACCACTGAATTAAAGATCCTTTATGGATATCCTTAGTGAAAGTCATCACACCATTACAATGGCTTTAATCAATTCAAAATGTTCTGGAGCTATAACTCCTCCAATCGAATCTCCGGGGAGGAGGGCATTGAATAAAGCTACTTGCAGAATTTTAAGACACAAAGAGAGAATTGCGACATGGAACGTTAGAGGTCTTTACGCGCCAGGAAAGATAGATAATGTCTTTTTGGAAATGAGGAAACTCAACATCAATATACTTGGCTTAAGCGATGTCCAGTGGAAAGGATCGGGAAAGCACACCACCAAGAATGGTACAATGTACTATACAGGGAACGATGGTGCCACTGATCGATATGGAGTAGGAATAATTGTCGATCAGCGAGTGCAACATACGGTAACCAGCTTTGTCCCATACTCAGACCGCATAATTCTGCTAAAACTGATCTCAAATAAAGTTCCAGTAAACGTCATTCAAGTTTATGCACCTACAGCAGACAAGGATGAAGATGAAATACAGTCGTTTTACCAAGATCTAGATAATGTCATCAAACCTATCAAGAAAAACGTCCTTATTATAATGGGAGACCTAAATGCGAAGGTTGGCCAAGGCGAAGTGAAGGGAACTGTCGGCAGGTTCGGACTGGGTCTTCGTAACGATCGAGGAGACAGATTGGTCGAGTTTTGTCAGAAAGAAGACATGATAATAACCAACACCTTCTATCAGCTTCCTTCACGTCGTCTTTACACATGGAAAGCACCATCAGATGGAATACTGGGTATGATTAGAAACCAGATCGACTACATTATGATCCGTAGAAGATTTAAAAACTCTATTAAGTCAGTAAAAACATATCCAGGAGCGGATATAACGTCCGATCATAATCCAGTGGTAGCTGACATACAGGTAAAACAGAAAAAACTCGTTAGGAAAACAACTAAAGAATGTATGGATCCTAGAAGATTAAAGGATAATGTAGTTTACGAAAAAGTTAAGAAGAACATAAACGAAAAATTGAACGAACTAAGACATGATGATAATGATAATAGCACTGTAGATCAACAATGGCAAAACATAAAACAAGTACTGATGAATGTTGGAAATGAAGAACTGAAATCCATAAAAGGAAAGGACAAGGAATGGATGACACAAGAGATATTGGACTTGATGACGATACGAGGCCAATATAAGAACAAAGATGCGCAAACCTACAAGACCATAAACAAGAACATCAGAAATAAAATAAGGCAGGCTAAAGAAAAATGGCTTAATGATGAATGTCGAGAGATTGAAGCCTATCAAAACAAATACGATTTTTTCAACATGCATAAAAAGATAAAGGAAATGACTGGGACAGCTAAGAGACGTCAACCCGAGGTATTGGTAAAGAAAAACGGAGACTTGATAATAGAGTCGATAGGCAAACTAGTAAGATGGAGCGAATATATACAAGAACTTTTTAACGATAATCGGACTGAATTGGCGAACTCAGACACAGAATGTACTGGCCCAGAAATAATAAGAGAAGAACTTGAACATGCAATTAAAAACTGCAAATCCGGAAAGGCGGCAGGACCTGACGAAGTGCCTGCTGACCTGCTAAAGCTTATCGGAGAAGACGCCATAGATATCCTATTAAAACTTTTTAACAACATTTATGAGACGGGCATTATTCCTACTGACTGGCTAGCTTCAACATTCGTGACACTGCCAAAGAAAAATAAAGCCAGAGAGTGCTCAGACCATAGAATCATTGCCCTAATGAGTCACACCTTAAAGATCTTTTTAAAGATTATACAGAACCGCATTTATAAGGAATTAGAACAAGACATCAGTGATACTCAAATGGGTTTTAGGAAAGGTGTGGGCACTAGAGAAGCGCTCTTCGGACTTAACGTACTGAGACAGAGATGCCTCGATATGAATCAGGATATGTACATCTGCTTTATCGACTTCCAAAAGGCATTTGATAGAGTTCAACACTCAAAACTCCTAGAGATACTAAAGAAGAAAAACATCGACAGCAAAGACATAAGAATAATATCTAATCTCTATTGGCACCAAACAGCGCGAGTCAAAATAGGAGAAGATCTAAGTGAGGAGATAGAGATACGTCGCGGTGTTAGACAAGGTTGTACACTGTCGCCTCTCTTATTTAATGTCTATAGCGAAGGCATCTTTGAAGAAGCGTTAGCAGAAGAAACCGGTGGTATTGTCATAAACGGAGAAATAATTAACAACTTGAGATACGCAGACGATACCGCTATTATAGCCAATAATCTAGAAGACCTGCAACATCTGGTTGAGTTAACAAACACTTTCTGCAAGAGATATGGCCTAGATATGAATCTAAAGAAAACTAAAATCATGGCAACTTCGAAAAACGAAAACACAAACCATCATAGACCACCAATTCAGATTAATAACGACGACGTGGAATGGGTGCACTCCTATAAATATCTTAGCACATGGGTAACTGAAACAGCAGATAACACAAAAGAAATCAAATGTCGAATTGAAGTAGCTCGCAGCGCTTTCATAAAAATGAAGAAAATACTCTGCATCCGAGACATAAAATTAGAACTAAGAACCAGAATGTTAAGATGCTATATATTCTCCATTCTATTGTATGGAATGGAGGCTTGGACACTCAAAACAGATAACATCAAGAAAATAGAAGCATTTGAAATGTGGTGCTATAGGAGGATGCTAAGAATACCATGGGTCGACAAGGTTTCTAACGAGGAAGTGCTACGCCAAATGAATAAAACCAAAGAAATGTGTAACACCATCAAAAAGAGAAAATTAGAATATCTAGGACATGTTCTGAGAGGAAGTAGATATAACATCCTTAAACTCATTATTCAAGGCAAAATAAAAGGCAAAAGAACTGTCGGTAGAAGAAGAATCTCATGGCTGCGCAACTTAAGGGCGTGGTTTGGTTGCACATCTGCAGAACTCTTCAGACAAGCGATTGATAAAGTCCGGGTAGTAGTGATGATTTCCAATCTCCGATAGGAGAGGAATTTTAAGAAGAAGGTCCTATATGGCCGTGGGTTGCATCTGGCTGGTATCAGAGCTACCCCCATGCTGTATATACGGGGCCCAGCTGTGCTCAGATCGACATATATCGACTCAAGAACATCGCGTGTAGGTCCTATATAGCCGTGGGTTGCAGCTGGCTGGTATCACAGCTACCCCAATGCTGTATATACGTGGCCCAGCTGTGCTCAGATCGACATATATCGACTCAAGAACATCGCCTGTAGGTCCTATATGGCCGTGGGTTGCATCTGGCTGGTATCAGAGCTACCCCCATGCTGTATATACGGCGCCCAGCTGTGCTCAGTTCGACATATATCCACTCTAGAACATCGCCTGTAGGTCATATATGGCCGTGGGTTGCATCTGGCTGGTATCAGAGCTACCCTCATGCTGTATATACGGGGCCCAGCTGTGCTCAGATCGACATATATCCACTCAAGAACATCGGCTGCAGGTCCTATATGGCCGTGGGTTGCATCTGGCTGGTATCAGAGCTACCCCCATGCTGTATATACGTGGCCCAGCTGTGCTCAGATCGACATATATCGACTCAACAACATCGCCTGTAGGTGCTATATGGCCGTGGGTTATATCTGGCTGGTATTAGAGCTACCCCCATGCTGTATATTCGGCGCCCAGCTGTGCTCAGATCGACATATATCCACTGAAGGTCCTATATGGCCGTGGGTTGCATCTGGCTGGTATCAGAGCTACCCTCATGCTGTATATACGGGGCCCAGCTGTGCTCAGATCGACATATATCGACTCAAGAACATCGCCTGTAGGTCCTATATGGCCATGGGTTGCATCTGGCTGGTATTAGAGCTACCCCCATGCTGTATATACGGCGCCCAGCTGTGCTCAGATCGACATATATCCACTGTAGGTCCTATATTGTCGTAGGTTGCATCTGGCTGGTATCAGAGCTACCCCCATGCTGCATATACGGGGCCCAGCTGTGCTCAGATCGACATATAACGACTCAAGAACATCGCCTGTAGGTCCTATATAGCCGTGGGTTGCAGCTGGCTGGTATCACAGCTACCCCCATGCTGTATATACGTGGCCCAGCTGTGCTTAGATCGACATATATCGACTCAAGAGCATTGCCTGTAGGTCCTATATGGCCGTGGGTTGCATCTGGCTGGTATCAGAGCTACCCCCATGCTGTATATACGGCGCCCAGCTGTGCTTAGATCGACATATATCCACTCAAGAACATCGCCTGTAGTTCCTATATGGCCGTGGGTTGCATCTAGCTGGTATCAGATCTACCGCCATGCTGTATATACGGGGCCCAGCTGTGCTCAGATCGACATATATCAACTCAAGAACATCGCCTGTAGGTCCTATATAGCCGTGGGTTGCAGCTGGCTGGTATCACAGCTACCCCCATGCTGTATACACGTGGCCCAGCTGTGCTCAGATCGACATATATCGACTCAAGAACATCGCCTGTAGGTCCTATATGGCCGTGGGTGGCATCTGGCTGGTATCAGAGCTACCCCTATGCTGTATATACGGCGCTCAGCTGTGCTCAGATCGACATATATCCACTCAAGAACATCGCCTGTAGGTCCTATATGGCCGTGGGTTGCATCTGGCTGGTATCAGAGCGAACCCATGCTTTATATACGGAGCCCAGCTGTGCTCAGATCGACATATATCGACTCAAGAACATCGCCTGTAGGTCCTATATGGCCGTGGGTTGCATCTGGCTGGTATCAGAGCTACCCCTATGCTGTATATACGGCGCTCAGCTGTGCTCAGATCGACATATATCCACTCAAGAACATCGCCTGCAGGTTCTATATGGCCGTGGGTTGCATCTGGCTGGTATCAGAGCTACCCCCAAGCTGTATATACGGGGACCAGCTGTGCTCAGATCGACATATATCGACTCAAGAACATCACCTGTAGGTCCTATATAGCCGTGGGTTGCAGCTGGCTGGTATCACAGCTACCCCCATGCTGTATATACGTGGCCCAGCTGTGCTCAGATCGACATATTTCGACTCAAGAGCATCGCCTGTAGGTCCTATATGGCTATACTCTGCATCCGAGACATAAAATTAGAACTAAGAACCAGAATGTTAAGATGCTATATATTCTCCATTCTATTGTATGGAATGGAGGCTTGGACACTCAAAACAGATAACATCAAGAAAATAGAAGCATTTGAAATGTGGTGCTATAGGAGGATGCTAAGAATACCATGGGTCGACAAGGTTTCTAACGAGGAAGTGCTACGCCAAATGAATAAAACCAAAGAAATGTGTAACACCATCAAAAAGAGAAAATTAGAATATCTAGGACATGTTCTGAGAGGAAGTAGATATAACATCCTTAAGCTCATTATTCAAGGCAAAATAAAAGGCAAAAGAACTGTCGGTAGAAGAAGAATCTCATGGCTGCGCAACTTAAGGGCGTGGTTTGGTTGCACATCTGCAGAACTCTTCAGACAAGCGATTGATAAAGTCCGGGTAGTAGTGATGATTTCCAATCTCCGATAGGAGAGGAATTTTAAGAAGAAGGTCCTATATGGCCGTGGGTTGCATCTGGCTGGTATCAGAGCTACCCCCATGCTGTATATACGGGGCCCAGCTGTGCTCAGATCGACATATATCGACTCAAGAACATCGCGTGTAGGTCCTATATAGCCGTGGGTTGCAGCTGGCTGGTATCACAGCTACCCCAATGCTGTATATACGTGGCCCAGCTGTGCTCAGATCGACATATATCGACTCAAGAACATCGCCTGTAGGTCCTATATGGCCGTGGGTTGCATCTGGCTGGTATCAGAGCTACCCCCATGCTGTATATACAGCGCCCAGCTGTGCTCAGTTCGACATATATCCACTCTAGAACATCGCCTGTAGGTCATATATGGCCGTGGGTTGCATCTGGCTGGTATCAGAGCTACCCTCATGCTGTATATACGGGGCCCAGCTGTGCTCAGATCGACATATATCCACTCAAGAACATCGGCTGCAGGTCCTATATGGCCGTGGGTTGCATCTGGCTGGTATCAGAGCTACCCCCATGCTGTATATACGTGGCCCAGCTGTGCTCAGATCGACATATATCGACTCAACAACATCGCCTGTAGGTGCTATATGGCCGTGGGTTATATCTGGCTGGTATTAGAGCTACCCCCATGCTGTATATTCGGCGCCCAGCTGTGCTCAGATCGACATATATCCACTGAAGGTCCTATATGGCCGTGGGTTGCATCTGGCTGGTATCAGAGCTACCCTCATGCTGTATATACGGGGCCCAGCTGTGCTCAGATCGACATATATCGACTCAAGAACATCGCCTGTAGGTCCTATATGGCCATGGGTTGCATCTGGCTGGTATTAGAGCTACCCCCATGCTGTATATACGGCGCCCAGCTGTGCTCAGATCGACATATATCCACTGTAGGTCCTATATTGTCGTAGGTTGCATCTGGCTGGTATCAGAGCTACCCCCATGCTGCATATACGGGGCCCAGCTGTGCTCAGATCGACATATAACGACTCAAGAACATCGCCTGTAGGTCCTATATAGCCGTGGGTTGCAGCTGGCTGGTATCACAGCTACCCCCATGCTGTATATACGTGGCCCAGCTGTGCTTAGATCGACATATATCGACTCAAGAGCATTGCCTGTAGGTCCTATATGGCCGTGGGTTGCATCTGGCTGGTATCAGAGCTACCCCCATGCTGTATATACGGCGCCCAGCTGTGCTTAGATCGACATATATCCACTCAAGAACATCGCCTGTAGTTCCTATATGGCCGTGGGTTGCATCTAGCTGGTATCAGATCTACCGCCATGCTGTATATACGGGGCCCAGCTGTGCTCAGATCGACATATATCAACTCAAGAACATCGCCTGTAGGTCCTATATAGCCGTGGGTTGCAGCTGGCTGGTATCACAGCTACCCCCATGCTGTATACACGTGGCCCAGCTGTGCTCAGATCGACATATATCGACTCAAGAACATCGCCTGTAGGTCCTATATGGCCGTGGGTGGCATCTGGCTGGTATCAGAGCTACCCCTATGCTGTATATACGGCGCCCAGCTGTGCTTAGATCGACATATATCCACTCAAGAACATCGCCTGTAGGTCCTATATGGCCGTGGGTTGCATCTAGCTGATATCAGAGCTACCGCCATGCTGTATATACGGGGCCCAGCTGTGCTCAGATCGACATATATCGACTCAAGAACATCGCCTGTAGGTCCTATATAGCCGTGGGTTGCAGCTGGCTGGTATCACAGCTACCCCCATGCTGTATATACGTGGCCCAGCTGTGCTAAGATCGACATATATCGACTCTAGAACATCGCCTGTAGGTCCTATATGGCCGTGGGTTGCATCTGGCTGGAATCAGAGCTACCCTCAAGCTGTATATACGGGGCCCAGCTGTGCTCAGATCGACATATATCCACTCTAGAACATCGCCTGTAGGTCCTATATGGCCGTGGGTTGCATCTGGCTAGTATCAGAGCTACCCCCATGCTGTATATACGGCGCCCAGCTGTGCTTAGATCGACATATATCCACTCAAGAACATCGCCTGTAGGTCCTATATGGCCGTGGGTTGCATCTAGCTGATATCAGAGCTACCGCCATGCTGTATATACGGGGCCCAGCTGTGCTCAGATCGAAATATATCGACTCAAGAACATCGCCTGTAGGTGCTATGTGGCCGTGGGCTGCATCTGGCTGGTATCAGAGCTACGCCCATGCTGTATATACGGCGCCCAGCTGTGCTCAGATCGACATATATCCACTCTAGAACATCGCCTGTAGGTCCTATATGGCCGTGGGTTGCATCTGGCTGGTATCAGAGCTACCCTCAAGCTGTATATACGGGGCCCAGCTGTGCTCAGATCGACATATATCCACTCAAGAACATCGCCTGTAGGTCCTATATGGCCGTGGGTTGCATCTGGCTGGTATCAGAGCTACCCCCATGCTGTATATACGGCGCCCAGCTGTGCTTAGATCGACAAATATCCACTCAAGAACATCGCCTGTAGGTCCTATATGGCCGTGGGTTGCATCTAGCTGGTATCAGATCTACCGCCATGCTGTATATACGGGGCCCAGCTGTGCTCAGATCGACATATATCGACTCTAGAACATCGCCTGTAGGTCCTATATGGCCGTGGGTTGCATCTGGCTAGTATCAGAGCTACCCCCATGCTGTATATACGGCGCCCAGCTGTGCTTAGATCGACATATATCCACTCAAGAACATCGCCTGTAGGTCCTATATGGCCGTGGGTTGCATCTAGCTGATATCAGAGCTACCGCCATGCTGTATATACGGGGCCCAGCTGTGCTCAGATCGACATATATCGACTCAAGAACATCGCCTGTAGGTCCTATATAGCCGTGGGTTGCAGCTGGCTGGTATCACAGCTACCCCCATGCTGTATATACGTGGCCCAGCTGTGCTAAGATCGACATATATCGACTCTAGAACATCGCCTGTAGGTCCTATATGGCCGTGGGTTGCATCTGGCTGGAATCAGAGCTACCCTCAATCTGTATATACGGGGCCCAGCTGTGCTCAGATCGACATATATCCACTCAAGAACATCGGCTGTAGGTCCTATATGGCCGTGGGTTGCATCTAGCTGGTATCAGATCTTCCGCCATGCTGTATATACGGGGCCCAGCTGTGCTCAGATCGACATATATCGACTCTAGAACATCGCCTGTAGGTCCTATATGGCCGTGGGTTGCATCTGGCTAGTATCAGAGCTACCCCCATGCTGTATATACGGCTCCCAGCTGTGCTTAGATCGACATATATCCACTCAAGAACATCGCCTGTAGGTCCTATATGGCCGTGGGTTGCATCTAGCTGATATCAGAGCTACCGCCATGCTGTATATACGGGGCCCAGCTGTGCTCAGATCGACATATATCGACTCAAGAACATCGCCTGTAGGTGCTATGTGGCCGTGGGCTGCATCTGGCTGGTATCAGAGCTACGCCCATGCTGTATATACGGCGCCCAGCTGTGCTCAGATCGACATATATCCACTCTAGAACATCGCCTGTAGGTCCTATATGGCCGTGGGTTGCATCTGGCTGGTATCAGAGCTACCCTCAAGCTGTATATACGGGGCCCAGCTGTGCTCAGATCGACATATATCCACTCAAGAACATCGGCTGTAGGTCCTATATGGCCGTGGGTTGCATCTGGCTGGTATCAGAGCTACCCCCATGCTGTATATACGGGGCCCAGCTGTGCTCAGATCGACATATATCGACTCAAGAACATCGCCTGTAGGTCCAATATAGTCGTGGGTTGCAGCCTGACTGGTATCACAGCTACCCCCATGCTGTATACACGGCGCCCAGCTGTGCTCAGATCGACATATATACACTGTAGGTCCTATATGGCTGTGGGTTGCATCTGGCTGGTATCAGAGCTACCCCCATGCTGCATATACGGGGCCCAGCTGTGCTCAGATCGACATATATCGACTCAAGAACATCGCCTGTAGGTCCTATATAGCCGTGGGTTGTAGCTGGCTGGTATCACAGCTACCCCCATGCTGTATATACGTGGCCCAGCTGTGCTCAGATCGACATATATCGACTCAAGGGTATCGCCTGTAGGTCCTATATGGCCGTGGGTTGCATCTGGCTGGTATCAGAGCTACCCCCATGCAGTATATACGGCGCCCAGCTGTGCTTAGATCGACATATATCCACTCAAGAACATCGCCTGTAGGTCCTATATGGCCGTGGGTTGCATCTAGCTGGTATCAGAGCTACCACCATGCTGTATATACGGGGCCCAGCTGTGCTCAGATCGACATATATCGACTCAAGAACATCGCCTGTAGGTCCTATATAGCCGTGGGTTGCAGCTGGCTGGTATCACAGCCACCCCCATGCTGTATATACGTGGCCCAGCTGTGCTCAGATCGACATATATCCACTCAAGAACATCGCCTGCAGGTTCTATATGGCCGTGGGTTGCATCTGGCTGGTATCAGAGCTACCCCCATGCTGTATATACGTGGCCCAGCTGTGCTCAGATCGACATATATCGACTCAAGAGCATCGCCTGTAGGTCCTATATGGCCGTGGGTTGCATCTGGCTGGTAACAGAGCTACCCCCATGCTGTATATACGGGGCCCAGCTGTGCTCAGATCGACATATATCGACTCAAGAACATCGCCTGTAGGTCCTATATGGCCGTGGGTTGCATCTGGCTGGTATCAGAGCTACCCCCATGCTGTATATACGGCGCCCAGCTGTGCTCAGATCGACATATATCCACTCTAGAACATCGCCTGTAGGTCATATATGGCCGTGGGTTGCATCTGGCTGGTATCAGAGCTACCCTCATGCTGTATATACGGGGCCCAGCTGTGCTCAGATCGACATATATCCACTCAAGAACATCGGCTGTAGGTCCTATATGGCCGTGGGTTGCATCTGGCTGGTATCAGAGCTACCCCCATGCTATATATACGGGGCCCAGCTGTGCTCAGATCGACATATATCGACTCAAGAACATCGCCTGTAGGTCCTATATAGTCGTGGGTTGCAGCCTGGCTGGTATCACAGCTACCCCCCATGCTGTATACACGGCGCCCAGCTGTGCTCAGATCGACATATATACACTGTAGGTCCTATATGGCCGTGGGTTGCATCTGCCTGGTATCAGAGCTACCCCCATGCTGTATATACGGGCCCCAGCTGTGCTCAGATCGACATATATCGACTCAAGAACATCGCCTGTAGGTCCTATATAGCCGTGGGTTGCAGCTGGCTGGTATCACAGCTACCCCAATGCTGTATATACGTGGCCCAGCTGTGCTCAGATCGACATATATCGACTCAAGAACATCGCCTGTAGGTCCTATATGGCCGTGGGTTTCATCTGGCTGGTATTAGAGCTAACCCCATGCTGTATATAAGGCGCCCGGCTGTGCTCAAATCGACATATATCCACTGTAGGTCCTATATGGCCGTGGGTTGCATCTGGCTGGTATCAGAGCTAACCCCATGCTGTATACACGGCGCCCAGCTGTGCTCAGATCGACATATATCCACTGTAGGTCCTATATGGCCGTGGGTTGCACCTGGCTGGTATCAGAGCTACCCCTATGCTGTATATACGGCGCTCAGCTGTGCTCAGATCGACATATATCCACTCAAGAACATCGCCTGTTGGTCCTATATGGCCGTGGGTTGCATCTGGCTGGTATCAGAGCCACCCCCATGCTGTATATACGGGGCCAAGCTGTGCTCAGATCGACATATATCGACTCAAGAACATCGCCTGTAGGTCCTATATGGCCGTGGGTTGCTACTGGCTGGTATTAGAGCTACCCCCATGCTGTATATACGGCGCCCAGCTGTGCTCAGATCGACATATATCCACTGTAGGTCCTATATTGTCGTGGGTTGCATTTGGCTGGTATCAGAGCTACCCCCATGCTGTATATACGGCGCCCAGCTGTGCTTAGATCGACATATATCCACTCAAGAACATCGCCTGTAGGTCCTATATGGCCGTGGGTTGCATCTGGCTGGTATCAGAGCTACCCCTATGCTGTATATACGGGGCCCAGCTGTGCTCAGATCGACATATATCGACTCAAGAACATCGCCTGTAGGTCTCATATGGCCGTGGGTTGCAGCTGGCTGGTATCACAGCTACCCCCATGCTGTATATACGTGGCCCAGCTGTGCTCAGATCGACATATATCGACTCAAGAGCATTGCCTGTAGGTCCTATATGGCCGTGGGTTGCATCTGGCTGGTATCAGAGCTACCCCCATGCTGTATATACGGCGCCCAGCTGTGCTTAGATCGACATATATCCACTCAAGAACATAGCCTGTAGGTCCTATATGGCCGTGGGTTGCATCTAGCTGGCATCAGAGCTACCGCCATGCTGTATATACGGGGCCCAGCTGTGCTCAGATCGAAATATATCGACTCAAGAACATCGCCTGTAGGTCCTATATAGCCGTGGGTTGCAGCTGGCTGGTATCACAGCTACCCCCATGCTGTATATACGTGGCCCAGCTGTGCTCAGATCGACATATATCGACTCAAGAGCATTGCCTGTAGGTCCTATATGGCCGTGGGTTGCATCTGGCTGGTGTCAGAGCTACCCCCATGCTGTATATACGGCGCCCAGCTGTGCTTAGATCGACATATATCCACTCAAGAACATCGCCTGTAGGTCCTATATAGCCGTGGGTTGCATCTAGCTGGTATCAGAGCTACCGCCATGCTGTATATACGGGGCCCAGCTGTGCTCAGATCGAAATATATCGACTCAAGAACATCGCCTGTAGGTCTTATATAGCCGTGGGTTGCAGCTGGCTGGTATCACAGCTACCCCCATGCTGTATATACGTGGCCCAGCTATGCTCAGATCGACATATATCGACTCTAGAACATCGCCTGTAGGTCCTATATGGCCGTGGGTTGCATCTGGCTAGAATCAGAGCTACCCTCAAGCTGTATATACGGGGCCCAGCTGTACTCAGATCGACATATATCCACTCAAGAACATCGGCTGTAGGTCCTATATGGCCGTGGGTTGCATCTGGCTGGTATCAGAGCTACCCCCATGCTGTATATATGGCGCCCAGCTGTGCTTAGATCGACATATATCCACTCAAGAACATCGCCTGTAGGTCCTATATGGCCGTGGGTTGCATCTAGCTGGTATCAGAGCTACCGCCATGCTGTATATACGGGGCCCAGCTGTGCTCAGATCGACATATATCGACTCTAGAACATCGCCTGTAGGTCCTATATGGCCGTGGGTTGCATCTGACTGGTATCAGAGCTACCCCCATGCTGTATATACGGCGCCCAGCTGTGCTTAGATCGACATATATCCACTCAAGAACATCGCCTGTAGGTCCTATATGGCCGTGGGTTGCATCTAGCTGATATCAGAGCTACCTCCATGCTGAATATACGGGGCCCAGCTGTGCTCAGATCGACATATATCGACTCAAGAACATGGCCTGTAGGTCCTATGTGGCCGTGCGTTGCATCTGGCTGGTATCAGAGCTACCCCCATGCTGTATATACGGCGCCCAGCTGTGCTCAGTTCGACATATATCCACTCTAGAACATCGCCTGTATGTCCTATATGGCCGTGGGTTGCATCTGGCTGGTATCAGAGCTACCCTCAAGCTGTATATACGGGGCCCAGCTGTGCTCAGATCGACATATATCCACTCAAGAACATCGGCTGTAGGTCCTATATGGCCGTGGGTTGCATCTGGCTGGTATCAGAGCTACCCCCATGCTGTATATACGGGGCCCAGCTGTGCTCAGATCGACATATATCGACTCTAGAACATCGCCTGTAGGTCCTATATGGCCGTGAGTTGCATCTGGCTGGAATCAGAGCTACCCTCAAGCTGTATATACGGGGCCCAGCTGTGCTCACATCGACATATATCCACTCAAGAACATCGGCTGTAGGTCCTATATGGCCGTGGGTTGCATCTGGCTGGTATCAGAGCTACCCCCATGCTGTATATATGGCGCCCAGCTGTGCTTAGATCGACATATATCCACTCAAGAACATCGCCTGTAGGTCCTATATGGCCGTGGGTTGCATCTAGCTGGTATCAGAGCTACCGCCATGCTGTATATACGGGGCCCAGCTGTGCTCAGATCGACATATATCGACTCTAGAACATCGCCTGTAGGTCCTATATGGCCGTGGGTTGCATCTGACTGGTATCAGAGCTACCCCCATGCTGTATATACGGCGCCCAGCTGTGCTTAAATCGACATATATCCACTCAAGAACATCGCCTGAAGGTCCTATATGGCCGTGGGTTGCATCTGGCTGGTATCAGAGCTACCCCTATGCTGTATATACGGGGCCCAGCTGTGCTCAGATCGACATATATCGACTCAAGAACATCGCGTGTAGGTCCTATATAGTCGTGGGTTGCAGCTGGCTGGTATCACAGCTACCCCCATGCTGTATATACGTGGCCCAGCTGTGCTCAGATCGACATATATCGACTCAAGAGAACTGCCTGTAGGTCCTATATGGCCGTGGGTTGCATCTGGCTGGTATCAGAGCTACCCCCATGCTGTATATACGGCGCCCAGCTGTGCTTAGATCGACATATATCCACTCAAGAACATCGCCTGTAGGTCCTATATGGCCGTGGGTTGCATCTAGCTGGTATCAGAGCTACCGCCATGCTGTATATACGGGGCCCAGCTGTGCTCAGATCGAAATATATCGACTCAAGAACATCGCCTGTAGGTCTTATATAGCCGTGGGTTGCAGCTGGCTGGTATCACAGCTACCCCCATGCTGTATATACGTGGCCCAGCTGTGCTCAGATCGACATATATCGACTCTAGAACATCGCCTGTAGGTCCTATATGGCCGTGGGTTGCATCTGGCTGGAATCAGAGCTACCCTCAAGCTGTATATACGGGGCCCAGCTGTACTCAGATCGACATATATCCACTCAAGAACATCGGCTGTAGGTCCTATATGGCCGTGGGTTGCAGCTGGCTGGTATCACAGCTACCCCCATGCTGTATATACGTGGCCCAGCTGTGCTCAGATCGACATATTTCGACTCAAGAGCATCGCCTGTAGGTCCTATATGGCTATACTCTGCATCCGAGACATAAAATTAGAACTAAGAACCAGAATGTTAAGATGCTATATATTCTCCATTCTATTGTATGGAATGGAGGCTTGGACACTCAAAACAGATAACATCAAGAAAATAGAAGCATTTTAAATGTGGTGCTATAGGAGGATGCTAAGAATACCATGGGTCGACAAGGTTTCTAACGAGGAAGTGCTACGCCAAATGAATAAAACCAAAGAAATGTGTAACACCATCAAAAAGAGAAAATTAGAATATCTAGGACATGTTCTGAGAGGAAGTAGATATAACATCCTTAAGCTCATTATTCAAGGCAAAATAAAAGGCAAAAGAACTGTCGGTAGAAGAAGAATCTCATGGCTGCGCAACTTAAGGGCGTGGTTTGGTTGCACATCTGCAGAACTCTTCAGACAAGCGATTGATAAAGTCCGGGTAGTAGTGATGATTTCCAATCTCCGATAGGAGAGGAATTTTAAGAAGAAGGTCCTATATGGCCGTGGGTTGCATCTGGCTGGTATCAGAGCTACCCCCATGCTGTATATACGGGGCCCAGCTGTGCTCAGATCGACATATATCGACTCAAGAACATCGCGTGTAGGTCCTATATAGCCGTGGGTTGCAGCTGGCTGGTATCACAGCTACCCCAATGCTGTATATACGTGGCCCAGCTGTGCTCAGATCGACATATATCGACTCAAGAACATCGCCTGTAGGTCCTATATGGCCGTGGGTTGCATCTGGCTGGTATCAGAGCTACCCCCATGCTGTATATACAGCGCCCAGCTGTGCTCAGTTCGACATATATCCACTCTAGAACATCGCCTGTAGGTCATATATGGCCGTGGGTTGCATCTGGCTGGTATCAGAGCTACCCTCATGCTGTATATACGGGGCCCAGCTGTGCTCAGATCGACATATATCCACTCAAGAACATCGGCTGCAGGTCCTATATGGCCGTGGGTTGCATCTGGCTGGTATCAGAGCTACCCCCATGCTGTATATACGTGGCCCAGCTGTGCTCAGATCGACATATATCGACTCAACAACATCGCCTGTAGGTGCTATATGGCCGTGGGTTATATCTGGCTGGTATTAGAGCTACCCCCATGCTGTATATTCGGCGCCCAGCTGTGCTCAGATCGACATATATCCACTGAAGGTCCTATATGGCCGTGGGTTGCATCTGGCTGGTATCAGAGCTACCCTCATGCTGTATATACGGGGCCCAGCTGTGCTCAGATCGACATATATCGACTCAAGAACATCGCCTGTAGGTCCTATATGGCCATGGGTTGCATCTGGCTGGTATTAGAGCTACCCCCATGCTGTATATACGGCGCCCAGCTGTGCTCAGATCGACATATATCCACTGTAGGTCCTATATTGTCGTAGGTTGCATCTGGCTGGTATCAGAGCTACCCCCATGCTGCATATACGGGGCCCAGCTGTGCTCAGATCGACATATAACGACTCAAGAACATCGCCTGTAGGTCCTATATAGCCGTGGGTTGCAGCTGGCTGGTATCACAGCTACCCCCATGCTGTATATACGTGGCCCAGCTGTGCTTAGATCGACATATATCGACTCAAGAGCATTGCCTGTAGGTCCTATATGGCCGTGGGTTGCATCTGGCTGGTATCAGAGCTACCCCCATGCTGTATATACGGCGCCCAGCTGTGCTTAGATCGACATATATCCACTCAAGAACATCGCCTGTAGTTCCTATATGGCCGTGGGTTGCATCTAGCTGGTATCAGATCTACCGCCATGCTGTATATACGGGGCCCAGCTGTGCTCAGATCGACATATATCAACTCAAGAACATCGCCTGTAGGTCCTATATAGCCGTGGGTTGCAGCTGGCTGGTATCACAGCTACCCCCATGCTGTATACACGTGGCCCAGCTGTGCTCAGATCGACATATATCGACTCAAGAACATCGCCTGTAGGTCCTATATGGCCGTGGGTGGCATCTGGCTGGTATCAGAGCTACCCCTATGCTGTATATACGGCGCTCAGCTGTGCTCAGATCGACATATATCCACTCAAGAACATCGCCTGTAGGTCCTATATGGCCGTGGGTTGCATCTGGCTGGTATCAGAGCGAACCCATGCTTTATATACGGAGCCCAGCTGTGCTCAGATCGACATATATCGACTCAAGAACATCGCCTGTAGGCCCTATATGGCCGTGGGTTGCATCTGGCTGGTATCAGAGCTACCCCTATGCTGTATATACGGCGCTCAGCTGTGCTCAGATCGACATATATCCACTCAAGAACATCGCCTGCAGGTTCTATATAGCCGTGGGTTGCATCTGGCTGGTATCAGAGCTACCCCCAAGCTGTATTTACGGGGACCAGCTGTGCTCAGATCGACATATATCGACTCAAGAACATCACCTGTAGGTCCTATATAGCCGTGGGTTGCAGCTGGCTGGTATCACAGCTACCCCCATGCTGTATATACGTGGCCCAGCTGTGCTCAGATCGACATATTTCGACTCAAGAGCATCGCCTGTAGGTCCTATATGGCCCTGGGTTGCATCTGGCTGGTATGAGATGCTGTATATACGTGGCCCAGCTGTGCTCAGATCGACATATATCGACTCAAGAGCATCGCCTGTAGGTCCTATATGGCCGTGGGTTGCATCTGGCTGGTATCAGAGGTACCCCCATGCTGTATATACGGGGCCCAGCTGTGCTCAGATCGACATATATCGACTCAAGAACATCGCCTGTAGGTCAAATATGGCCGTGGGTTGCATCTGGCTGGTATCAGAGCTACCCCCATGCTGTATATAAGGCGCCCAGCTGTGCTCAGTTCGACATATATCCACTCTAGAACATCGCCTGTAGGTCATATATGGCCGTGGGTTGCATCTGGCTGGTATCAGAGCTACCCTCATGCTGTATATACGGGGCCCAGCTGTGCTCAGATCGACATATATGCACTCAAGAACATCGGCTGTAGGTCCTATATGGCCGTGGGTTGCATCTGGCTGGTATCAGAGCTACACCCATGCTCTATATACGTGGCCCAGCTGTGCTCAGATCGACATATATCGACTCAACAACATCGGCTGTAGGTGCTATATGGCCGTGGGTTGCATCTGGCTGGTATTAGAGCTACCCCCATGCTGTATATTCGGCGCCCAGCTGTGCTCAGATCAACGTATATCCACTGTAGGTCCTATATGGCCGTGGGTTGCATCTGGCTGGTATCAGAGCTACCCTCATGCTGTATATACGGGGCCCAGCTGTGCTCAGATCGACATATATCGACTCAAGAACATCGCCTGTAGGTCCTATATGGCCGTGGGTTGCATCTGGCTGGTATTAGAGCTACCCCCATGCTGTATATACGGCGCCCAGCTGTGCTCAGATCGACATATATCCACTGTAGGTCCTATATTGTCGTGGGTTGCATCTGGCTGGTATCAGAGCTACCCCCATGCTGCATATACGGGGCCCAGCTGTGCTCAGATCGACATATATCGACTAAAGAACATCGCCTGTAGGTCCTATATAGCCGTGGGTTGCAGCTGGCTGGTATCACAGCTACCCCCATGCTGTATATACGTGGCCCAGCTGTGCTTAGATCGACATATATCGACTCAAGAGCATTGCCTGTAGGTACTATATGGCCGTGGGTTGCATCTGGCTGGTATCAGAGCTAACCCCATGCTGTATATACGGCGCCCAGCTGTGCTTAGATCGACATATATCCACTCAAGAACATCGCCTGTAGTTCCTATATGGCCGTGGGTTGCATCTAGCTGGTATCAGAGCTACCGCCATGCTGTATATACGGGGCCCAGCTGTGCTCAGATCGACATATATCAACTCAAGAACATCGCCTGTAGGTCCTATATAGCCGTGGGTTGTAGCTGGCTGGTATCACAGCTACCTCCATGCTGTATACACGTGGCCCAGCTGTGCTCAGATCGACATATATCGACTCAAGAACATCGCCTGTAGGTCCTATATGGCCGTGGGTGGCATCTGGCTGGTATCAGAGCTACCCCTATGCTGTATATACGGCGCTCAGCTGTGCTCAGATCGACATATATCCACTGTAGCTCCTATATGGCCGTGGCTTGCATCTGGCTGGTAACAGAGCTACCCTCATGCTGTATATACGGGGCCCAGCTGTGCTCAGATCGACATATATCGACTCAAGAACATCGCCTGTAGGTCCTATATGGCCGTGGGTTGCATCTGGCTGGTATTAGAGCTACCTCCATGCTGTATATACGGCGCCCAGCTGTGCTCAGATCGACATATATCCACTGTAGGTCCTATATTGTCGTGGGTTGCATCTGGCTGGTATCAGACCTACCCCCATGCTGCATATACGGGGCCCAGCTGTGCTCAGATCTACATATATCGACTCAAGAACATCGCCTGTAGGTCCTATATAGCCGTGGGTTGCAGCTGGCTGGTATCAGAGCTACCGCCATGCTGTATATACGGGGCCCAGCTGTGCTCAGATCGACATATATCAACTCAAGAACATCGCCTGTAGGTCCTATATAGCCGTGGGTTGTAGCTGGCTGGTATCACAGCTACCTCCATGCTGTATACACGTGGCCCAGCTGTGCTCAGATCGACATATATCGACTCAAGAGCATCGCCTGTAGGTCCTATATGGCCGTGGGTTGCATCTGGCTGGTATCAGAGGTACCCCCATGCTGTATATACGGGGCCCAGCTGTGCTCAGATCGACATATATCGACTCAAGAACATCGCCTGTAGGTCCAATATGGCCGTGGGTTGCATCTGGCTGGTATCAGAGCTACCCCCATGCTGTATATAAGGCGCCCAGCTGTGCTCAGTTCGACATATATCCACTCTAGAACATCGCCTGTAGGTCATATATGGCCGTGGGTTGCATCTGGCTGGTATCAGAGCTACCCTCATGCTGTATATACGGGGCCCAGCTGTGCTCAGATCGACATATATGCACTCAAGAACATCGGCTGTAGGTCCTATATGGCCGTGGGTTGCATCTGGCTGGTATCAGAGCTACCCCCATGCTCTATATACGTGGCCCAGCTGTGCTCAGATCGACATATGTCGACTCAACAACATCGGCTGTAGGTGCTATATGGCCGTGGGTTGCATCTGGCTGGTATTAGAGCTACCCCCATGCTGTATATTCGGCGCCCAGCTGTGCTCAGATCAACGTATATCCACTGTAGGTCCTATATGGCCGTGGGTTGCATCTGGCTGGTATCAGAGCTACCCTCATGCTGTATATACGGGGCCCAGCTGTGCTCAGATCGACATATATCGACTCAAGAACATCGCCTGTAGGTCCTATATGGCCGTGGGTTGCATCTGGCTGGTATTAGAGCTACCCCCATGCTGTATATACGGCGCCCAGCTGTGCTCAGATCGACATATATCCACTGTAGGTCCTATATTGTCGTGGGTTGCATCTGGCTGGTATCAGACCTACCCCCATGCTGCATATACGGGGCCCAGCTGTGCTCAGATCTACATATATCGACTCAAGAACATCGCCTGTAGGTCCTATATAGCCGTGGGTTGCAGCTGGCTGGTATCACAGCTACCCCCATGCTGTATATACGTGGCCCAGCTGTGCTTAGATCGACATATATTGACTCAAGAGTATTGCCTGTAGGTCCTATATGGCCGTGGGTTGCATCTGGCTGGTATCAGAGCTACCCCCATGCTGTATATACGGCGCCCAGCTGTGCTTAGATCGACATATATCCACTCAAGAACATCGCCTGTAGTTCCTATATGGCCGTGGGTTGCATCTAGCTGGTATCAGAGCTACCGCCATGCTGTATATACGGGGCCCAGCTGTGCTCAGATCGACATATATCAACTCAAGAACATCGCCTGTAGGTCCTATATAGCCGTGGGTTGCAGCTGGCTGGTATCACAGCTACCCCCATGCTGTATACACGTGGCCCAGCTGTGCTCAGATCGACATATATCGACTCAAGAACATCGCCTGTAGGTCCTATATGGCCGTGGGTGGCATCTGGCTGGTATCAGAGCTACCCCTATGCTGTATATACGGCGCTCAGCTGTGCTCAGATCGACATATATCCACTCAAGAACATCGCCTGTAGGTCCTATATGGCCGTGGGTTGCATCTGGCTGGTATCAGAGCTACCCCCATGCTGTATATACGGAGCCCAGCTGTGCTCAGATCGACATATATCGACTCAAGAACATCGCCTGTAGGTCCTATATGGCCGTGGGTTGCATCTGGCTGGTATCAGAGCTACCCCCATGCTGTATATACGGCGCCCAGCTGTGCTCAGATCGACATATATCGACTCAAGAACATCGCCTGTAGGTCCTATATGGCCGTGGGTTGCATCTGGCTGGTATTAGAGCTACACCCATGCTGTATATACGGCGCCCAGCTGTGCTCAGATCGACATATATCCACTGTAGGTCCTATATGGCCGTGGGTTGCATCTGGCTGGTATCAGAGCTACCCCTATGCTGTATATACGGCGCTCAGCTGTGCTCAGATCGACATATATCCACTCAAGAACATCGCCTGTTGGTCCTATATGGCCGTGGGTTGCATCTGGCTGGTATCAGAGCTACCACCATGCTGTATATACGGGGCCCAGCTGTGCTCAGATCGACATATATCGACTCAAGAACATCGCATGTAGGTCCTATATGGCCGTGGGTTGCACCTGGCTGGTATCAGAGCTACCCCCATGCTGTATATACGGCGCCCAGCTGTGCTCAAATCGACATATATCCACTCTAGAACATCGCCTGTAGGTCCTATATAGTCGTGGGTTGCAGCCTGGCTGGTATCACAGCTACCCCCATGCTGTATACACGGCGCCCAGCTGTGCTCAGATCGACATATATCCACTGTAGGTCCTATATGGCCGTGGGTTGCATCTGGCTGGTATCAGAGCTACCCCCATGCTGTATATACGGGGCCCAGCTGTGCTCAGATCGACATATATCGACTCAAGAACATCGCCTGTAGGTCCTATATAGCCGTGGGTTGCAGCTGGCTGGTATCACAGCTACCCCCATGCTGTATATACGTGGCCCAGCTGTGCTCAGATCGACATATATCGGCTCAAGAACATCGCCTGTAGGTCCTATTTAGCCGTGGGTTGCAGCTGGCTGGTATCACATCTACCCCCATGCTGTATATACGTGGCCCAGCTGTGCTCAGATCGACATATATCGACTCAAGAGCATCGCCTGTAGGTCCTATATGGCCGTGGGTTGAATCTGGCTGGTATCAGAGCTACCCCCATGATGTATATACGGCGCCCAGCTGTGCTTAGATCGACATATATCCACTCAAGAACATCGCATGTAGGTCCTATATGGCCGTGGGTTGCATCTAGCTGGTATCATGCTGTATATACGGGGCCCAGCTGAGCTCAGATCGACATATATCGACTCAAGAACATCGCCTGTAGGTCCTATATAGCCGTGGGTTGCAGCTGGCTGGTATCACAGCTACCCCCATGCTGTATATACGTGGCCCAGCTGTGCTCAGATCGACATATATCGACTCAAGAACATCGCCTGTAGGTCCTATATGGCCGTGGGTTGCATCTGGCGGGTATCAGAGCTACCCCCATGATGTATATACGGCGCCCAGCTGTGCTTAGATCGACATATATCCACTCAAGAACATCGCCTGTAAGTCCTATATGGCCGTGGGTTGCATCTAGCTGGTATCATGCTGTATATACGAGGCCCAGCTGAGCTCAGATCGACATATATCGACTCAAGAACATTGCCTGTAGGTAATATATAGCCGTGGGTTGCAGCTGGCTGGTATCACAGCTACCCTTATGCTGTATATACGTGGCCCAGCTGTACTCAGATCGACATATATCGACTCAAGAACATCGCCTGTAGGTCCTATATGGCCGTGGGTTGCATCTGGCGGGTATCAGAGCTACCCCTATGCTGTATATACGGCGCTCAGCTGTGTTCAGATCGACATATATCCACTCAAGAACATCGCCTGTAGGTCCTATATGGCCGTGGGTTGCATCTGGCTGGTATCAGAGCTACCCCATGCTGTATATACGGGGTCCAGCTGTGCTCAGATCGACATATATCGACTCGAGAACATCGCCTGTAGGTCCTATATAGCCGTGGGTTGCAGCTGGCTGGCATCAGAGCTACACCCATGCTGTATATACGTGGCCCAGCTGTGCTCAGATCGACATATATCGACTCAAGAACATCGTCTGTAGGTCCTATATGGCCGTGGGTTGCATCTGGCTGGTATTAGAGCTACCCCCATGCTGTATATACGGCGCCCAGCTGTGCTCAGATCGACATATATCCACTGTAGGTCCTATATAGCCGTGGGTTGCAGCTGGCTGGTATCACAGCTACCCCCATGCTGTATATACGTGGCCCAGCTGTGCTCAGATCGATATATATCGACTCAAGAACATCGCCTGTAGGTGCTATATGGCCGTGGGTTGCATCTGGCTGGTATTAGAGCTACCCCCATGCTGTATATACGGCGCCCAGCTGTGCTCAGATCGACATATATCCACTGTAGTTCCTATATGGCCGTGGGTTGCATCTGGCTGGTATCAGAGCTGCCCTCATGCTGTATGTACGGGGCCCAGCTGTGCTCAGATAGATATATATATATATATATCCACTCAAGAACATCGCCTGTAGGTCCTATATGGCCGTGGGTTGCATCTAGCTGGTATCATGCTGTATATACGGGGCCCAGCTGTGCTCAGATCGACATATATCGACTCAAGAACATCGCCTGTAGGTCCTATTTAGCCGTGGGTTGCAGCTGGCTGGTATCACAGCTACCCCCATGCTGTATATACGTGGCCCAGCTGTGCTCAGATCGACACATATCGACTCAAGAGCATCGCCTGTAGGTCCTATATGGCCGTGGGTTGAATCTGGCTGGTATCAGAGCTACCCCCATGATGTATATACGGCGCCCAGCTGTGCTTAGATCGACATATATCCACTCAAGAACATCGCATGTAGGTCCTATATGGCCGTGGGTTGCATCTAGCTGGTATCATGCTGTATATACGGGGCCCAGCTGAGCTCAGATCGACATATATCGACTCAAGAACATCGCCTGTAGGTCCTATATAGCCGTGGGTTGCAGCTGGCTGGTATCACAGCTACCAACATTCTGTATATACGTGGCCCAGCTGTGCTCAGATCGACATATATCCACTGTAGGTCCTATATGGCCGTGGGTTGCATCTGGCTGGTATCAGAGCTGCCCTCATGCTGTATATACGGGGCCCAGCTGTGCTCAGACCGATATATATATATATATATATATCCACTCAAGAACATCTCCTGTAGGTCCTATATGGCCGTGGCTTGCATCTGGCTGGTATCACAGCTACCCCCATGCTGTATATACGGGGCCCAGCTGTGCTCAGATCGACATATATCGACTCAAGAACATCGCCTGTAGGTCCTATATAGTCGTGGGTTGCAGCCTGGCTGGTATCACAGCTACCCCCATGCTGTATACACGGCGCCCAGCTGTGCTCAGATCGACATATATCGACTCAAGAACATCGCCTGTAGGTCCTATATAGCCGTGGGTTGCAGCTGGCTGGTATCACAGCTACCCCCATGCTGTATATACGTGGCCCAGCTGTGCTCAGATCGACATATATCGACTCAAGAACATCGCCTGTAGGTCCTATATGGCCGTGGGTTGCATCTGGCTGGTATTAGAGCTACCCCCATGCTGTATATACGGCGCCCAGCTGTGCTCAGATCGACATATATCCACTGTAGGTCCTATATGGCCGTGGGTTGCATCTGGCTGGTATCAGAGCTACCCCCATGCTGCATATACGGGGCCCAGCTGTGCTCAGATCGACATATATCGACTCAAGAACATCGCCTGCAGGTCCTATATAGCCGTGGGTTGCAGCTGGCTGGTATCACAGCTACCCCCATGCTGTATATACATGGCCCAGCTGTGCTCAGATCGACATATATCGACTCAAGAGCATCGCCTGTAGGTCCTATATGCCCGTGGGTTGCATCTGGCTGGTATCAGAGCTACGCCCATGCTGTATATACGGCGCCCAGCTGTGCTTAGATCGACATATATCCACTCAAGAACATCGCCTGTAGGTCCTATATTGCCGTGGGTTGTATCTAGCTTGTATCAGAGCTACCGCCATGCTGTATATACGGGGCCCAGCTTTGCTCAGATCGACATAAATCGACTCAAGAACATCGCCTGTAGGTCCTATATAGCCGTGGGTTGCAGCTGGCTGGTATCACAGCTACCCCCATGCTGTATATACGTGGGCCAGCTGTGCTCAGATCGACATATATCGACTCAAGAACATCGCCTGTAGGTCCTATATGGCCGTGGGTTGCATCTGGCTGGTATCAGAGCTACCCCTATGCTGTATATACGGCGCTCAGCTGTGCTCAGATCGACATATATCCACTCAAGAACATCGCCTGTAGGTCCTATATGGCCGTGGGTTGCATCTGGCTGGTAGCAGAGCTACCCCCATGCTGTATATACGGGGCCCAGCTGTGCTCAGATCGACATATATCGACTCAAGAACATCGCCTGTAGGTCCTATATGGCCGTGGGTTGCATCTGGCTGGTATCAGAGCTACCCCCATGCTGTATATACGGCGCCCAGCTGTGCTCAGATCGACATATATCCACTCTAGAACATCGCCTGTAGGTCCTATATAGCCGTGGGTTGCATCTGGCTGGTATCAGAGCTACCCTCATGCTGTATATACGGGGCGCAACTGTGCTCAGATCGACATATATCCACTCAAGAACATCGCCTGTAGGTCCTATATGGCCGTGGGTTGCATCTGGCTGGTATCAGAGATACCCCTATGCTGTATATACGGGGCCCAGCTGTGCTCAGATCGACATATATCGACTCAAGAACATCGCCTGTAGGTCCTATATAGTCGTGGGTTGCAGTCTGGCTGGTATCACAGCTACCCCCATGCTGTATACACGGCGCCCAGCTGTGCTCAGATCGACATATATCCACTGTAGGTCCTATATGGCCGTGGTTTGCATCTGGCTGGTATCAAAGCTACCCCATGCTTATATATGCGGCCCAGCTGTGATCAGATCGACATATATCGACTCAAGAACATCGCCTGTAGGTCTTATATAGCCGTGGGTTGCAGCTGGCTGGTATCACAGCTACCCCCATGCTGTATATACGTGGCCCAGCTGTGCTCAGATCGACATATATCGATTCAAGAACATCGCCTATAAATCCTATATGACCGTGGGTTGCATCTGACTGGTATTGGAGCTACCCCCATGCTGTATATACGGCGCCCAGCTGTGCTCAGATCGACATATATCCACTCAAGAACATCGCCTGTAGGTCCTATATGGCCGTGGGTTGCATCTAGCTGGTATCAGAGCTACCGCCATGCTGTATATACGGGGCCCATCTGTGCTCAGATCGACATATATCAACTCAAGAACGTCGCCTGTAGGTCCTATATAGCCGTGGGTTGCAGCTGGCTGGTATCACAGCTACCCCCATGCTGTATATACGTGGCCCAGCTGTGCTCAGATCGACATATATCGACTCAAGAGCATCGCCTGTAGGTCCTATATGGCCGAGGGTTGCATCTGGCTGGTATCAGAGCTACCCCCATGCTGCATATACGGGGCCCAGCTGTGCTCAGAGCGACATATATCGACTCAAGAACATCGCCTGTAGGTCCTATATAGCCGTGGGTTGCAGCTGGCTGGTATCACAGCTACCCCCATGCTGTATATACGTGGCCCAGCTGTGCTCAGATCGACATATATCGACTCAAGAGCATCGCCTGTAGGTCCTATATGGCCGTGGGTTGCATCTGGCTGGAATCAGAGCTACCCCCATGCTGTATATACGGCGCCCAGCTGTGCTTAGATCGACATATATCCACTCAAGAACATCGCCTGTAGGTCCTATATGGCCGTGGGTTGCATCTAGCTGGTATCAGAGCTACCGCCATGTTGTATATACGGCGCCCAGCTGTGCTGAGATCGACATATATCCACTCTAGAACATCGCCTGTAGGTCCTATATGGCCGTGGGTTGCATCTGGCTGGTATCAGAGCTTCCCCCATGCTGTATATACGGCGCCCAGCTGTGCTCAGATCGACATATATCCACTCTAGAACATCGCCTGTAGGTCATATATGGCCGTGGGTTGCATCTGGCTGGTATCAGAGCTACCCTCATGCTGTATATACGGGGTTCAGCTGTGCTCAGATCGACATATATCCACTCAAGAACATCGGCTGTAGTTCCTATATGGCCGTGGGTTGCATCTGGCTGGTATCAGAGCTACCCCCATGCTATATATACGGGCCCCAGCTGTGCTCAGATTGACATATATCGACTCAAGAACATCGCCTGTAGGTCCTATATAGTCGTGGGTTGCAGCCTGGCTGGTATCACAGCTACCCCCCATGCTGTATACACGGCGCCCAGCTGTGCTCAGATCGACATATATCCACTGTAGGTCCTATATGGCCGTCGGTTGCATCTGGCTGGTATCAGAGCTACCCCCATGCTGTATATACGGCGCCCAGGTGTGCTCAGATCGACATATATCCACTCTAGAACATCGCCTGTAGGTCATATATGGCCGTGGGTTGCATCTGGCTGGTATCAGAGCTACCCTCATGCTGTATATACGGGGTCCAGCTGTGCTCAGATCGACATATATCCACTCAAGAACATCGGCTGTAGGTCCTATATGGCCGTGGGTTGCATCTGGCTGGTATCAGAGCTACCCCCATGCTGTATATAAGTGGCCCAGCTGTGCTCAGATCGACATTTATCGACTCAACAACATCGCCTGTAGGTGCTATATGGCCGTGGGTTGCATCTGGCTGGTATTAGAGCTACCCCCATGCTGTATATTCGGCGCCCAGCTGTGCTCAGATCGACACATATCCACTGTAGGTCCTATATGGCCGTGGGTTGCATCTGGCTAGTATCAGAGCTACCCTCATGCTGTATATACGGGGCCCAGCTGTGCTCAGATCGATATATATCCACTCAAGAACATCACCTGTAGGTCCTATATGGCCGTGGGTTGCATCTGGCTGGTATCAGAGCTACCCCATGCTGTATATACGGGGTCCAGCTGTGCTCAGATCGACATATATCGACTCGAGAACATCGCCTGTAGGTCCTATATAGCCGTGGGTTGCAGCTGGCTGGCATCAGAGCTACACCCATGCTGTATATACGTGGCCCAGCTGTGCTCAGATCGACATATATCGACTCAAGAACATCGTCTGTAGGTCCTATATGGCCGTGGGTTGCATCTGGCTGGTATTAGAGCTACCCCCATGCTGTATATACGGCGCCCAGCTGTGCTCAGATCGACATATATCCACTGTAGGTCCTATATAGCCGTGGGTTGCAGCTGGCTGGTATCACAGCTACCCCCATGCTGTATATACGTGGCCCAGCTGTGCTCAGATCGATATATATCGACTCAAGAACATCGCCTGTAGGTGCTATATGGCCGTGGGTTGCATCTGGCTGGTATTAGAGCTACCCCCATGCTGTATATACGGCGCCCAGCTGTGCTCAGATCGACATATATCCACTGTAGTTCCTATATGGCCGTGGGTTGCATCTGGCTGGTATCAGAGCTGCCCTCATGCTGTATATACGGGGCCCAGCTGTGCTCAGATCGATATATATATATATATATATATATCCACTCAAGAACATCGCCTGTAGGTCCTATATGGCCGTGGGTTGCATCTAGCTGGTATCATGCTGTATATACGGGGCCCAGCTGTGCTCAGATCGACATATATCGACTCAAGAACATCGCCTGTAGGTCCTATTTAGCCGTGGGTTGCAGCTGGCTGGTATCACAGCTACCCCCATGCTGTATATACGTGGCCCAGCTGTGCTCAGATCGACACATATCGACTCAAGAGCATCGCCTGTAGGTCCTATATGGCCGTGGGTTGAATCTGGCTGGTATCAGAGCTACCCCCATGATGTATATACGGCGCCCAGCTGTGCTTAGATCGACATATATCCACTCAAGAACATCGCATGTAGGTCCTATATGGCCGTGGGTTGCATCTAGCTGGTATCATGCTGTATATACGGGGCCCAGCTGAGCTCAGATCGACATATATCGACTCAAGAACATCGCCTGTAGGTCCTATATAGCCGTGGGTTGCAGCTGGCTGGTATCACAGCTACCAACATTCTGTATATACGTGGCCCAGCTGTGCTCAGATCGACATATATCCACTGTAGGTCCTATATGGCCGTGGGTTGCATCTGGCTGGTATCAGAGCTGCCCTCATGCTGTATATACGGGGCCCAGCTGTGCTCAGACCGATATATATATATATATATCCACTCAAGAACATCTCCTGTAGGTCCTATATGGCCGTGGCTTGCATCTGGCTGGTATCACAGCTACCCCCATGCTGTATATACGGGGCCCAGCTGTGCTCAGATCGACATATATCGACTCAAGAACATCGCCTGTAGGTCCTATATAGTCGTGGGTTGCAGCCTGGCTGGTATCACAGCTACCCCCATGCTGTATACACGGCGCCCAGCTGTGCTCAGATCGACATATATCGACTCAAGAACATCGCCTGTAGGTCCTATATAGCCGTGGGTTGCAGCTGGCTGGTATCACAGCTACCCCCATGCTGTATATACGTGGCCCAGCTGTGCTCAGATCGACATATATCGACTCAAGAACATCGCCTGTAGGTCCTATATGGCCGTGGGTTGCATCTGGCTGGTATTAGAGCTACCCCCATGCTGTATATACGGCGCCCAGCTGTGCTCAGATCGACATATATCCACTGTAGGTCCTATATGGCCGTGGGTTGCATCTGGCTGGTATCAGAGCTACCCCCATGCTGCATATACGGGGCCCAGCTGTGCTCAGATCGACATATATCGACTCAAGAACATCGCCTGCAGGTCCTATATAGCCGTGGGTTGCAGCTGGCTGGTATCACAGCTACCCCCATGCTGTATATACATGGCCCAGCTGTGCTCAGATCGACATATATCGACTCAAGAGCATCGCCTGTAGGTCCTATATGTCCGTGGGTTGCATCTGGCTGGTATCAGAGCTACGCCCGTGCTGTATATACGGCGCCCAGCTGTGCTTAGATCGACATATATCCACTCAAGAACATCGCCTGTAGGTCCTATATTGCCGTGGGTTGTATCTAGCTTGTATCAGAGCTACCGCCATGCTGTATATACGGGGCCCAGCTTTGCTCAGATCGACATAAATCGACTCAAGAACATCGCCTGTAGGTCCTATATAGCCGTGGGTTGCAGCTGGCTGGTATCACAGCTACCCCCATGCTGTATATACGTGGGCCAGCTGTGCTCAGATCGACATATATCGACTCAAGAACATCGCCTGTAGGTCCTATATGGCCGTGGGTTGCATCTGGCTGGTATCAGAGCTACCCCTATGCTGTATATACGGCGCTCAGCTGTGCTCAGATCGACATATATCCACTCAAGAACATCGCCTGTAGGTCCTATATGGCCGTGGGTTGCATCTGGCTGGTAGCAGAGCTACCCCCATGCTGTATATACGGGGCCCAGCTGTGCTCAGATCGACATATATCGATTCAAGAACATCGCCTGTAGGTCCTATATGGCCGTGGGTTGCATCTGGCTGGTATCAGAGCTACCCCCATGCTGTATATACGGCGCCCAGCTGTGCTCAGATCGACATATATCCACTCTAGAACATCGCCTGTAGGTCCTATATAGCCGTGGGTTGCATCTGGCTGGTATCAGAGCTACCCTCATGCTGTATATACGGGGCGCAACTGTGCTCAGATCGACATATATCCACTCAAGAACATCGCCTGTAGGTCCTATATGGCCGTGGGTTGCATCTGGCTGGTATCAGAGATACCCCTATGCTGTATATACGGGGCCCAGCTGTGCTCAGATCGACATATATCGACTCAAGAACATCGCCTGTAGGTCCTATATAGTCGTGGGTTGCAGTCTGGCTGGTATCACAGCTACCCCCATGCTGTATACACGGCGCCCAGCTGTGCTCAGATCGACATATATCCACTGTAGGTCCTATATGGCCGTGGTTTGCATCTGGCTGGTATCAGAGCTACCCCCATGCTTATATATGCGGCCCAGCTGTGATCAGATCGACATATATCGACTCAAGAACATCGCCTGTAGGTCTTATATAGCCGTGGGTTGCAGCTGGCTGGTATCACAGCTACCCCCATGCTGTATATACGTGGCCCAGCTGTGCTCAGATCGACATATATCGATTCAAGAACATCGCCTATAAATCCTATATGACCGTGGGTTGCATCTGACTGGTATTGGAGCTACCCCCATGCTGTATATACGGCGCCCAGCTGTGCTCAGATCGACATATATCCACTCAAGAACATCGCCTGTAGGTCCTATATGGCCGTGGGTTGCATCTAGCTGGTATCAGAGCTACCGCCATGCTGTATATACGGGGCCCATCTGTGCTCAGATCGACATATATCAACTCAAGAACGTCGCCTGTAGGTCCTATATAGCCGTGGGTTGCAGCTGGCTGGTATCACAGCTACCCCCATGCTGTATATACGTGGCCCAGCTGTGCTCAGATCGACATATATCGACTCAAGAGCATCGCCTGTAGGTCCTATATGGCCGAGGGTTGCATCTGGCTGGTATCAGAGCTACCCCCATGCTGCATATACGGGGCCCAGCTGTGCTCAGAGCGACATATATCGACTCAAGAACATCGCCTGTAGGTCCTATATAGCCGTGGGTTGCAGCTGGCTGGTATCACAGCTACCCCCATGCTGTATATACGTGACCCAGCTGTGCTCAGATCGACATATATCGACTCAAGAGCATCGCCTGTAGGTCCTATATGGCCGTGGGTTGCATCTGGCTGGTATCAGAGCTACCCCCATGCTGTATATACGGCGCCCAGCTGTGCTTAGATCGACATATATCCACTCAAGAACATCGCCTGTAGGTCCTATATGGCCGTGGGTTGCATCTAGCTGGTATCAGAGCTACCGCCATGTTGTATATACGGCGCCCAGCTGTGCTGAGATCGACATATATCCACTCTAGAACATCGCCTGTAGGTCCTATATGGCCGTGGGTTGCATCTGGCTGGTATCAGAGCTACCCCCATGCTGTATATACGGCGCCCAGCTGTGCTCAGATCGACATATATCCACTCTAGAACATCGCCTGTAGGTCATATATGGCCGTTGGTTGCATCTGGCTGGTATCAGAGCTACCCTCATGCTGTATATACGGGGTTCAGCTGTGCTCAGATCGACATATATCCACTCAAGAACATCGGCTGTAGGTCCTATATGGCCGTGGGTTGCATCTGGCTGGTATCAGAGCTACCCCCATGCTATATATACGGGCCCCAGCTGTGCTCAGATTGACATATATCGACTCAAGAACATCGCCTGTAGGTCCTATATAGTCGTGGGTTGCAGCCTGGCTGGTATCACAGCTACCCCCCATGCTGTATACACGGCGCCCAGCTGTGCTCAGATCGACATATATCCACTGTAGGTCCTATATGGCCGTCGGTTGCATCTGGCTGGTATCAGAGCTACCCCCATGCTGTATATACGGCGCCCAGGTGTGCTCAGATCGACATATATCCACTCTAGAACATCGCCTGTAGGTCATATATGGCCGTGGGTTGCATCTGGCTGGTATCAGAGCTACCCTCATGCTGTATATACGGGGTCCAGCTGTGCTCAGATCGACATATATCCACTCAAGAACATCGGCTGTAGGTCCTATATGGCCGTGGGTTGCATCTGGCTGGTATCAGAGCTACCCCCATGCTGTATATAAGTGGCCCAGCTGTGCTCAGATCGACATTTATCGACTCAACAACATCGCCTGTAGGTGCTATATGGCCGTGGGTTGCATCTGGCTGGTATTAGAGCTACCCCCATGCTGTATATTCGGCGCCCAGCTGTGCTCAGATCGACACATATCCACTGTAGGTCCTATATGGCCGTGGGTTGCATCTGGCTAGTATCAGAGCTACCCTCATGCTGTATATACGGGGCCCAGCTGTGCTCAGATCGATATATATCCACTCAAGAACATCACCTGTAGGTCCTATATGGCCGTGGGTTGCATCTGGCTGGTATCAGAGCTACCCCCATGCTGTATATACGGGGCCCAGCTGTGCTCAGATCGACATATATCGACTCAAGAACATCGCCTGTAGGTCCTATATAGCCGTGGGTTGCAGCTGGCTGGTATCACAGCTACCCCCATGCTGTATATACGTGGCCCAGCTGTACTCAGATCGACATATATCGACTCAAGAACATCGCCTGTAGGTCCTATATGGCCGTGGGTTGCATCTGGCTGGTATTAGAGCTACCCCCATGCTGTATATACGAGGCCCAGCTGTGCTCAGATCGACATATATCCACTGTAGGTCCTATATGGCCGTGGGTTGCTTCTGGCTGGTATCAGAGCTACTCCCATGCTGCATATACAGGGCCCAGCTGTGCTCACATCGACATATATCGACTCAAGAACATCGCCTGTAGGTCCTATATAGCCGTGGGTTGCAGCTGGCTGGTATCACAGCTGCCCCCATGCTGTATATACATGGCCCATCTGTGCTCAGATCGACATATATCGACTCAAGAGCATCGCCTGTAGGTCCTATATGCCCGTGGGTTGCATCTGGCTGGTATCAGAGCTACCGCCATGCTGTATATACGGCGCCCAGCTGTGCTTAGATCGACATATATCCACTCAAGAACATCGCCTGTAGGTCCTAAATTACCGTGGGTTGCATCTAGCTGGTATCAGAGCTACCGCCATGCTGTATATACGGGGCCCAGCTGTGCTCAGATCGACATATATCGACTCAAGAACATCGCCTGTAGGTCCTATATAGCCGTGGGTTGCAGCTGGCTGGTATCACAGCTATCCCCATGCTGTATATACGTGGCCCAGCTGTGCTCAGATCGATATATATCGACTCAAGAACATCGCCTGTAGGTCCTATATGGCCGTGGGTTGCATCTGGCTGGTATCAGAGCTACCCCTATGCTGTATATACGGCGCTCAGCTGTGCTCAGATCGACATATATCCACTCAAGAACATCGCCTGTAGGTCCTATATGGCCGTGGGTTGCATCTGGCTGGTATCAGAGCTACCCCCATGCTGTATATACGGGGCCCAGCTGTGCTCAGATCGACATATATCGACTCAAGAACATCGCCTGTAGGTCCTATATGGCCGTGGGTTGCATCTGGCTGGTATTAGAGCTACCCCCATGCTGTATATACGGCGCCCAGCAGTGCTCAGATCGACATATATCCACTCTAGAACATCGCCTGTAGGTCCTATATAGCCGTGGGTTGCATCTGGATGGTATCAGAGCTACCCTCATGCTGTATATACGGGGCCCAACTGTGCTCAGATCGACATATATCTACTCAAGAACATCGCCTGTAGGTCCTATATGGCCGTGGGTTGCATCTGGCTGGTATCAGAGCTACCCCTATGCTATATATACGGGGCCCAGCTGTGCTCAAATCGACATATATCGACTCAAGAACATCGCCTGTAGATCTTATATAGTCGTGGGTTGTAGCCTGGCTGGTATCACAGCTACCCCCATGCTGTATACACGGCGCCCAGCTGTGCTCAGATCGACATATATCCACTGTAGGTCCTATATGGTCGTGGGTTGCATCTGGATGGTATCAGAGCTACCCCCATGCTGTATATACGGGGCCCAGCTGTGCTCAGATCGACATATATCGAGTCAAGAACATCGCCTGTAGGTCCTATATAGCCGTGGGTTGCAGCTGGCTGGTATCACAGCTACCCCCATGCTGTATATACGTGGCCCAGCTGTGCTCAGATCGACATATATCGACTCAACAACATCGCCTGTAGGTGCTATATGGCCGTGAGTTGCATCTGGCTGGTATCAGAGCTACCCTCATGCTGTATATACGGGGCCCAGCTGTGCTCAGATCGATATATATATATATCCACTCAAGAACATCGCCTGTAGGTCCTATATGGCCGTGGGTTGCATCTGGCTGGTATCAGAGCTACCCCCATGTTGTATATACGGGGCCCAGCTGTGCTCAGATCGACATATATCGACTCAAGAACATCGCCTGTAGGTCCTATATAGTCGTGGGTTGCAGCCTGGCTGGTATCACAGCTACCCCCATGGTGTATACACGGCGCCCAGCTGTGCTCAGATCGACATATATCCACTGTAGGTCCTATATGGCCGTGGGTTGCATCTGGCTGGTATCAGAGCTACCCCCATGCTGTATATACGGGGCCCAGCTGTGCTCAGATCGACATATATCGACTCAAGAACATCGCCTGTAGGTCCTATATAGCCGTGGGTTGCAGCTGGCTGGTATCACAGCTACCCCCATGCTGTATATACGTGGCCCAGCTGTGCTCAGATCGACATATATCGACTCAAGAACATCGCCTGTAGGTCCTATATGGCCGTGGGTTGCATCTGGCGGGTATCAGAGCTACCCCCATGATGTATATACGGCGCCCAGCTGTGCTTAGATCGACATATATCCACTCAAGAACATCGCCTGTAAGTCCTATATGGCCGTGGGTTGCATCTAGCTGGCATCATGCTGTATATACGAGGCCCAGCTGAGCTCAGATCGACATATATCGACTCAAGAACATTGCCTGTAGGTAATATATAGCCGTGGGTTGCAGCTGGCTGGTATCACAGCTACCCCCATGCTGTATATACGTGGCCCAGCTGTACTCAGATCGACATATATCGACTCAAGAACATCGCCTGTAGGTCCTATATGGCCGTGGGTTGCATCTGGCGGGTATCAGAGCTACCCCTATGCTGTATATACGGCGCTCAGCTGTGTTCAGATCGACATATATCCACTCAAGAACATCGCCTGTAGGTCCTATATGGCCGTGGGTTGCATCTGGCTGGTATCAGAGCTACCCCCATGCTGTATATACGGGGTCCAGCTGTGCTCAGATCGACATATATCGACTCGAGAACATCGCCTGTAGGTCCTATATAGCCGTGGGTTGCAGCTGGCTGGCATCAGAGCTACACCCATGCTGTATATACGTGGCCCAGCTGTGCTCAGATCGACATATATCGACTCAAGAACATCGTCTGTAGGTCCTATATGGCCGTGGGTTGCATCTGGCTGGTATTAGAGCTTCCCCCATGCTGTATATACGGCGCCCAGCTGTGCTCAGATCGACATATATCCACTGTAGGTCCTATATAGCCGTGGGTTGCAGCTGGCTGGTATCACAGCTACCCCCATGCTGTATATACGTGGCCCAGCTGTGCTCAGATCGATATATATCGACTCAAGAACATCGCCTGTAGGTGCTATATGGCCGTGGGTTGCATCTGGCTGGTATTAGAGCTACCCCCATGCTGTATATACGGCGCCCAGCTGTGCTCAGATCGACATATATCCACTGTAGTTCCTATATGGCCGTGGGTTGCATCTGGCTGGTATCAGAGCTGCCCTCATGCTGTATATACGGGGCCCAGCTGTGCTCAGATCGATATATATATATATATCCACTCAAGAACATCGCCTGTAGGTCCTATATGGCCGTGGGTTGCATCTAGCTGGTATCATGCTGTATATACGGGGCCCAGCTGTGCTCAGATCGACATATATCGACTCAAGAACATCGCCTGTAGGTCCTATTTAGCCGTGGGTTGCAGCTGGCTGGTATCACAGCTACCCCCATGCTGTATATACGTGGCCCAGCTGTGCTCAGATCGACACATATCGACTCAAGAGCATCGCCTGTAGGTCCTATATGGCCGTGGGTTGAATCTGGCTGGTATCAGAGCTACCACCATGATGTATATACGGCGCCCAGCTGTGCTTAGATCGACATATATCCACTCTAGAACATCGCATGTAGGTCCTATATGGCCGTGGGTTGCATCTAGCTGGTATCATGCTGTATATACGGGGCCCAGCTGAGCTCAGATCGACATATATCGACTCAAGAACATCGCCTGTAGGTCCTATATAGCCGTGGGTTGCAGCTGGCTGGTATCACAGCTACCAACATTCTGTATATACGTGGCCCAGCTGTGCTCAGATCGACATATATCCACTGTAGGTCCTATATGGCCGTGGGTTGCATCTGGCTGGTATCAGAGCTGCCCTCATGCTGTATATACGGGGCCCAGCTGTGCTCAGACCGATATATATATATATCCACTCAAGAACATCTCCTGTAGGTCCTATATGGCCGTGGCTTGCATCTGGCTGGTATCACAGCTACCCCCATGCTGTATATACGGGGCCCAGCTGTGCTCAGATCGACATATATCGAATCAAGAACATCGCCTGTAGGTCCTATATAGTCGTGGGTTGCAGCCTGGCTGGTATCACAGCTACCCCCATGCTGTATACACGGCGCCCAGCTGTGCTCAGATCGACATATATCGACTCAAGAACATCGCCTGTAGGTCCTATATAGCCGTGGGTTGCAGCTGGCTGGTATCACAGCTACCCCCATGCTGTATATACGTGGCCCAGCTGTGCTCAGATCGACATATATCGACTCAAGAACATCGCCTGTAGGTCCTATATGGCCGTGGGTTGCATCTGGCTGGTATTAGAGCTACCCCCATGCTGTATATACGGCGCCCAGCTGTGCTCAGATCGACATATATCCACTGTAGGTCCTATATGGCCGTGGGTTGCATCTGGCTGGTATCAGAGCTACCCCCATGCTGCATATACGGGGCCCAGCTGTGCTCAGATCGACATATATCGACTCAAGAACATCGCCTGCAGGTCCTATATAGCCGTGGGTTGCAGCTGGCTGGTATCACAGCTACCCCCATGCTGTATATACATGGCCCAGCTGTGCTCAGATCGACATATATCGACTCAAGAGCATCGCCTGTAGGTCCTATATGCCCGTGGGTTGCATCTGGCTGGTATCAGAGCTACGCCCATGCTGTATATACGGCGCCCAGCTGTGCTTAGATCGACATATATCCACTCAAGAACATCGCCTGTAGGTCCTATATTGCCGTGGGTTGTATCTAGCTTGTATCAGAGCTACCGCCATGCTGTATATACGGGGCCCAGCTTTGCTCAGATCGACATAAATCGACTCAAGAACATCGCCTGTAGGTCCTATATAGCCGTGGGTTGCAGCTGGCTGGTATCACAGCTACCCCCATGCTGTATATACGTGGGCCAGCTTTGCTCAGATCGACATATATCGACTCAAGAACATCGCCTGTAGGTCCTATATGGCCGTGGGTTGCATCTGGCTGGTATCAGAGCTACCCCTATGCTGTATATACGGCGCTCAGCTGTGCTCAGATCGACATATATCCACTCAAGAACATCGCCTGTAGGTCCTATATGGCCGTGGGTTGCATCTGGCTGGTAGCAGAGCTACCCCCATGCTGTATATACGGGGCCCAGCTGTGCTCAGATCGACATATATCGACTCAAGAACATCGCCTGTAGGTCCTATATGGCCGTGGGTTGCATCTGGCTGGTATCAGAGCTACCCCCATGCTGTATATACGGCGCCCAGCTGTGCTCAGATCGACATATATCCACTCTAGAACATCGCCTGTAGGTCCTATATAGCCGTGGGTTGCATCTGGCTGGTATCAGAGCTACCCTCATGCTGTATATACGGGGCGCAACTGTGCTCAGATCGACATATATCCACTCAAGAACATCGCCTGTAGGTCCTATATGGCCGTGGGTTGCATCTGGCTGGTATCAGAGATACCCCTATGCTGTATATACGGGGCCCAGCTGTGCTCAGATCGACATATATCGACTCAAGAGCATCGCCTGTAGGTCCTATATGCCCGTGGGTTGCATCTGGCTGGTATCAGAGCTACGCCCATGCTGTATATACGGCGCCCAGCTGTGCTTAGATCGACATATATCCACTCAAGAACATCGCCTGTAGGTCCTATATTGCCGTGGGTTGTATCTAGCTTGTATCAGAGCTACCGCCATGCTGTATATACGGGGCCCAGCTTTGCTCAGATCGACATAAATCGACTCAAGAACATCGCCTGTAGGTCCTATATAGCCGTGGGTTGCAGCTGGCTGGTATCACAGCTACCCCCATGCTGTATATACGTGGGCCAGCTTTGCTCAGATCGACATATATCGACTCAAGAACATCGCCTGTAGGTCCTATATGGCCGTGGGTTGCATCTGGCTGGTATCAGAGCTACCCCTATGCTGTATATACGGCGCTCAGCTGTGCTCAGATCGACATATATCCACTCAAGAACATCGCCTGTAGGTCCTATATGGCCGTGGGTTGCATCTGGCTGGTAGCAGAGCTACCCCCATGCTGTATATACGGGGCCCAGCTGTGCTCAGATCGACATATATCGACTCAAGAACATCGCCTGTAGGTCCTATATGGCCGTGGGTTGCATCTGGCTGGTATCAGAGCTACCCCCATGCTGTATATACGGCGCCCAGCTGTGCTCAGATCGACATATATCCACTCTAGAACATCGCCTGTAGGTCCTATATAGCCGTGGGTTGCATCTGGCTGGTATCAGAGCTACCCTCATGCTGTATATACGGGGCGCAACTGTGCTCAGATCGACATATATCCACTCAAGAACATCGCCTGTAGGTCCTATATGGCCGTGGGTTGCATCTGGCTGGTATCAGAGATACCCCTATGCTGTATATACGGGGCCCAGCTGTGCTCAGATCGACATATATCGACTCAAGAACATCGCCTGTAGGTCCTATATAGTCGTGGGTTGCAGTCTGGCTGGTATCACAGCTACCCCCATGCTGTATACACGGCGCCCAGCTGTGCTCAGATCGACATATATCCACTGTAGGTCCTATATGGCCGTGGGTTGCATCTAGCTGGTATCAGAGCTACCGCCATGCTGTATATACGGGGCCCATCTGTGCTCAGATCGACATATATCAACTCAAGAACGTCGCCTGTAGGTCCTATATAGCCGTGGGTTGCAGCTGGCTGGTATCACAGCTACCCCCATGCTGTATATACGTGGCCCAGCTGTGCTCAGATCGACATATATCGACTCAAGAGCATCGCCTGTAGGTCCTATATGGCCGAGGGTTGCATCTGGCTGGTATCAGAGCTACCCCCATGCTGCATATATGGGGCCCAGCTGTGCTCAGAGCGACATATATCGACTCAAGAACATCGCCTGTAGGTCCTATATAGCCGTGGGTTGCAGCTGGCTGGTATCACAGCTACCCCCATGCTGTATATACGTGGCCCAGCTGTGCTCAGATCGACATATATCGACTCAAGAGCATCGCCTGTAGGTCCTATATGGCCGTGGGTTGCATCTGGCTGGTATCAGAGCTACCCCCATGCTGTATATACGGCGCCCAGCTGTGCTTAGATCGACATATATCCACTCAAGAACATCGCCTGTAGGTCCTATATGGCCGTGGGTTGCATCTAGCTGGTATCAGAGCTACCGCCATGTTGTATATACGGCGCCCAGCTGTGCTGAGATCGACATATATCCACTCTAGAACATCGCCTGTAGGTCCTATATGGCCGTGGGTTGCATCTGGCTGGTATCAGAGCTACCCCCATGCTGTATATACGGCGCCCAGCTGTGCTCAGATCGACATATATCCACTCTAGAACATCGCCTGTAGGTCATATATGGCCGTGGGTTGCATCTGGCTGGTATCAGAGCTACCCTCATGCTGTATATACGGGGTTCAGCTGTGCTCAGATCGACATATATCCACTCAAGAACATCGGCTGTAGGTCCTATATGGCCGTGGGTTGCATCTGGCTGGTATCAGAGCTACCCCCATGCTATATATACGGGCCCCAGCTGTGCTCAGATTGACATATATCGACTCAAGAACATCGCCTGTAGGTCCTATATAGTCGTGGGTTGCAGCCTGGCTGGTATCACAGCTACCCCCCATGCTGTATACACGGCGCCCAGCTGTGCTCAGATCGACATATATCCACTGTAGGTCCTATATGGCCGTCGGTTGCATCTGGCTGGTATCAGAGCTACCCCCATGCTGTATATACGGCGCCCAGGTGTGCTCAGATCGACATATATCCACTCTAGAACATCGCCTGTAGGTCATATATGGCCGTGGGTTGCATCTGGCTGGTATCAGAGCTACCCTCATGCTGTATATACGGGGTCCAGCTGTGCTCAGATCGACATATATCCACTCAAGAACATCGGCTGTAGGTCCTATATGGCCGTGGGTTGCATCTGGCTGGTATCAGAGCTACCCCCATGCTGTATATAAGTGGCCCAGCTGTGCTCAGATCGACATTTATCGACTCAACAACATCGCCTGTAGGTGCTATATGGCCGTGGGTTGCATCTGGCTGGTATTAGAGCTACCCCCATGCTGTATATTCGGCGCCCAGCTGTGCTCAGATCGACACATATCCACTGTAGGTCCTATATGGCCGTGGGTTGCATCTGGCTAGTATCAGAGCTACCCTCATGCTGTATATACGGGGCCCAGCTGTGCTCAGATCGATATATATCCACTCAAGAACATCACCTGTAGGTCCTATATGGCCGTGGGTTGCATCTGGCTGGTATCAGAGCTACCCCCATGCTGTATATACGGGGCCCAGCTGTGCTCAGATCGACATATATCGACTCAAGAACATCGCCTGTAGGTCCTATATAGCCGTGGGTTGCAGCTGGCTGGTATCACAGCTACCCCCATGCTGTATATACGTGGCCCAGCTGTACTCAGATCGACATATATCGACTCAAGAACATCGCCTGTAGGTCCTATATGGCCGTGGGTTGCATCTGGCTGGTATTAGAGCTACCCCCATGCTGTATATACGAGGCCCAGCTGTGCTCAGATCGACATATATCCACTGTAGGTCCTATATGGCCGTGGGTTGCTTCTGGCTGGTATCAGAGCTACTCCCATGCTGCATATACAGGGCCCAGCTGTGCTCACATCGACATATATCGACTCAAGAACATCGCCTGTAGGTCCTATATAGCCGTGGGTTGCAGCTGGCTGGTATCACAGCTGCCCCCATGCTGTATATACATGGCCCATCTGTGCTCAGATCGACATATATCGACTCAAGAGCATCGCCTGTAGGTCCTATATGCCCGTGGGTTGCATCTGGCTGGTATCAGAGCTACCGCCATGCTGTATATACGGCGCCCAGCTGTGCTTAGATCGACATATATCCACTCAAGAACATCGCCTGTAGGTCCTAAATTACCGTGGGTTGCATCTAGCTGGTATCAGAGCTACCGCCATGCTATATATACGGGGCCCAGCTGTGCTCAGATCGACATATATCGACTCAAGAACATCGCCTGTAGGTCCTATATAGCCGTGGGTTGCAGCTGGCTGGTATCACAGCTATCCCCATGCTGTATATACGTGGCCCAGCTGTGCTCAGATCGATATATATCGACTCAAGAACATCGCCTGTAGGTCCTATATGGCCGTGGCTTGCATCTGGCTGGTATCCGAGCTACCCCTATGCTGTATATACGGCGCTCAGCTGTGCTCAGATCGACATATATCCACTCAAGAACATCGCCTGTAGGTCCTATATGGCCGTGGGTTGCATCTGGCTGGTATCAGAGCTACCCCCATGCTGTATATACGGGGCCCAGCTGTGCTCAGATCGACATATATCGACTCAAGAACATCGCCTGTAGGTCCTATATGGCCGTGGGTTGCATCTGGCTGGTATTAGAGCTACCCCCATGCTGTATATACGGCGCCCAGCAGTGCTCAGATCGACATATATCCACTCTAGAACATCGCCTGTAGGTCCTATATAGCCGTGGGTTGCATCTGGATGGTATCAGAGCTACCCTCATGCTGTATATACGGGGCCCAACTGTGCTCAGATCGACATATATCCACTCAAGAACATCGCCTGTAGGTCCTATATGGCCGTGGGTTGCATCTGGCTGGTATCAGAGCTACCCCTATGCTATATATACGGGGCTCAGCTGTGCTCAAATCGACATATATCGACTCAAGAACATCGCCTGTAGATCTTATATAGTCGTGGGTTGTAGCCTGGCTGGTATCACAGCTACCCCCATGCTGTATACACGGCGCCCAGCTGTGCTCAGATCGACATATATCCACTGTAGGTCCTATATGGTCGTGGGTTGCATCTGGATGGTATCAGAGCTACCCCCATGCTGTATATACGGGGCCCAGCTGTGCTCAGATCGACATATATCGAGTCAAGAACATCGCCTGTAGGTCCTATATAGCCGTGGGTTGCAGCTGGCTGGTATCACAGCTACCCCCATGCTGTATATACGTGGCCCAGCTGTGCTCAGATCGACATATATCGACTCAACAACATCGCCTGTAGGTGCTATATGGCCGTGGGTTGCATCTGGCTGGTATCAGAGCTACCCTCATGCTGTATATACGGGGCCCAGCTGTGCTCAGATCGATATATATATATATATATATATCCACTCAAGAACATCGCCTGTAGGTCCTATATGGCCGTGGGTTGCATCTGGCTGGTATCAGAGCTACCCCCATGTTGTATATACGGGGCCCAGCTGTGCTCAGATCGACATATATCGACTCAAGAACATCGCCTGTAGGTCCTATATAGTCGTGGGTTGCAGCCTGGCTGGTATCACAGCTACCCCCATGGTGTATACACGGCGCCCAGCTGTGCTCAGATCGACATATATCCACTGTAGGTCCTATATGGCCGTGGGTTGCATCTGGCTGGTATCAGAGCTACCCCCATGCTGTATATACGGGGCCCAGCTGTGCTCAGATCGACATATATCGACTCAAGAACATCGCCTGTAGGTCCTATATAGCCGTGGGTTGCAGCTGGCTGGTATCACAGCTACCCCCATGCTGTATATACGTGGCCCAGCTGTGCTCAGATCGACATATATCGACTCAAGAACATCGCCTGTAGGTCCTATATGGCCGTGGGTTGCATCTGGCTGGTATTAGAGCTACCCCCATGCTGTATATACGGCGCCCAGCTGTGCTCAGATCGACATATATCCACTGTAGGTCCTATATGGCCGTGGGTTGCTTCTGGCTGGTATCAGAGCTACCCCCATGCTGCATATACGGGGCCCAGCTGTGCTCAGATCGACATATATCGACTCAAGAACATCACCTGTAGGTCCTATATAGCCGTGGGTTGCAGCTGGCTGGTATCACAGCTACCCCCATGCTGTATATACGTGGCCCAGCTGTGCTCAGATCGACATATATCGACTCAAGAGCATCGCCTGTAGGTCCTATATGCCCGTGGGTTGCATCTGGCTGGTATCAGAGCTACCCCCATGCTGTATATACGGCGCCCAGCTGTGCTTAGATCGACATATATCCACTCAAGAACATCGCCTGTAGGTCCTATATTGCCGTGGGTTGCATCTAGCTGGTATCAGAGCTACCGCCATGCTGTATATACGGGGCCCAGCTGTGCTCAGATCGACATATATCGACACAAGAACATCGCCTGTAGGTCCTATATAGCCGTGGGTTGCAGCTGGCTGGTATCACAGCTACCCCCATGCTGTATATACGTGGCCCAGCTGTGCTCAGATCGACATATATCGACTCAAGAACATCGCCTGTAGGTCCTATATGGCCGTGGGTTGCATCTGGCTAGTATTAGAGCTACCCCCATGCTGTATATACGGCGCCCAGCTGTGCTCAGATCGACATATATCGACTCAAGAGCATCGCCTGTAGGTCCTATATGCCCGTGGGTTGCATCTGGCTGGTATCAGAGCTACCCCCATGCTGTATATACGGCGCCCAGCTGTGCTCAGATCGACATATATCCACTCTAGAACATCGCCTGTAGGTCCTATATAGCCGTGGGTTGCATCTGGCTGGTATCAGAGCTACCCTCATGCTGTATATACGGGGCGCAACTGTGCTCAGATCGACATATATCCACTCAAGAACATCGCCTGTAGGTCCTATATGGCCGTGGGTTGCATCTGGCTGGTATCAGAGATACCCCTATGCTGTATATACGTGGCCCAGCTGTGCTCAGATCGACATATATCGACTCAAGAACATCGCCTGTAGGTCCTATATGGCCGTGGGTTGCATCTGGCTGGTATTAGAGCTACCCCCATGCTGTATATACGGCGCCCAGCTGTGCTCAGATCGACATATATCCACTGTAGGTCCTATATGGCCGTGGGTTGCTTCTGGCTGGTATCAGAGCTACCCCCATGCTGCATATACGGGGCCCAGCTGTGCTCAGATCGACATATATCGACTCAAGAACATCACCTGTAGGTCCTATATAGCCGTGGGTTGCAGCTGGCTGGTATCACAGCTACCCCCATGCTGTATATACGTGGCCCAGCTGTGCTCAGATCGACATATATCGACTCAAGAGCATCGCCTGTAGGTCCTATATGCCCGTGGGTTGCATCTGGCTGGTATCAGAGCTACCCCCATGCTGTATATACGGCGCCCAGCTGTGCTTAGATCGACATATATCCACTCAAGAACATCGCCTGTAGGTCCTATATTGCCGTGGGTTGCATCTAGCTGGTATCAGAGCTACCGCCATGCTGTATATACGGGGCCCAGCTGTGCTCAGATCGACATATATCGACACAAGAACATCGCCTGTAGGTCCTATATAGCCGTGGGTTGCAGCTGGCTGGTATCACAGCTACCCCCATGCTGTATATACGTGGCCCAGCTGTGCTCAGATCGACATATATCGACTCAAGAACATCGCCTGTAGGTCCTATATGGCCGTGGGTTGCATCTGGCTAGTATTAGAGCTACCCCCATGCTGTATATACGGCGCCCAGCTGTGCTCAGATCGACATATATCGACTCAAGAGCATCGCCTGTAGGTCCTATATGCCCGTGGGTTGCATCTGGCTGGTATCAGAGCTACCCCCATGCTGTATATACGGCGCCCAGCTGTGCTCAGATCGACATATATCCACTCTAGAACATCGCCTGTAGGTCCTATATAGCCGTGGGTTGCATCTGGCTGGTATCAGAGCTACCCTCATGCTGTATATACGGGGCGCAACTGTGCTCAGATCGACATATATCCACTCAAGAACATCGCCTGTAGGTCCTATATGGCCGTGGGTTGCATCTGGCTGGTATCAGAGATACCCCTATGCTGTATATACGGGGCCCAGCTGTGCTCAGATCGACATATATCGACTCAAGAACATCGCCTGTAGGTCCTATATAGTCGTGGGTTGCAGTCTGGCTGGTATCACAGCTACCCCCATGCTGTATACACGGCGCCCAGCTGTGCTCAGATTGACATATATCCACTGTAGGTCCTATATGGCCGTGGTTTGCATCTGGCTGGTATCAAAGCTACCCCCATGCTTATATATGCGGCCCAGCTGTGATCAGATCGACATATATCGACTCAAGAACATCGCCTGTAGGTCTTATATAGCCGTGGGTTGCAGCTGGCTGGTATCACAGCTACCCCCATGCTGTATATACGTGGCCCAGCTGTGCTCAGATCGACATATATCGATTCAAGAACATCGCCTATAAATCCTATATGACCGTGGGTTGCATCTGACTGGTATTGGAGCTACCCCCATGCTGTATATACGGCGCCCAGCTGTGCTCAGATCGACATATATCCACTCAAGAACATCGCCTGTAGGTCCTATATGGCCGTGGGTTGCATCTAGCTGGTATCAGAGCTACCGCCATGCTGTATATACGGGGCCCATCTGTGCTCAGATCGACATATATCAACTCAAGAACGTCGCCTGTAGGTCCTATATAGCCGTGGGTTGCAGCTGGCTGGTATCACAGCTACCCCCATGCTGTATATACGTGGCCCAGCTGTGCTCAGATCGACATATATCGACTCAAGAGCATCGCCTGTAGGTCCTATATGGCCGAGGGTTGCATCTGGCTGGTATCAGAGCTACCCCCATGCTGAATATACGGGGCCCAGCTGTGCTCAGAGCGACATATATCGACTCAAGAACATCGCCTGTAGGTCCTATATAGCCGTGGGTTGCAGCTGGCTGGTATCACAGCTACCCCCATGCTGTATATACGTGGCCCAGCTGTGCTCAGATCGACATATATCGACTCAAGAGCATCGCCTGTAGGTCCTATATGGCCGTGGGTTGCATCTGGCTGGTATCAGAGCTACCCCCATGCTGTATATACGGCGCCCAGCTGTGCTTAGATCGACATATATCCACTCAAGAACATCGCCTGTAGGTCCTATATGGCCGTGGGTTGCATCTAGCTGGTATCAGAGCTACCGCCATGTTGTATATACGGCGCCCAGCTGTGCTGAGATCGACATATATCCACTCTAGAACATCGCCTGTAGGTCCTATATGGCCGTGGGTTGCATCTGGCTGGTATCAGAGCTACCCCCATGCTGTATATACGGCGCCCAGCTGTGCTCAGATCGACATATATCCACTCTAGAACATCGCCTGTAGGTCATATATGGCCGTGGGTTGCATCTGGCTGGTATCAGAGCTACCCTCATGCTGTATATACGGGGTTCAGCTGTGCTCAGATCGACATATATCCACTCAAGAACATCGGCTGTAGGTCCTATATGGCCGTGGGTTGCATCTGGCTGGTATCAGAGCTACCCCCATGCTATATATACGGGCCCCAGCTGTGCTCAGATTGACATATATCGACTCAAGAACATCGCCTGTAGGTCCTATATAGTCGTGGGTTGCAGCCTGGCTGGTATCACAGCTACCCCCCATGCTGTATACACGGCGCCCAGCTGTGCTCAGATCGACATATATCCACTGTAGGTCCTATATGGCCGTCGGTTGCATCTGGCTGGTATCAGAGCTACCCCCATGCTGTATATACGGCGCCCAGGTGTGCTCAGATCGACATATATCCACTCTAGAACATCGCCTGTAGGTCATATATGGCCGTGGGTTGCATCTGGCTGGTATCAGAGCTACCCTCATGCTGTATATACGGGGTCCAGCTGTGCTCAGATCGACATATATCCACTCAAGAACATCGGCTGTAGGTCCTATATGGCCGTGGGTTGCATCTGGCTGGTATCAGAGCTACCCCCATGCTGTATATAAGTGGCCCAGCTGTGCTCAGATCGACATTTATCGACTCAACAACATCGCCTGTAGGTGCTATATGGCCGTGGGTTGCATCTGGCTGGTATTAGAGCTACCCCCATGCTGTATATTCGGCGCCCAGCTGTGCTCAGATCGACACATATCCACTGTAGGTCCTATATGGCCGTGGGTTGCATCTGGCTAGTATCAGAGCTACCCTCATGCTGTATATACGGGGCCCAGCTGTGCTCAGATCGATATATATCCACTCAAGAACATCACCTGTAGGTCCTATATGGCCGTGGGTTGCATCTGGCTGGTATCAGAGCTACCCCATGCTGTATATACGGGGTCCAGCTGTGCTCAGATCGACATATATCGACTCGAGAACATCGCCTGTAGGTCCTATATAGCCGTGGGTTGCAGCTGGCTGGCATCAGAGCTACACCCATGCTGTATATACGTGGCCCAGCTGTGCTCAGATCGACATATATCGACTCAAGAACATCGTCTGTAGGTCCTATATGGCCGTGGGTTGCATCTGGCTGGTATTAGAGCTACCCCCATGCTGTATATACGGCGCCCAGCTGTGCTCAGATCGACATATATCCACTGTAGGTCCTATATAGCCGTGGGTTGCAGCTGGCTGGTATCACAGCTACCCCCATGCTGTATATACGTGGCCCAGCTGTGATCAGATCGATATATATCGACTCAAGAACATCGCCTGTAGGTGCTATATGGCCGTGGGTTGCATCTGGCTGGTATTAGAGCTACCCCCATGCTGTATATACGGCGCCCAGCTGTGCTCAGATCGACATATATCCACTGTAGTTCCTATATGGCCGTGGGTTGCATCTGGCTGGTATCAGAGCTGCCCTCATGCTGTATATACGGGGCCCAGCTGTGCTCAGATCGATATATATATATATATATATATCCACTCAAGAACATCGCCTGTAGGTCCTATATGGCCGTGGGTTGCATCTAGCTGGTATCATGCTGTATATACGGGGCCCAGCTGTGCTCAGATCGACATATATCGACTCAAGAACATCGCCTGTAGGTCCTATTTAGCCGTGGGTTGCAGCTGGCTGGTATCACAGCTACCCCCATGCTGTATATACGTGGCCCAGCTGTGCTCAGATCGACACATATCGACTCAAGAGCATCGCCTGTAGGTCCTATATGGCCGTGGGTTGAATCTGGCTGGTATCAGAGCTACCCCCATGATGTATATACGGCGCCCAGCTGTGCTTAGATCGACATATATCCACTCAAGAACATCGCATGTAGGTCCTATATGGCCGTGGGTTGCATCTAGCTGGTATCATGCTGTATATACGGGGCCCAGCTGAGCTCAGATCGACATATATCGACTCAAGAACATCGCCTGTAGGTCCTATATAGCCGTGGGTTGCAGCTGGCTGGTATCACAGCTACCAACATTCTGTATATACGTGGCCCAGCTGTGCTCAGATCGACATATATCCACTGTAGGTCCTATATGGCCGTGGGTTGCATCTGGCTGGTATCAGAGCTGCCCTCATGCTGTATATACGGGGCCCAGCTGTGCTCAGACCGATATATATATATATATCCACTCAAGAACATCTCCTGTAGGTCCTATATGGCCGTGGCTTGCATCTGGCTGGTATCACAGCTACCCCCATGCTGTATATACGGGGCCCAGCTGTGCTCAGATCGACATATATCGACTCAAGAACATCGCCTGTAGGTCCTATATAGTCGTGGGTTGCAGCCTGGCTGGTATCACAGCTACCCCCATGCTGTATACACGGCGCCCAGCTGTGCTCAGATCGACATATATCGACTCAAGAACATCGCCTGTAGGTCCTATATAGCCGTGGGTTGCAGCTGGCTGGTATCACAGCTACCCCCATGCTGTATATACGTGGCCCAGCTGTGCTCAGATCGACATATATCGACTCAAGAACATCGCCTGTAGGTCCTATATGGCCGTGGGTTGCATCTGGCTGGTATTAGAGCTACCCCCATGCTGTATATACGGCGCCCAGCTGTGCTCAGATCGACATATATCCACTGTAGGTCCTATATGGCCGTGGGTTGCATCTGGCTGGTATCAGAGCTACCCCCATGCTGCATATACGGGGCCCAGCTGTGCTCAGATCGACATATATCGACTCAAGAACATCGCCTGCAGGTCCTATATAGCCGTGGGTTGCAGCTGGCTGGTATCACAGCTACCCCCATGCTGTATATACATGGCCCAGCTGTGCTCAGATCGACATATATCGACTCAAGAGCATCGCCTGTAGGTCCTATATGCCCGTGGGTTGCATCTGGCTGGTATCAGAGCTACGCCCATGCTGTATATACGGCGCCCAGCTGTGCTTAGATCGACATATATCCACTCAAGAACATCGCCTGTAGGTCCTATATTGCCGTGGGTTGTATCTAGCTTGTATCAGAGCTACCGCCATGCTGTATATACGGGGCCCAGCTTTGCTCAGATCGACATAAATCGACTCAAGAACATCGCCTGTAGGTCCTATATAGCCGTGGGTTGCAGCTGGCTGGTATCACAGCTACCCCCATGCTGTATATACGTGGGCCAGCTGTGCTCAGATCGACATATATCGACTCAAGAACATCGCCTGTAGGTCCTATATGGCCGTGGGTTGCATCTGGCTGGTATCAGAGCTACCCCTATGCTGTATATACGGCGCTCAGCTGTGCTCAGATCGACATATATCCACTCAAGAACATCGCCTGTAGGTCCTATATGGCCGTGGGTTGCATCTGGCTGGTAGCAGAGCTACCCCCATGCTGTATATACGGGGCCCAGCTGTGCTCAGATCGACATATATCGACTCAAGAACATCGCCTGTAGGTCCTATATGGCCGTGGGTTGCATCTGGCTGGTATCAGAGCTACCCCCATGCTGTATATACGGCGCCCAGCTGTGCTCAGATCGACATATATCCACTCTAGAACATCGCCTGTAGGTCCTATATAGCCGTGGGTTGCATCTGGCTGGTATCAGAGCTACCCTCATGCTGTATATACGGGGCGCAACTGTGCTCAGATCGACATATATCCACTCAAGAACATCGCCTGTAGGTCCTATATGGCCGTGGGTTGCATCTGGCTGGTATCAGAGATACCCCTATGCTGTATATACGGGGCCCAGCTGTGCTCAGATCGACATATATCGACTCAAGAACATCGCCTGTAGGTCCTATATAGTCGTGGGTTGCAGTCTGGCTGGTATCACAGCTACCCCCATGCTGTATACACGGCGCCCAGCTGTGCTCAGATCGACATATATCCACTGTAGGTCCTATATGGCCGTGGTTTGCATCTGGCTGGTATCAGAGCTACCCCCATGCTTATATATGCGGCCCAGCTGTGATCAGATCGACATATATCGACTCAAGAACATCGCCTGTAGGTCTTATATAGCCGTGGGTTGCAGCTGGCTGGTATCACAGCTACCCCCATGCTGTATATACGTGGCCCAGCTGTGCTCAGATCGACATATATCGATTCAAGAACATCGCCTATAAATCCTATATGACCGTGGGTTGCATCTGACTGGTATTGGAGCTACCCCCATGCTGTATATACGGCGCCCAGCTGTGCTCAGATCGACATATATCCACTCAAGAACATCGCCTGTAGGTCCTATATGGCCGTGGGTTGCATCTAGCTGGTATCAGAGCTACCGCCATGCTGTATATACGGGGCCCATCTGTGCTCAGATCGACATATATCAACTCAAGAACGTCGCCTGTAGGTCCTATATAGCCGTGGGTTGCAGCTGGCTGGTATCACAGCTACCCCCATGCTGTATATACGTGGCCCAGCTGTGCTCAGATCGACATATATCGACTCAAGAGCATCGCCTGTAGGTCCTATATGGCCGAGGGTTGCATCTGGCTGGTATCAGAGCTACCCCCATGCTGCATATACGGGGCCCAGCTGTGCTCAGAGCGACATATATCGACTCAAGAACATCGCCTGTAGGTCCTATATAGCCATGGGTTGCAGCTGGCTGGTATCACAGCTACCCCCATGCTGTATATACGTGACCCAGCTGTGCTCAGATCGACATATATCGACTCAAGAGCATCGCCTGTAGGTCCTATATGGCCGTGGGTTGCATCTGGCTGGTATCAGAGCTACCCCCATGCTGTATATACGGCGCCCAGCTGTGCTTAGATCGACATATATCCACTCAAGAACATCGCCTGTAGGTCCTATATGGCCGTGGGTTGCATCTAGCTGGTATCAGAGCTACCGCCATGTTGTATATACGGCGCCCAGCTGTGCTGAGATCGACATATATCCACTCTAGAACATCGCCTGTAGGTCCTATATGGCCGTGGGTTGCATCTAGCTGGTATCATGCTGTATATACGGGGCCCAGCTGTGCTCAGATCGACATATATCGACTCAAGAACATCGCCTGTAGGTCCTATTTAGCCGTGGGTTGCAGCTGGCTGGTATCACAGCTACCCCCATGCTGTATATACGTGGCCCAGCTGTGCTCAGATCGACACATATCGACTCAAGAGCATCGCCTGTAGGTCCTATATGGCCGTGGGTTGAATCTGGCTGGTATCAGAGCTACCACCATGATGTATATACGGCGCCCAGCTGTGCTTAGATCGACATATATCCACTCAAGAACATCGCATGTAGGTCCTATATGGCCGTGGGTTGCATCTAGCTGGTATCATGCTGTATATACGGGGCCCAGCTGAGCTCAGATCGACATATATCGACTCAAGAACATCGCCTGTAGGTCCTATATAGCCGTGGGTTGCAGCTGGCTGGTATCACAGCTACCAACATTCTGTATATACGTGGCCCAGCTGTGCTCAGATCGACATATATCCACTGTAGGTCCTATATGGCCGTGGGTTGCATCTGGCTGGTATCAGAGCTGCCCTCATGCTGTATATACGGGGCCCAGCTGTGCTCAGACCGATATATATATATATCCACTCAAGAACATCTCCTGTAGGTCCTATATGGCCGTGGCTTGCATCTGGCTGGTATCACAGCTACCCCCATGCTGTATATACGGGGCCCAGCTGTGCTCAGATCGACATATATCGACTCAAGAACATCGCCTGTAGGTCCTATATAGTCGTGGGTTGCAGCCTGGCTGGTATCACAGCTACCCCCATGCTGTATACACGGCGCCCAGCTGTGCTCAGATCGACATATATCGACTCAAGAACATCGCCTGTAGGTCCTATATAGCCGTGGGTTGCAGCTGGCTGGTATCACAGCTACCCCCATGCTGTATATACGTGGCCCAGCTGTGCTCAGATCGACATATATCGACTCAAGAACATCGCCTGTAGGTCCTATATGGCCGTGGGTTGCATCTGGCTGGTATTAGAGCTACCCCCATGCTGTATATACGGCGCCCAGCTGTGCTCAGATCGACATATATCCACTGTAGGTCCTATATGGCCGTGGGTTGCATCTGGCTGGTATCAGAGCTACCCCCATGCTGCATATACGGGGCCCAGCTGTGCTCAGATCGACATATATCGACTCAAGAACATCGCCTGCAGGTCCTATATAGCCGTGGGTTGCAGCTGGCTGGTATCACAGCTACCCCCATGCTGTATATACATGGCCCAGCTGTGCTCAGATCGACATATATCGACTCAAGAGCATCGCCTGTAGGTCCTATATGCCCGTGGGTTGCATCTGGCTGGTATCAGAGCTACGCCCATGCTGTATATACGGCGCCCAGCTGTGCTTAGATCGACATATATCCACTCAAGAACATCGCCTGTAGGTCCTATATTGCCGTGGGTTGTATCTAGCTTGTATCAGAGCTACCGCCATGCTGTATATACGGGGCCCAGCTTTGCTCAGATCGACATAAATCGACTCAAGAACATCGCCTGTAGGTCCTATATAGCCGTGGGTTGCAGCTGGCTGGTATCACAGCTACCCCCATGCTGTATATACGTGGGCCAGCTTTGCTCAGATCGACATATATCGACTCAAGAACATCGCCTGTAGGTCCTATATGGCCGTGGGTTGCATCTGGCTGGTATCAGAGCTACCCCTATGCTGTATATACGGCGCTCAGCTGTGCTCAGATCGACATATATCCACTCAAGAACATCGCCTGTAGGTCCTATATGGCCGTGGGTTGCATCTGGCTGGTAGCAGAGCTACCCCCATGCTGTATATACGGGGCCCAGCTGTGCTCAGATCGACATATATCGACTCAAGAACATCGCCTGTAGGTCCTATATGGCCGTGGGTTGCATCTGGCTGGTATCAGAGCTACCCCCATGCTGTATATACGGCGCCCAGCTGTGCTCAGATCGACATATATCCACTCTAGAACATCGCCTGTAGGTCCTATATAGCCGTGGGTTGCATCTGGCTGGTATCAGAGCTACCCTCATGCTGTATATACGGGGCGCAACTATGCTCAGATCGACATATATCCACTCAAGAACATCGCCTGTAGGTCCTATATGGCCGTGGGTTGCATCTGGCTGGTATCAGAGATACCCCTATGCTGTATATACGGGGCCCAGCTGTGCTCAGATCGACATATATCGACTCAAGAACATCGCCTGTAGGTCCTATATAGTCGTGGGTTGCAGTCTGGCTGGTATCACAGCTACCCCCATGCTGTATACACGGCGCCCAGCTGTGCTCAGATCGACATATATCCACTGTAGGTCCTATATGGCCGTGGTTTGCATCTGGCTGGTATCAGAGCTACCCCCATGCTTATATATGCGGCCCAGCTGTGATCAGATCGACATATATCGACTCAAGAACATCGCCTGTAGGTCTTATATAGCCGTGGGTTGCAGCTGGCTGGTATCACAGCTACCCCCATGCTGTATATACGTGGCCCAGCTGTGCTCAGATCGACATATATCGATTCAAGAACATCGCCTATAAATCCTATATGACCGTGGGTTGCATCTGACTGGTATTGGAGCTACCCCCATGCTGTATATACGGCGCCCAGCTGTGCTCAGATCGACATATATCCACTCAAGAACATCGCCTGTAGGTCCTATATGGCCGTGGGTTGCATCTAGCTGGTATCAGAGCTACCGCCATGCTGTATATACGGGGCCCATCTGTGCTCAGATCGACATATATCAACTCAAGAACGTCGCCTGTAGGTCCTATATAGCCGTGGGTTGCAGCTGGCTGGTATCACAGCTACCCCCATGCTGTATATACGTGGCCCAGCTGTGCTCAGATCGACATATATCGACTCAAGAGCATCGCCTGTAGGTCCTATATGGCCGAGGGTTGCATCTGGCTGGTATCAGAGCTACCCCCATGCTGCATATATGGGGCCCAGCTGTGCTCAGAGCGACATATATCGACTCAAGAACATCGCCTGTAGGTCCTATATAGCCGTGGGTTGCAGCTGGCTGGTATCACAGCTACCCCCATGCTGTATATACGTGGCCCAGCTGTGCTCAGATCGACATATATCGACTCAAGAGCATCGCCTGTAGGTCCTATATGGCCGTGGGTTGCATCTGGCTGGTATCAGAGCTACCCCCATGCTGTATATACGGCGCCCAGCTGTGCTTAGATCGACATATATCCACTCAAGAACATCGCCTGTAGGTCCTATATGGCCGTGGGTTGCATCTAGCTGGTATCAGAGCTACCGCCATGTTGTATATACGGCGCCCAGCTGTGCTGAGATCGACATATATCCACTCTAGAACATCGCCTGTAGGTCCTATATGGCCGTGGGTTGCATCTGGCTGGTATCAGAGCTACCCCCATGCTGTATATACGGCGCCCAGCTGTGCTCAGATCGACATATATCCACTCTAGAACATCGCCTGTAGGTCATATATGGCCGTGGGTTGCATCTGGCTGGTATCAGAGCTACCCTCATGCTGTATATACGGGGTTCAGCTGTGCTCAGATCGACATATATCCACTCAAGAACATCGGCTGTAGGTCCTATATGGCCGTGGGTTGCATCTGGCTGGTATCAGAGCTACCCCCATGCTATATATACGGGCCCCAGCTGTGCTCAGATTGACATATATCGACTCAAGAACATCGCCTGTAGGTCCTATATAGTCGTGGGTTGCAGCCTGGCTGGTATCACAGCTACCCCCCATGCTGTATACACGGCGCCCAGCTGTGCTCAGATCGACATATATCCACTGTAGGTCCTATATGGCCGTCGGTTGCATCTGGCTGGTATCAGAGCTACCCCCATGCTGTATATACGGCGCCCAGGTGTGCTCAGATCGACATATATCCACTCTAGAACATCGCCTGTAGGTCATATATGGCCGTGGGTTGCATCTGGCTGGTATCAGAGCTACCCTCATGCTGTATATACGGGGTCCAGCTGTGCTCAGATCGACATATATCCACTCAAGAACATCGGCTGTAGGTCCTATATGGCCGTGGGTTGCATCTGGCTGGTATCAGAGCTACCCCCATGCTGTATATAAGTGGCCCAGCTGTGCTCAGATCGACATTTATCGACTCAACAACATCGCCTGTAGGTGCTATATGGCCGTGGGTTGCATCTGGCTGGTATTAGAGCTACCCCCATGCTGTATATTCGGCGCCCAGCTGTGCTCAGATCGACACATATCCACTGTAGGTCCTATATGGCCGTGGGTTGCATCTGGCTAGTATCAGAGCTACCCTCATGCTGTATATACGGGGCCCAGCTGTGCTCAGATCGATATATATCCACTCAAGAACATCACCTGTAGGTCCTATATGGCCGTCGGTTGCATCTGGCTGGTATCAGAGCTACCCCCATGCTGTATATACGGGGCCCAGCTGTGCTCAGATCGACATATATCGACTCAAGAACATCGCCTGTAGGTCCTATATAGCCGTGGGTTGCAGCTGGCTGGTATCACAGCTACCCCCATGCTGTATATACGTGGCCCAGCTGTACTCAGATCGACATATATCGACTCAAGAACATCGCCTGTAGGTCCTATATGGCCGTGGGTTGCATCTGGCTGGTATTAGAGCTACCCCCATGCTGTATATACGAGGCCCAGCTGTGCTCAGATCGACATATATCCACTGTAGGTCCTATATGGCCGTGGGTTGCTTCTGGCTGGTATCAGAGCTACTCCCATGCTGCATATACAGGGCCCAGCTGTGCTCACATCGACATATATCGACTCAAGAACATCGCCTGTAGGTCCTATATAGCCGTGGGTTGCAGCTGGCTGGTATCACAGCTGCCCCCATGCTGTATATACATGGCCCATCTGTGCTCAGATCGACATATATCGACTCAAGAGCATCGCCTGTAGGTCCTATATGCCCGTGGGTTGCATCTGGCTGGTATCAGAGCTACCGCCATGCTGTATATACGGCGCCCAGCTGTGCTTAGATCGACATATATCCACTCAAGAACATCGCCTGTAGGTCCTAAATTACCGTGGGTTGCATCTAGCTGGTATCAGAGCTACCGCCATGCTGTATATACGGGGCCCAGCTGTGCTCAGATCGACATATATCGACTCAAGAACATCGCCTGTAGGTCCTATATAGCCGTGGGTTGCAGCTGGCTGGTATCACAGCTATCCCCATGCTGTATATACGTGGCCCAGCTGTGCTCAGATCGATATATATCGACTCAAGAACATCGCCTGTAGGTCCTATATGGCCGTGGCTTGCATCTGGCTGGTATCCGAGCTACCCCTATGCTGTATATACGGCGCTCAGCTGTGCTCAGATCGACATATATCCACTCAAGAACATCGCCTGTAGGTCCTATATGGCCGTGGGTTGCATCTGGCTGGTATCAGAGCTACCCCCATGCTGTATATACGGGGCCCAGCTGTGCTCAGATCGACATATATCGACTCAAGAACATCGCCTGTAGGTCCTATATGGCCGTGGGTTGCATCTGGCTGGTATTAGAGCTACCCCCATGCTGTATATACGGCGCCCAGCAGTGCTCAGATCGACATATATCCACTCTAGAACATCGCCTGTAGGTCCTATATAGCCGTGGGTTGCATCTGGATGGTATCAGAGCTACCCTCATGCTGTATATACGGGGCCCAACTGTGCTCAGATCGACATATATCCACTCAAGAACATCGCCTGTAGGTCCTATATGGCCGTGGGTTGCATCTGGCTGGTATCAGAGCTACCCCTATGCTATATATACGGGGCTCAGCTGTGCTCAAATCGACATATATCGACTCAAGAACATCGCCTGTAGATCTTATATAGTCGTGGGTTGTAGCCTGGCTGGTATCACAGCTACCCCCATGCTGTATACACGGCGCCCAGCTGTGCTCAGATCGACATATATCCACTGTAGGTCCTATATGGTCGTGGGTTGCATCTGGATGGTATCAGAGCTACCCCCATGCTGTATATACGGGGCCCAGCTGTGCTCAGATCGACATATATCGAGTCAAGAACATCGCCTGTAGGTCCTATATAGCCGTGGGTTGCAGCTGGCTGGTATCACAGCTACCCCCATGCTGTATATACGTGGCCCAGCTGTGCTCAGATCGACATATATCGACTCAACAACATCGCCTGTAGGTGCTATATGGCCGTGGGTTGCATCTGGCTGGTATCAGAGCTACCCTCATGCTGTATATACGGGGCCCAGCTGTGCTCAGATCGATATATGTATATATATATCCACTCAAGAACATCGCCTGTAGGTCCTATATGGCCGTGGGTTGCATCTGGCTGGTATCAGAGCTACCCCCATGTTGTATATATGGGGCCCAGCTGTGCTCAGATCGACATATATCGACTCAAGAACATCGCCTGTAGGTCCTATATAGTCGTGGGTTGCAGCCTGGCTGGTATCACAGCTACCCCCATGGTGTATACACGGCGCCCAGCTGTGCTCAGATCGACATATATCCACTGTAGGTCCTATATGGCCGTGGGTTGCATCTGGCTGGTATCAGAGCTACCCCCATGCTGTATATACGGGGCCCAGCTGTGCTCAGATCGACATATATCGACTCAAGAACATCGCCTGTAGGTCCTATATAGCCGTGGGTTGCAGCTGGCTGGTATCACAGCTACCCCCATGCTGTATATACGTGGCCCAGCTGTGCTCAGATCGACATATATCGACTCAAGAACATCGCCTGTAGGTCCTATATGGCCGTGGGTTGCATCTGGCTGGTATTAGAGCTACCCCCATGCTGTATATACGGCGCCCAGCTGTGCTCAGATCGACATATATCCACTGTAGGTCCTATATGGCCGTGGGTTGCTTCTGGCTGGTATCAGAGCTACCCCCATGCTGCATATACGGGGCCCAGCTGTGCTCAGATCGACATATATCGACTCAAGAACATCACCTGTAGGTCCTATATAGCCGTGGGTTGCAGCTGGCTGGTATCACAGCTACCCCCATGCTGTATATACGTGGCCCAGCTGTGCTCAGATCGACATATATCGACTCAAGAGCATCGCCTGTAGGTCCTATATGCCCGTGGGTTGCATCTGGCTGGTATCAGAGCTACCCCCATGCTGTATATACGGCGCCCAGCTGTGCTTAGATCGACATATATCCACTCAAGAACATCGCCTGTAGGTCCTATATTGCCGTGGGTTGCATCTAGCTGGTATCAGAGCTACCGCCATGCTGTATATACGGGGCCCAGCTGTGCTCAGATCGACATATATCGACACAAGAACATCGCCTGTAGGTCCTATATAGCCGTGGGTTGCAGCTGGCTGGTATCACAGCTACCCCCATGCTGTATATACGTGGCCCAGCTGTGCTCAGATCGACATATATCGACTCAAGAACATCGCCTGTAGGTCCTATATGGCCGTGGGTTGCATCTGGCTAGTATTAGAGCTACCCCCATGCTGTATATACGGCGCCCAGCTGTGCTCAGATCGACATATATCCACTGTAGGTCCTATATGGCCGTGGGTTGCTTCTGGCTGGTATCAGAGCTACCCCCATGCTGCATATACGGGGCCCAGCTGTGCTCAGATCGACATATATCGACTCAAGAACATCACCTGTAGGTCCTATATAGCCGTGGGTTGCAGCTGGCTGGTATCACAGCTACCCCCATGCTGTATATACGTGGCCCAGCTGTGCTCAGATCGACATATATCGACTCAAGAGCATCGCCTGTAGGTCCTATATGCCCGTGGGTTGCATCTGGCTGGTATCAGAGCTACCCCCATGCTGTATATACGGGGCCCAGCTGTGCTCAGATCGACATATATCGACTCAAGAACATCGCCTGTAGGTCCTATATGGCCGTGGGTTGCATCTGGCTGGTATCAGAGCTACCCCCATGCTGTATATACGGCGCCCAGCTGTGCTCAGTTCGACATATATCCACTCTAGAACATCGCCTGTAGGTCATATATGGCCGTGGGTTGCATCTGGCTGGTATCAGAGCTACCCTCATGCTGTATATACGGGGCCCAGCTGTGCTCAGATCGACATATATCCACTCAAGAACATCGGCTGTAGTTCCTATATGGCCGTGGGTTGCATCTAGCTGGTATCAGAGCTACCGCCATGCTGTATATACGGGGCCCAGCTGTGCTTAGATCGACATATATCCACTCAAGAACATCGCCTGTAGTTCCTATATGGCCGTGGGTTGCATCTAGCTGGTATCAGAGCTACCGCCATGCTGTATATACGGGGCCCAGCTGTGCTCAGATCGACATATATCAACTCAAGAAGATCGCCTGTAGGTCCTATATAGCCGTGGGTTGCAGCTGGCTGGTATCACAGCTACCCCCATGCTGTATACACGTGGCCCAGCTGTGCTCAGATCGACATATATCGACTCAAGAACATCGCCTGTAGGTCCTATATGGCCGTGGGTGGCATCTGGCTGGTATCAGAGCTATCCCTATGCTGTATATACGGCGCTCAGCTGTGCTCAGATCGACATATATCCACTGTAGGTCCTATATGGCCGTGGGTTGCATCTGGCTGGTATCATAGCTACCCTCATGCTGTATATACGGGGCCAAGCTGTGCTCAGATCGACATATATTGACTCAAGAACATCGCCTGTAGGTCCTATATGGCCGTGGGTTGCATCTGGCTGGTATTAGAGCTACCCCAATGCTGTATATACGGCGCCCAGCTGTGCTCAGATCGACATATATCCACTGTAGGTCCTATATTGTCGTGGGTTGCATCTGGCTGGTATCAGAGCTACCCCCATGCTGCATATACGGGGCCCAGCTGTGCTCAGATCGACATATATCGACTCAAGAACATCGCCTGTAGGTCCTATATAGCCGTGGGTTGCAGCTGGCTGGTATCACAGCTACCCCCATGCTGTATATACGTGGCCCAGCTGTGCTTAGATCGACATATATCGACTCAAGAGCATTGCCTGTAGGTCCTATATGGCCGTGGGTTGCATATGGCTGGTATCAGAGCTACCCCCATGCTGTATATACGGCGCCCAGCTGTGCTTAGATCGACATATATCCACTCAAGAACATCGCTTGTAGTTCCTATATGGCCGTGGGTTGCATCTAGCTGGTATCAGAGCTACCGCCATGCTGTATATACGGGGCCCAGCTGTGCTCAGATCGACATATATCAACTCAAGAACATCGCCTGTAGGTCCTATATAGCCGTGGGTTGCAGCTGGCTGGTATCACAGCTACCCCCATGCTGTATACACGTGGCCCATCTGTGCTCAGATCGACATATATCGACTCAAGAACATCGCCTGTAGGTCCTATATGGCCGTGGGTGGCATCTGGCTGGTATCAGAGCTACCCCTATGCTGTATATACGGCGCTCAGCTGTGCTCAGATCGACATATATCCACTCAAGAACATCGCCTGTAGGTCCTATATGGCCGTGGGTTGCATCTGGCTGGTATCAGAGCTACCCCCATGCTTTATATACGGAGCCCAGCTGTGCTCAGATCAACATATATCGACTCAAGAACATCGCCTGTAGGTCCTATATGGCCGTGGGTTGCATCTGGCTGGTATCAGAGCTACCCCTATGCTGTATATACGGCGCTCAGCTGTGCTCAGATCGACATATATCCACTCAAGAACATCGCCTGCAGGTTCTATATGGCCGTGGGTTGCACTGGCTGGTATCAGAGCTACCCCCAAGCTGTATATACGGGGCCCAGCTGTGCTCAGATCGACATATATCGACTCAAGAACATCACCTGTAGGTCCTATATAGCCGTGGGTTGCAGCTGGCTGGTATCACAGCTACCCCCATGCTGTATATACGTGGCCCAGTTGTGCTCAGATCGACATATATCGACTCAAGAGCATCGCCTGTAGGTCCTATATGGCCGTGGGTTGCATCTGGCTGGTATGAGAGCTACCCCCATGCTGTATATATGTGGCCCAGCTGTTCTCAGATCGACATATATCGACTCAAGAGCATCGCCTGTAGGTCCTATATGGCCGTGGGTTGCATCTGGCTGGTATCAGAGCTACCCCCATGCTGTATATACGGGGCCCAGCTGTGCTCAGATCGACATATATCGACTCAAGAACATCGCTTGTAGGTCCTATATGGCCGTGGGTTGCATCTGGCTGGTATCAGAGCTACCGCCATGCTGTATATACGGGGCCCAGCTGTGCTCAGATCGACATATATCAACTCAAGAACATCGCCTGTAGGTCCTATATAGCCGTGGGTTGCAGCTGGCTGGTATCACAGCTACCCCCATGCTGTATACACGTGGCCCAGCTGTGCTCAGATCGACATATATCGACTCAAGAGCATCGCCTGTAGGTCCTATATGGCCGTGGGTTGCATCTGGCTGGTATGAGAGCTACCCCCATGCTGTATATACGTGGCCCAGCTGTTCTCAGATCGACATATATCGACTCAAGAGCATCGCCTGTAGGTCCTATATGGCCGTGGGTTGCATCTGGCTGGTATCAGAGCTACCCCCATGCTGTATATACGGGGCCCAGCTGTGCTCAGATCGACATATATCGACTCAAGAACATCGCTTGTAGTTCCTATATGGCCGTGGGTTGCATCTAGCTGGTATCAGAGCTACCGCCATGCTGTATATACGGGGCCCAGCTGTGCTCAGATCGACATATATCAACTCAAGAACATCGCCTGTAGGTCCTATATAGCCGTGGGTTGCAGCTGGCTGGTATCACAGCTACCCCCATGCTGTATACACGTGGCCCAGCTGTGCTCAGATCGACATATATCGACTCAAGAACATCGCCTGTAGGTCCTATATGGCCGTGGGTGGCATCTGGCTGGTATCAGAGCTACCCCTATGCTGTATATACTGCGCTCAGCTGTGCTCATATCGACATATATCCACTCAAGAACATCGCCTGTAGGTCCTATATGGCCGTGGTTTCATCTGGCTGGTATCAGAGCTACCCCCATGCTTTATATACGGAGCCCAGCTGTGCTCAGATCAACATATATCGACTCAAGAACATCGCCTGTAGGTCCTATATGGCCGTGGGTTGCATCTGGCTGGTATCAGAGCTACCCCTATGCTGTATATACGGCGCTCAGCTGTGCTCAGATCGACATATATCCACTCAAGAACATCGCCTGCAGGTTCTATATGGCCGTGGGTTGCATCTGGCTGGTATGAGAGCTACCCCCATGCTGTATATACGTGGCCCAGCTGTTCTCAGATCGACATATATCGACTCAAGAGCATCGCCTGTAGGTCCTATATGGCCGTGGGTTGCATCTGGCTGGTATCAGAGCTACCCCCATGCTGTATATACGGGGCCCAGCTGTGCTCAGATCGACATATATCGACTCAAGAACATCGCTTGTAGGTCCTATATGGCCGTGGGTTGCATCTGGCTGGTATCAGAGCTACCCCCATGCTGTATATACGGCGCCCAGCTGTGCTCAGATCGACATATATCCACTCTAGAACGTCGCCTGTAGGTCATCTATGGCCGTGGGTTGCACCTGGCTGGTATCAGAGCTACCCTCATGCTGTATATACGGGGCCCAGCTGTGCTCAGATCGACATATATCCACTCAAGAACATCGGCTGAGGGTCCTATATGGCCGTGGGTTGCATCTGGCTGGTATCAGAGCTACCCCCATGCTGTATATACGGGGCCCAGCTGTGCTCAGATCGACATATATCGACTCAAGAACATTGCCTGTAGGTCCTATATAGTCGTGGGTTGCAGCCTGGCTGGTATCAAAGCTACCCCCCATGCTGTATACACGGCGCCCAGCTGTGCTCAGATCGACATATATCGACTCAAGAACATCGCCTGTAGGTCCTATATGGCCGTGGGTTTCATCTGGCTGGTATTAGAGCTAACCCCATGCTGTATATACGGCGCCCAGCTGTGCTCAGATCGACATATATCCACTGTAGGTCCTATATGGCCGTGGGTTGCATCTGGCTGGTATCAGAGCTACCCCCATGCTGTATATACGGCGCCCAGCTGTGCTCAGTTCGACATATATCCACTCTAGAACATCGCCTGTAGGTCATATATGGCCGTGGGTTGCATCTGGCTGGTATCAGAGCTACCCTCATGCTGTATATACGGGGCCCAGCTGTGCTCAGATCGACATATATCCACTCAAGAACATCGGCTGTAGGTCCTATATGGCCGTGGGTTGCATCTGGCTGGTATCAGAGCTACCCCCATGCTCTATATACGTGGCCCAGCTGTGCTCAGATCGACATATATCGACTCAACAACATCGCCTGTAGGTGCTATATGGCCGTGGGTTGCATCTGGCTGGTATTAGAGCTACCCCCATGCTGTATATTCGGCGCCCAGCTGTGCTCAGATCGACGTATATCCACTGTAGGTCCTATATGGCCGTGGGTTGCATCTGGCTGGTATCAGAGCTACCCTCATGCTGTATATACGGGGCCCAGCTGTGCTCAGATCGACATATATCGACTCAAGAACATCGCCTGTAGGTCCTATATGGCCGTGGGTTGCATCTGGCTGGTATTAGAGCTACCCCCATGCTGTATATACGGCGCCCAGCTGTGCTCAGATCGACATATATCCACTGTAGGTCCTATATTGTCGTGGGTTGCATCTGGCTGGTATCAGAGCTACCCCCATGCTGTATATACGGGGCCCAGCTGTGCTCAGATCGACATATATCGACTCAAGAACATCGCCTGTAGGTCCTATATAGCCGTGGGTTGCAGCTGGCTGGTATCACAGCTACCCCAATGCTGTATATACGTGGCCCAGCTGTGCTCAGATCGACATATATCGACTCAAGAACATCGCCTGTAGGTCCTATATGGCCGTGGGTTTCATCTGGCTGGTATTAGAGCTAACCCCATGCTGTATATACGGCGCCCAGCTGTGCTCAGATCGACATATATCCACTGTAGGTCCTATATGGCCGTGGGTTGCATCTGGCTGGTATCAGAGCTACCCCCATGCTGTATATACGGCGCCCAGCTGTGCTCAGTTCGACATATATCCACTCTAGAACATCGCCTGTAGGTCATATATGGCCGTGCGTTGCATCTGGCTGGTATCAGAGCTACCCTAATGCTGTATATACGGGGCCCAGCTGTGCTCAGATCGACATATATCCACTCAAGAACATCGGCTGTAGGTCCTATATGGCCGTGGGTTGCATCTGGCTGGTATCAGAGCTACCCCCATGCTCTATATACGTGGCCCAGCTGTGCTCAGATCGACATATATCGACTCAACAACATCGCCTGTAGGTGCTATATGGCCGTGGGTTGCATCTGGCTGGTATTAGAGCTACCCCCATGCTGTATATTCGGCGCCCAGCTGTGCTCAGATCGACGTATATCCACTGTAGGTCCTATATGGCCGTGGGTTGCATCTGGCTGGTATCAGAGCTACCCCCATGCTGTATATACGGGGCCCAGCTGTGCTCAGATCGACATATATCGACTCAAGAACATCGCCTGTAGGTCCTATATAGCCGTGGGTTGCAGCTGGCTTGTATCACAGCTACCCCAATGCTGTATATACGTGGCCCAGCTGTGCTCAGATCGACATATATCGGCTCAAGAACATCGCCTGTAGGTCCTATATGGCCGTGGGTTTCATCTGGCTGGTATTAGAGCTAACCCCATGCTGTATATACGGCGCCCAGCTGTGCTCAGATCGACATATATCCACTGTAGGTCCTATATGGCCGTGGGTTGCATCTAGCTGGTATCAGAGCTACCGCCATGCTGTATATACGGCGCCCAGCTGTGCTCAGTTCGACATATATCCACTCTAGAATATCGCCTGTAGGTCATATATGGCCGTGGGTTGCATCTGGCTGGTATCAGAGCTACCCTCATGCTGTATATACGGGGCCCAGCTGTGCTCAGATCGACATATATCCACTCAAGAACATCGGCTGTAGGTCCTATATGGCCGTGGGTTGCATCTGGCTGGTAACAGAGCTACCCCCATGCTCTATATACGTGGCCCAGCTGTGCTCAGATCGACATATATCGACTCAACAACATCGCCTGTAGGTGCTATATGGCCGTGGGTTGCATCTGGCTGGTATTAGAGCTACCCCCATGCTGTATATTCGGCGCCCAGCTGTGCTCAGATCGACGTATATCCACTGTAGGTCCTATATGGCCGTGGGTTGCATCTGGCTGGTATCAGAGCTACCCTCATGCTGTATATACGGGGCCCAGCTGTGCTCAGATCGACATATATCGACTCAAGAACATCGCCTGTAGGTCCTATATGGCCGTGGGTTGCATCTGGCTGGTATTAGAGCTACCCCCATGCTGTATATACGGCGCCCAGCTGTGCTCAGATCGACATATATCCACTGTAGGTCCTATATTGTCGTGGGTTGCATCTGGCTGGTATCAGAGCTACCCCCATGCTGCATATACGGGGCCCAGCTGTGCTCAGATCGACATATATCGACTAAAGAACATCGCCTGTAGGTCCTATATAGCCGTGGGTTGCAGCTGGCTGGTATCACAGCTACCCCCATGCTGTATATACGTGGCCCAGCTGTGCTTAGATCGACATATATCGACTCAAGAGCATTGCCTGTAGGTCCTATATGGCCGTGGGTTGCATCTGGCTGGTATCAGAGCTACCCCTATGCTGTATATACGGCGCCCAGCTGTGCTTAGATCGACAAATATCCACTCAAGAACATCGCCTGTAGTTCCTATATGGCCGTGGGTTGCATCTAGCTGGTATCAGAGCTACCGCCATGCTGTATATACGGGGCCCAGCTGTGTTAAGATCGACATATATCAACTCAAGAACATCGCCTGTAGGTCCTATATAGGTGTGGGTTGCAGCTGGCTGGTATCACAGCTACCCCCATGCTGTATACACGTGGCCCAGCTGTGCTCAGATCGACATATATCGACTCAAGAACATCGCCTGTAGGTCCTATATGGCCGTGGGTGGCATCTGGCTGGTATCAGAGCTACCCCTATGCTGTATATACGGCGCTCAGCTGTGCTCAGATCGACATATATCCACTGTTGCTCCTATATGGCCGTGGGTTGCATCTGGCTGGTAACAGAGCTACCCTCATGCTGTATATACGGGGCCCAGCTGTGCTCAGATCGACATATATCGACTCAAGAACATCGCCTGTAGGTCCTATATGGCCGTGGGTTGCATCTGGCTGGTATTAGAGCTACCCCCATGCTGTATATACGGCGCCCAGCTGTGCTCAGATCGACATATATCCACTGTAGGTCCTATATTGTCGTGGGTTGCATCTGGCTGGTATCAGAGCTACCCCCATGCTGCATATACGGGTCCCAGCTGTGCTCAGATCGACATATATCGACTCAAGAACATCGCCTGTAGGTCCTATATAGCCGTGGGTTGCAGCTGGCTGGTATCACAGCTACCCCCATGCTGTATATACGTGGTCCAGCTGTGCTTAGATCGACATATATCGACTCAAGAGTATTGCCTGTAGATCCTATATGGCCGTGGGTTGCATCTGGCTGGTATCAGAGCTACCCCCATGCTGTATATACGGCGCCCAGCTGAGCTTAGATCGACATATATCCACTCAAGAACATCGCCTGTAGTTCCTATATGGCCGTGGGTTGCATCTAGCTGGTATCAGAGCTACCGCCATGCTGTATATACGGGGCCCAGCTGTGCTCAGATCGACATATATCAACTCAAGAACATCGCCTGTAGGTCCCAGCTGTACGGAGCCCAGCTGTGCTCAGATCGACATATATCGACTCAAGAACATCGCCTGTAGGTCCTATATGGCCGTGGGTTGCATCTGGCTGGTATCAGAGCTACCCCCATGCTGTATATACGGCGCCCAGCTGTGCTTAGATCGACATATATCCACTCAAGAACATCGCCTGTAGTTCCTATATGGCCGTGGGTTGCATCTAGCTGGTATCAGAGCTACCGCCATGCTGTATATACGGGGCCCAGCTGTGCTCAGATCGACATATATCAACTCAAGAACATCGCCTGTAGGTCCTATATAGCCGTGGGTTGCAGCTGGCTGGTATCACAGCTACCCCCATGCTGTATACACGTGGCCCAGCTGTGCTCAGATCGACATATATCGACTCAAGAACATCGCCTGTAGGTCCTATATGGCCGTGGGTGGCATCTGGCTGGTATCAGAGCTACCCCTATGCTGTATATACGGCGCTCAGCTATGCTCAGATCGACATATATCCACTGTAGCTCCTATATGGCCGTGGGTTGCATCTGGCTGGTAACAGAGCTACCCTCATGCTGTATATACGGGGCCCAGCTGTGCTCAGATCGACATATATCGACTCAAGAACATCGCCTGTAGGTCCTATATGGCCGTGGGTTGCATCTGGCTGGTATTAGAGCTACCCCCATGCTGTATATACGGCGCCCAGCTGTGCTCAGATCGACATATATCCACTGTAGGTCCTATATTGTCGTGGGTTGCATCTGGCTGGTATCAGAGCTACCCCCATGCTGCATATACGGGTCCCAGCTGTGCTCAGATCGACATATATCGACTCAAGAACATCGCCTGTAGGTCCTATATAGCCGTGGGTTGCAGCTGGCTGGTATCACAGCTACCCCCATGCTGTATATACGTGGTCCAGCTGTGCTTAGATCGACATATATCGACTCAAGAGTATTGCCTGTAGATCCTATATGGCCGTGGGTTGCATCTGGCTGGTATCAGAGCTACCCCCATGCTGTATATACGGCGCCCAGCTGAGCTTAGATCGACATATATCCACTCAAGAACATCGCCTGTAGTTCCTATATGGCCGTGGGTTGCATCTAGCTGGTATCAGAGCTACCGCCATGCTGTATATACGGGGCCCAGCTGTGCTCAGATCGACATATATCAACTCAAGAACATCGCCTGTAGGTCCTATATAGCCGTGGGTTGCAGCTGGCTGGTATCACAGCTACCCCCATGCTGTATACACGTGGCCCAGCTGTGCTCAGATCGACATATATCGACTCAAGAACATCGCCTGTAGGTCCTATATGGCCGTGGGTGGCATCTGGCTGGTATCAGAGCTACCCCTATGCTGTATATACGGCGCTCAGCTGTGCTCAGATCGACATATATCCACTGTAGCTCCTATATGGCCGTGGGTTGCATCTGGCTGGTAACAGAGCTACCCTCATGCTGTATATACGGGGCCCAGCTGTGCTCAGATCGACATATATCGACTCAAGAACATCGCCTGTAGGTCCTATATGGCCGTGGGTTGCATCTGGCTGGTATTAGAGCTACCCCCATGCTGTATATACGGCGCCCAGCTGTGCTCAGATCGACATATATCCACTGTAGGTCCTATATTGTCGTGGGTTGCATCTGGCTGGTATCAGAGCTACCCCCATGCTGCATATACGGGTCCCAGCTGTGCTCAGATCGACATATATCGACTCAAGAACATCGCCTGTAGGTCCTATATAGCCGTGGGTTGCAGCTGGCTGGTATCACAGCTACCCCCATGCTGTATATACGTGGTCCAGCTGTGCTTAGATCGACATATATCGACTCAAGAGTATTGCCTGTAGATCCTATATGGCCGTGGGTTGCATCTGGCTGGTATCAGAGCTACCCCCATGCTGTATATACGGCGCCCAGCTGAGCTTAGATCGACATATATCCACTCAAGAACATCGCCTGTAGTTCCTATATGGCCGTGGGTTGCATCTGGCTGGTATCAGAGCTACCCCCATGCTGTATATACGGCGCCCAGCTGTGCTCAGATCGACATATATCGACTCAAGAACATCGCCTGTAGGTCCTATATGGCCGTGGGTTGCATCTGGCTGGTATCAGAGCTACCCCTATGCTGTATATATGGCGCTCAGCTGTGCTGAGATCGACATATATCCACTCAAGAACATCGCCTGTTGGTCCTATATGGCCGTGGGTTGCATCTGGCTGGTATCAGAGCTACCACCATGCTGTATATACGGGGCCCAGCTGTGCTTAGATCGACAAATATCCACTTAAGAACATCGCCTGTAGTTCCTATATGGCCGTGGGTTGCATCTAGCTGGTATCAGAGCTACCGCCATGCTGTATATACGGGGCCCAGCTGTGCTCAGATCGACATATATCAACTCAAGAACATCGCCTGTAGGTCCTATATAGCCGTGGGTTGCAGCTGGCTGGTATCACAGCTACCCCCATGCTGTATACACGTGGCCCAGCTGTGCTCAGATCGACATATATCGACTCAAGAACATCGCCTGTAGGTCCTATATGGCCGTGGGTGGCATCTGGCTGGTATCAGAGCTACCCCTATGCTGTATATACGGCGCTCAGCTGTGCTCAGATCGACATATATCCACTGTAGCTCCTATATGGCCGTGGGTTGCATCTGGCTGGTAACAGAGCTACCCTCATGCTGTATATACGGGGCCCAGCTGTGCTCAGATCGACATATATCGACTCAAGAACATCGCCTGTAGGTCCTATATGGCCGTGGGTTGCATCTGGCTGGTATTAGAGCTACCCCCATGCTGTATATACGGCGCCCAGCTGTGCTCAGATCGACATATATCCACTGTAGGTCCTATATTGTCGTGGGTTGCATCTGGCTGGTATCAGAGCTACCCCCATGCTGCATATACGGGGCCCAGCTGTGCTCAGATCGACATATATCGACTCAAGAACATCGCCTGTAGGTCCTATATAGCCGTGGGTTGCAGCTGGCTGGTATCACAGCTACCCCCATGCTGTATATACGTGGCCCAGCTGTGCTTAGATCGACATATATCGACTCAAGAGTATTGCCTGTAGATCCTATATGGCCGTGGGTTGCATCTGGCTGGTATCAGAGCTACCCCTATGCTGTATATACGGCGCTCAGCTGTGCTCAGATCGACATATATCCACTGTAGCTCCTATATGGCCGTGGGTTGCATCTGGCTGGTAACAGAGCTACCCTCATGCTGTATATACGGGGCCCAGCTGTGCTCAGATCGACATATATCGACTCAAGAACATCGCCTGTAGGTCCTATATGGCCGTGGGTTGCATCTGGCTGGTATCAGAGCTACCCTCATGCTGTATATACGGGACCCAGCCGTGCTCAGATCGACATATATCGACTCAAGAACATCGCCTGTAGGTCCTATATGGCCGTGGGTTGCATCTGGCTGGTATTAGAGCTACCCCCATGCTGTATATACGGCGCCCAGCTGTGCTCAGATCGACATATATCCACTGTAGGTCCTATATTGTCGTGGGTTGCATCTGGCTGGTATCAGAGCTACCCCCATGCTGCATATACGGGGCCCAGCTGTGCTCAGATCGACATATATCGACTAAAGAACATCGCCTGTAGGTCCTATATAGCCGTGGGTTGCAGCTGGCTGGTATCACAGCTACCCCCATGCTGTATATACGTGGCCCAGCTGTGCTTAGATCGACATATATCGACTCAAGAGTATTGCCTGTAGATCCTATATGGCCGTGGGTTGCATCTGGCTGGTATCAGAGCTACCCCTATGCTGTATATACGGCGCTCAGCTGTGCGAAATATATCCACTGTAGCTCCTATATGGCCGTGGGTTGCATCTGGCTGGTAACAGAGCTACCCTCATGCTGTATATACGGGGCCCAGCTGTGCTCAGATCGACATATATCGACTCAAGAACATCGCCTGTAGGTCCTATATGGCCGTGGGTTGCATCTGGCTGGTATCAGAGCTACCCCCATGCTGTATATACGGCGCCCAGCTGTGCTTAGATCGACAAATATCCACTCAAGAACATCGCCTGTAGTTCCTATATGGCCGTGGGTTGCATCTAGCTGGTATCAGAGCTACCGCCATGCTGTATATACGGGGCCCAGCTGTGCTCAGATCGACATATATCAACTCAAGAACATCGCCTGTAGGTCCTATATAGCCGTGGGTTGCAGCTGGCTGGTATCACAGCTACCCCCATGCTGTATACACGTGGCCCAGCTGTGCTCAGATCGACATATATCGACTCAAGAACATCGCCTGTAGGTCCTATATGGCCGTGGGTGGCATCTGGCTGGTATCAGAGCTACCCCTATGCTGTATATACGGCGCTCAGCTGTGCTCAGATCGACATATATCCACTGTAGCTCCTATATGGCCGTGGGTTGCATCTGGCTGGTAACAGAGCTACCCTCATGCTGTATATACGGGGCCCAGCTGTGCTCAGATCGACATATATCGACTCAAGAACATCGCCTGTAGGTCCTATATGGCCGTGGGTTGCATCTGGCTGGTATTAGAGCTACCCCCATGCTGTATATACGGCGCCCAGCTGTGCTCAGATCGACATATATCCACTGTAGGTCCTATATTGTCGTGGGTTGCATCTGGCTGGTATCAGAGCTACCCCCATGCTGCATATACGGGGCCCAGCTGTGCTCAGATCGACATATATCGACTCAAGAACATCGCCTGTAGGTCCTATATAGCCGTGGGTTGCAGCTGGCTGGTATCACAGCTACCCCCATGCTGTATATACGTGGCCCAGCTGTGCTTAGATCAACATATATCGACTCAAGAGTATTGCCTGTAGATCCTATATGGCCGTGGGTTGCATCTGGCTGGTATCAGAGCTACCCCTATGCTGTATATACGGCGCTCAGCTGTGCTCAGATCGACATATATCCACTGTAGCTCCTATATGGCCGTGGGTTGCATCTGGCTGGTAACAGAGCTACCCTCATGCTGTATATACGGGGCCCAGCTGTGCTCAGATCGACATATATCGACTCAAGAACATCGCCTGTAGGTCCTATATGGCCGTGGGTTGCATCTGGCTGGTATCAGAGCTACCCTCATGCTGTATATACGGGGCCCAGCCGTGCTCAGATCGACATATATCGACTCAAGAACATCGCCTGTAGGTCCTATATGGCCGTGGGTTGCATCTGGCTGGTATTAGAGCTACCCCCATGCTGTATATACGGCGCCCAGCTGTGCTCAGATCGACATATATCCACTGTAGGTCCTATATTGTCGTGGGTTGCATCTGGCTGGTATCAGAGCTACCCCCATGCTGCATATACGGGGCCCAGCTGTGCTCAGATCGACATATATCGACTAAAGAACATCGCCTGTAGGTCCTATATAGCCGTGGGTTGCAGCTGGCTGGTATCACAGCTACCCCCATGCTGTATATACGTGGCCCAGCTGTGCTTAGATCGACATATATCGACTCAAGAGCATTGCCTGTAGGTCCTATATGGCCGTGGGTTGCATCTGGCTGGTATCAGAGCTACCCCCATGCTGTATATACGGCGCCCAGCTGTGCTTAGATCGACATATATCCACTCAAGAACATCGCCTGTAGTTCCTATATGGCCGTGGGTTGCATCTAGCTGGTATCAGAGCTACCGCCATGCTGTATATACGGGGCCCAGCTGTGTTAAGATCGACATATATCAACTCAAGAACATCGCCTGTAGGTCCTATATAGCCGTGGGTTGCAGCTGGCTGGTATCACAGCTACCCCCATGCTGTATACACGTGGCCCAGCTGTGCTCAGATCGACATATATCGACTCAAGAACATCGCCTGTAGGTCCTATATGGCCGTGGGTGGCATCTGGCTGGTATCAGAGCTACCCCTATGCTGTATATACGGCGCTCAGCTGTGCTCAGATCGACATATATCCACTGTAGCTCCTATATGGCCGTGGGTTGCATCTGGCTGGTAACAGAGCTACCCTCATGCTGTATATACGGGGCCCAGCTGTGCTCAGATCGACATATATCGACTCAAGAACATCGCCTGTAGGTCCTATATGGCCGTGGGTTGCATCTGGCTGGTATTAGAGCTACCCCCATGCTGTATATACGGCGCCCAGCTGTGCTCAGATCGACATATATCCACTGTAGGTCCTATATTGTCGTGGGTTGCATCTGGCTGGTATCAAAGCTACCCCCATGCTGCATATACGGGTCCCAGCTGTGCTCAGATCGACATATATCGACTCAAGAACATCGCCTGTAGGTCCTATATAGCCGTGGGTTGCAGCTGGCTGGTATCACAGCTACCCCCATGCTGTATATACGTGGTCCAGCTGTGCTTAGATCGACATATATCGACTCAAGAGTATTGCCTGTAGATCCTATATGGCCGTGGGTTGCATCTGGCTGGTATTAGAGCTACCCCCATGCTGTATATACGGCGCCCAGCTGTGCTCAGATCGACATATATCCACTGTAGGTCCTATATTGTCGTGGGTTGCATCTGGCTGGTATCAGAGCTACCCCCATGCTGCATATACGGGGCCCAGCTGTGCTCAGATCGACATATATCGACTAAAGAACATCGCCTGTAGGTCCTATATAGCCGTGGGTTGCAGCTGGCTGGTATCACAGCTACCCCCATGCTGTATATACGTGGCCCAGCTGTGCTTAGATCGACATATATCGACTCAAGAGCATTGCCTGTAGGTCCTATATGGCCGTGGGTTGCATCTGGCTGGTATCAGAGCTACCCCCATGCTGTATATACGGCGCCCAGCTGTGCTTAGATCGACATATATCCACTCAAGAACATCGCCTGTAGTTCCTATATGGCCGTGGGTTGCATCTAGCTGGTATCAGAGCTACCGCCATGCTGTATATACGGGGCCCAGCTGTGTTAAGATCGACATATATCAACTCAAGAACATCGCCTGTAGGTCCTATATAGCCGTGGGTTGCAGCTGGCTGGTATCACAGCTACCCCCATGCTGTATACACGTGGCCCAGCTGTGCTCAGATCGACATATATCGACTCAAGAACATCGCCTGTAGGTCCTATATGGCCGTGGGTGGCATCTGGCTGGTATCAGAGCTACCCCTATGCTGTATATACGGCGCTCAGCTGTGCTCAGATCGACATATATCCACTGTAGCTCCTATATGGCCGTGGGTTGCATCTGGCTGGTAACAGAGCTACCCTCATGCTGTATATACGGGGCCCAGCTGTGCTCAGATCGACATATATCGACTCAAGAACATCGCCTGTAGGTCCTATATGGCCGTGGGTTGCATCTGGCTGGTATTAGAGCTACCCCCATGCTGTATATACGGCGCCCAGCTGTGCTCAGATCGACATATATCCACTGTAGGTCCTATATTGTCGTGGGTTGCATCTGGCTGGTATCAGAGCTACCCCCATGCTGCATATACGGGTCCCAGCTGTGCTCAGATCGACATATATCGACTCAAGAACATCGCCTGTAGGTCCTATATAGCCGTGGGTTGCAGCTGGCTGGTATCACAGCTACCCCCATGCTGTATATACGTGGTCCAGCTGTGCTTAGATCGACATATATCGACTCAAGAGTATTGCCTGTAGATCCTATATGGCCGTGGGTTGCATCTGGCTGGTATCAGAGCTACCCCCATGCTGTATATACGGCGCCCAGCTGAGCTTAGATCGACATATATCCACTCAAGAACATCGCCTGTAGTTCCTATATGGCCGTGGGTTGCATCTAGCTGGTATCAGAGCTACCGCCATGCTGTATATACGGGGCCCAGCTGTGCTCAGATCGACATATATCAACTCAAGAACATCGCCTGTAGGTCCCAGCTGTACGGAGCCCAGCTGTGCTCAGATCGACATATATCGACTCAAGAACATCGCCTGTAGGTCCTATATGGCCGTGGGTTGCATCTGGCTGGTATCAGAGCTACCCCCATGCTGTATATACGGCGCCCAGCTGTGCTTAGATCGACATATATCCACTCAAGAACATCGCCTGTAGTTCCTATATGGCCGTGGGTTGCATCTAGCTGGTATCAGAGCTACCGCCATGCTGTATATACGGGGCCCAGCTGTGCTCAGATCGACATATATCAACTCAAGAACATCGCCTGTAGGTCCTATATAGCCGTGGGTTGCAGCTGGCTGGTATCACAGCTACCCCCATGCTGTATACACGTGGCCCAGCTGTGCTCAGATCGACATATATCGACTCAAGAACATCGCCTGTAGGTCCTATATGGCCGTGGGTGGCATCTGGCTGGTATCAGAGCTACCCCTATGCTGTATATACGGCGCTCAGCTGTGCTCAGATCGACATATATCCACTGTAGCTCCTATATGGCCGTGGGTTGCATCTGGCTGGTAACAGAGCTACCCTCATGCTGTATATACGGGGCCCAGCTGTGCTCAGATCGACATATATCGACTCAAGAACATCGCCTGTAGGTCCTATATGGCCGTGGGTTGCATCTGGCTGGTATTAGAGCTACCCCCATGCTGTATATACGGCGCCCAGCTGTGCTCAGATCGACATATATCCACTGTAGGTCCTATATTGTCGTGGGTTGCATCTGGCTGGTATCAGAGCTACCCCCATGCTGCATATACGGGTCCCAGCTGTGCTCAGATCGACATATATCGACTCAAGAACATCGCCTGTAGGTCCTATATAGCCGTGGGTTGCAGCTGGCTGGTATCACAGCTACCCCCATGCTGTATATACGTGGTCCAGCTGTGCTTAGATCGACATATATCGACTCAAGAGTATTGCCTGTAGATCCTATATGGCCGTGGGTTGCATCTGGCTGGTATCAGAGCTACCCCCATGCTGTATATACGGCGCCCAGCTGAGCTTAGATCGACATATATCCACTCAAGAACATCGCCTGTAGTTCCTATATGGCCGTGGGTTGCATCTAGCTGGTATCAGAGCTACCGCCATGCTGTATATACGGGGCCCAGCTGTGCTCAGATCGACATATATCAACTCAAGAACATCGCCTGTAGGTCCCAGCTGTACGGAGCCCAGCTGTGCTCAGATCGACATATATCGACTCAAGAACATCGCCTGTAGGTCCTATATGGCCGTGGGTTGCATCTGGCTGGTATCAGAGCTACCCCCATGCTGTATATACGGCGCCCAGCTGTGCTCAGATCGACATATATCGACTCAAGAACATCGCCTGTAGGTCCTATATGGCCGTGGGTTGCATCTGGCTGGTATTAGAGCTACCCCCATGCTGTATATACGGCGCCCAGCTGTGCTCAGATCGACATAAATCCACTGTAGGTCCTATATGGCCGTGGGTTGCATCTGGCTGGTATCAGAGCTACCCCTATGCTGTATATATGGCGCTCAGCTGTGCTGAGATCGACATATATCCACTCAAGAACATCGCCTGTTGGTCCTATATGGCCGTGGGTTGCATCTGGCTGGTATCAGAGCTACCACCATGCTGTATATACGGGGCCCAGCTGTGCTCAGATCGACATATATCGACTCAAGAACATCGCATGTAGGTCCTATATGGCCGTGGGTTGCACCTGGCTGGTATCAGAGCTACCCCCATGCTGTATATACGGCGCCCAGCTGTGCTCAGATCGACATATATCGACTCAAGAACATCGCCTGTAGGTCCTATATGGCCGTGGTTTGCATCTGGCTGGTATTAGAGCTACCCCCATGCTGTATATACGGCGCCCAGCTGTGCTCAGATCGACATATATCCACTGTAGGTCCTATATGGCCGTGGGTTGCATCTGGCTGGTATCAGAGCTACCCCCATGCTGTATATACGGGGCCCAGCTGTGCTCAGATCGACATATATCCACTCAAGAACATCGCCTGTAGGTCCTATATGGCCGTGGGTTGCATCTAGCTGGTATCATGCTGTATATACGAGGCCCAGCTGAGCTCAGATCGACATATATCGACTCAAGAACATTGCCTGTAGGTCCTATATAGCCGTGGGTTGCAGCTGGCTGGTATCACAGCTACCCCCATGCTGTATATACGTGGCCCAGCTGTACTCAGATCGACATATATCGACTCAAGAACATCGCCTGTAGGTCCTATATGGCCGTGGGTTGCATCTGGCGGGTATCAGAGCTACCCCTATGCTGTATATACGGCGCTCAGCTGTGTTCAGATCGACATATATCCACTCAAGAACATCGCCTGTAGGTCCTATATGGTCGTGGGTTGCATCTGGCTGGTATCAGAGCTACCCCCATGCTGTATATACGGGGCCCAGCTGTGCTCAGATCGACATATATCGACTCGAGAACATCGCCTGTAGGTCCTATATAGCCGTGGGTTGCAGCTAGCTGGCATCAGAGCTACCCCCATGCTGTATACACGTGGCCCAGCTGTGCTCAGATCGACATATATCGACTCAAGAACATCGTCTGTAGGTCCTATATGGCCGTGGGTTGCATCTGGCTGGTATTGGAGCTACCCCCATGCTGTATATACGGCGCCCAGCTGTGCTCAGATCGACATATATCCACTGTAGGTCCTATATAGCCGTGGGTTGCAGCTGGCTGGTATCACAGCTACCCCCATGCTGTATATACGTGGCCCAGCCGTGCTCAGATCGATATATATCGACTCAAGAACATCGCCTGTAGGTGCTATATGGCCGTGGGTTGCATCTGGCTGGTATTAGAGCTACCCCCATGCTGTATATACGGCGCCCAGCTGTGCTCAGATCGACATATATCCACTGTAGGTCCTATATGGCCGTGGGTTGCATCTGGCTGGTATCAGAGCTGCCCTCATGCTGTATATACGGGGCCCAGCTGTGCTCAGATCGATATATATATATATCCACTCAAGAACATCGCCTGTAGGTCCTATATGGCCGTGGGTTGCATCTAGCTGGTATCATGCTGTATATACGGGGCCCAGCTGTGCTCAGATCGACATATATCGACTCAAGAACATCGCCTGTAGGTCCTATTTAGCCGTGGGTTGCAGCTGGCTGGTATCATAGCTACCCCCATGCTGTATATACGTGGCCCAGCTGTGCTCAGATCGACATATATCGACTCAAGAGCATCGCCTGTAGGTCCTATATGGCCGTGGGTTGAATCTGGCTGGTATCAGAGCTACCCCCATGATGTATATACGGCGCCCAGCTGTGCTTAGATCGACATATATCCACTCAAGAACATCGCATGTAGGTCCTATATGGCCGTGGGTTGCATCTAGCTGGTATCATGCTGTATATACGGGGCCCAGCTGAGCTCAGATCGACATATATCGACTCAAGAACATCGCCTGTAGGTCCTATATAGCCGTGCTCAGATCGACATATATCCACTGTAGGTCCTATATGGCCGTGGGTTGCATCTGGCTGGTATCAGAGCTACCCCCCATGCTGCATATACGGGGCCCAGCTGTGCTGAGATCGACATATATCGACTAAAGAACATCGCTTGTAGGTCCTATATAGCCGTGGGTTGCAGCTGGCTGGTATCACAGCTACCCCCATGCTGTATATACATGGCCCAGCTGTGCTCAGATCGACATATATCGACTCAAGAGCATCGCCTGTAGGTCCTATATGCCCGTGGGTTGCATCTGGCTGGTATCAGAGCTACGCCCATGGTGTATATACGGCGCCCAGCTGTGCTTAGATCGACATATATCCACTCAAGAACATCGCCTGTAGGTCCTATATTGCCGTGGGTTGTATCTAGCTTGTATCAGAGCTACCGCCATGCTGTATATACGGGGCCCAGCTTTGCTCAGATCGACATAAATCGACTCAAGAACATCGCCTGTAGGTCCTATATAGCCGTGGGTTGCAGCTGGCTGGTATCACAGCTACCCCCATGCTGTATATACGTGGCCCAGCTGTGCTCAGATCGACATATATCGACTCAAGAACATCGCCTGTAGGTCCTATATGGCCGTGGGTTGCATCTGGCTGGTATCAGAGCTACCCCTATGCTGTATATACGGCGCTCAGCTGTGCTCAGATCGACATATATCCACTCAAGAACATCGCCTGTAGGTCCTATATGGCCGTGGGTTGCATCTAGCTGGTAGCAGAGCTACCCCCATGCTGTATATACGGGGCCCAGCTGTGCTCAGATCGACATATATCGACTCAAGAACATCGCCTGTAGGTCCTATATGGCCGTGGGTTGCATCTGGCTGGTATCAGAGCTACCCCCATGCTGTATATACGGCGCCCAGCTGTGCTCAGATCGACATATATCCACTCTAGAACATCGCCTGTAGGTCCTATATAGCCGTGGGTTGCATCTGGCTGGTATCAGAGCTACCCTCATGCTGTATATACGGGGCGCAACTGTGCTCAGATCGACATATATCCACTCAAGAACATCGCCTGTAGGTCCTATATGGCCGTGGGTTGCATCTGGCTGGTATCAGAGCTACCCCTATGCTGTATATACGGGGCCCAGCTGTGCTCAGATCGACATATATCGACTCAAGAACATCGCCTGTAGGTCCTATATAATCGTGGGTTGCAGTCTGGCTGGTATCACAGCTACCCCCATGCTGTATACACGGCGCCCAGCTGTGCTCAGATCGACATATATCCACTGTAGGTCCTATATGGCCGTGGTTTGCATCTGGCTGGTATCAGAGCTACCCCCATGCTGTATATACGGGGCCCAGCTGTGATCAGATCGACATATATCGACTCAAGAACATCGCCTGTAGGTCCTATATAGCCGTGGGTTGCAGCTGGCTGGTATCACAGCTACCCCCATGCTGTATATACGTGGCCCAGCTGTGCTCAGATCGACATATATCGATTCAAGAACATCGCCTGTAGGTCCTATATGACCGTGGGTTGCATCTGGCTGGTATTAGAGCTACCCCCATGCTGTATATACGGCGCCCAGCTGTGCTCAGATCGACATATATCCACTCAAGAACATCGCCTGTAGGTCCTATATGGCCGTGGGTTGCATCTAGCTGGTATCAGAGCTACCGCCATGCTGTATATACGGGGCCCAGCTGTGCTCAGATCGACATATATCAACTCAAGAACATCGCCTGTAGGTCCTATATAGCCGTGGGTTGCAGCTGGCTGGTATAACAACTACCCCCATGCTGTATATACGTGGCCCAGCTGTGCTCAGATCGACATATATCGACTCAAGAGCATCGCCTGTAGGTCCTATATGGCCGTGGGTTGCATCTGGCTGGTATCAGAGCTACCCCCATGCTGCATATACGGGGCCCAGCTGTGCTCAGAGCGACATATATCGACTCAAGAACATCGCCTGTAGGTCCTATATAGCCGTGGGTTGCAGCTGGCTGGTATCACAGCTACCCCCATGCTGTATATACGTGGCCCAGCTGTGCTCAGATCGACATATATCGACTCAAGAGCATCGCCTGTAGGTCCTATATGGCCGTGGGTTGCATCTGGCTGGTATCAGAGCTACCCCCATGCTGTATATACGGCGCCCAACTGTGCTTAGACCGAAATATATCCACTCAAGAACATCGCCTGTAGGTCCTATATGGCCGTGGGTTGCATCTAGCTGGTATCAGAGCTACCGCCATGCTGTATATACGGCGCCCAGCTGTGCTCAGATCGACATATATCCACTCTAGAACATCGCCTGTAGGTCCTATATGGCCGTGGGTTGCATCTGGCTGGTATCAGAGCTACCCCCATGCTGTATATACGGCGCCCAGCTGTGCTCAGATCGACATATATCCACTCTAGAACATCGCCTGTCGGTCATATATGGCCGTGGGTTGCATCTGGCTGGTATCAGAGCTACCCTCATGCTGTATATACGGGGTCCAGCTGTGCTCAGATCGACATATATCCACTCAAGAACATCGGCTGTAGGTCCTATATGGCCGTGGGTTGCATCTGGCTGGTATCAGAGCTACCCCCATGCTATATATACGGGGCCCAGCTGTGCTCAGATCGACATATATCGACTCAAGAACATCGCCTGTAGGTCCTATATAGTCGTGGGTTGCAGCCTGGCTGCTATCACAGCTACCCCCCATGCTGTATACACGGCGCCCAGCTGTGCTCAGATCGACATATATCCACTGTAGGTCCTATATGGCCGTCGGTTGCATCTGGCTGGTATCAGAGCTACCCCCATGCTGTATATACGATGCCCAGCTGTGCTCAGATCGACATATATCCACTCTAGAACATCGCCTGTAGGTCATATATGGCCGTGGGTTGCAGCTGGCTGGTATCACAGCTACCCTCATGCTGTATATACGCGGCCCAGCTGTGCTCAGATCGACATATATCCACTCAAGAACATCGCCTGTAGG